>OX451360.1:19664955-20160161 GCA_949629185.1 Apamea crenata | reverse complement strand
ATTGACTTGTAAAATTTTTCATAGAAATTCCCTTTAAAAAACACTATTTCATTTTTTATTCAAAATTTTCAGTATATTCCTGGTTTTTAATAATTTAATCCGATACTTACCTGCCTTACCTGTACTCCCGTGCGCGTTCCGCGAAGCCGAGTCCCGTTTCGGTGGTGTTATTCGGTGTTTTTACATACTTTTTGGTCATAAAATCAGTTTTTCCAGGATAATTCCCGATTTTTCTTCGGGATTATTCCAGAAACAAAATTGTTTGCTAGCCCGCGCGGAGACGCGTCTTTTGACACCTCGCCCGTGCGCCTAGCTCGCATAGTACTTCTGTTATTCCAGAAACTCTTTGCAGTCAATAGTACTGATACATAGACGAAATCTACCTAAGGGATACACGTTTTTGATCAAAACGCCATATCTTTGCATCCCGGTGACGCAATATCAAGCTGTTTTCAGCATTTTAAATCTTAATTAGGCTTCCTGTAACGTTCCCGTTAGGGATAATTGACAAATTCGCGAAAAACCTTTTTTCGTAATTGACTTGTAAAATTTTTCATAGAAATTCCCTTTAAAAAACACTATTTCATTTTTTATTCAAAATTTTCAGTATATTCCTGGTTTTTAATAATTTAATCCGATACTTACCTGCCTTACCTGTACTCCCGTGCGCGTTCCGCGAAGTCGAGTCCCGTTTCGGTGGTGTTATTCGGTGTTTTTACATACTTTTTGGTCATAAAATCAGTTTTTCCAGGATAATTCCCGATTTTTCTTCGGGATTATTCCAGAAACAAAATTGTTTGCTAGCCCGCGCGGAGACGCGTCTTTTGACACCTCGCCCGTGCGCCTAGCTCGCATAGTACTTCTGTTATTCCAGAAACTCTTTGCAGTCAATAGTACTGATACATAGACGAAATCTACCTAAGGGATACACGTTTTTGATCAAAACGCCATATCTTTGCATCCCGGTGACGCAATATCAAGCTGTTTTCAGCATTTTAAATCTTAATTAGGCTTCCTGTAACGTTCCCGTTAGGGATAATTGACAAATTCGCGAAAAACCTTTTTTCGTAATTGACTTGTAAAATTTTTCATAGAAATTCCCTTTAAAAAACACTATTTCATTTTTTATTCAAAATTTTCAGTATATTCCTGGTTTTTAATAATTTAATCCGATACTTACCTGCCTTACCTGTACTCCCGTGCGCGTTCCGCGAAGTCGAGTCCCGTTTCGGTGGTGTTATTCGGTGTTTTTACATACTTTTTGGTCATAAAATCAGTTTTTCCAGGATAATTCCCGATTTTTCTTCGGGATTATTCCAGAAACAAAATTGTTTGCTAGCCCGCGCGGAGACGCGTCTTTTGACACCTCGCCCGTGCGCCTAGCTCGCATAGTACTTCTGTTATTCCAGAAACTCTTTGCAGTCAATAGTACTGATACATAGACGAAATCTACCTAAGGGATACACGTTTTTGATCAAAACGCCATATCTTTGCATCCCGGTGACGCAATATCAAGCTGTTTTCAGCATTTTAAATCTTAATTAGGCTTCCTGTAACGTTCCCGTTAGGGATAATTGACAAATTCGCGAAAAACCTTTTTTCGTAATTGACTTGTAAAATTTTTCATAGAAATTCCCTTTAAAAAACACTATTTCATTTTTTATTCAAAATTTTCAGTATATTCCTGGTTTTTAATAATTTAATCCGATACTTACCTGCCTTACCTGTACTCCCGTGCGCGTTCCGCGAAGTCGAGTCCCGTTTCGGTGGTGTTATTCGGTGTTTTTACATACTTTTTGGTCATAAAATCAGTTTTTCCAGGATAATTCCCGATTTTTCTTCGGGATTATTCCAGAAACAAAATTGTTTGCTAGCCCGCGCGGAGACGCGTCTTTTGACACCTCGCCCGTGCGCCTAGCTCGCATAGTACTTCTGTTATTCCAGAAACTCTTTGCAGTCAATAGTACTGATACATAGACGAAATCTACCTAAGGGATACACGTTTTTGATCAAAACGCCATATCTTTGCATCCCGGTGACGCAATATCAAGCTGTTTTCAGCATTTTAAATCTTAATTAGGCTTCCTGTAACGTTCCCGTTAGGGATAATTGACAAATTCGCGAAAAACCTTTTTTCGTAATTGACTTGTAAAATTTTTCATAGAAATTCCCTTTAAAAAACACTATTTCATTTTTTATTCAAAATTTTCAGTATATTCCTGGTTTTTAATAATTTAATCCGATACTTACCTGCCTTACCTGTACTCCCGTGCGCGTTCCGCGAAGTCGAGTCCCGTTTCGGTGGTGTTATTCGGTGTTTTTACATACTTTTTGGTCATAAAATCAGTTTTTCCAGGATAATTCCCGATTTTTCTTCGGGATTATTCCAGAAACAAAATTGTTTGCTAGCCCGCGCGGAGACGCGTCTTTTGACACCTCGCCCGTGCGCCTAGCTCGCATAGTACTTCTGTTATTCCAGAAACTCTTTGCAGTCAATAGTACTGATACATAGACGAAATCTACCTAAGGGATACACGTTTTTGATCAAAACGCCATATCTTTGCATCCCGGTGACGCAATATCAAGCTGTTTTCAGCATTTTAAATCTTAATTAGGCTTCCTGTAACGTTCCCGTTAGGGATAATTGACAAATTCGCGAAAAACCTTTTTTCGTAATTGACTTGTAAAATTTTTCATAGAAATTCCCTTTAAAAAACACTATTTCATTTTTTATTCAAAATTTTCAGTATATTCCTGGTTTTTAATAATTTAATCCGATACTTACCTGCCTTACCTGTACTCCCGTGCGCGTTCCGCGAAGTCGAGTCCCGTTTCGGTGGTGTTATTCGGTGTTTTTACATACTTTTTGGTCATAAAATCAGTTTTTCCAGGATAATTCCCGATTTTTCTTCGGGATTATTCCAGAAACAAAATTGTTTGCTAGCCCGCGCGGAGACGCGTCTTTTGACACCTCGCCCGTGCGCCTAGCTCGCATAGTACTTCTGTTATTCCAGAAACTCTTTGCAGTCAATAGTACTGATACATAGACGAAATCTACCTAAGGGATACACGTTTTTGATCAAAACGCCATATCTTTGCATCCCGGTGACGCAATATCAAGCTGTTTTCAGCATTTTAAATCTTAATTAGGCTTCCTGTAACGTTCCCGTTAGGGATAATTGACAAATTCGCGAAAAACCTTTTTTCGTAATTGACTTGTAAAATTTTTCATAGAAATTCCCTTTAAAAAACACTATTTCATTTTTTATTCAAAATTTTCAGTATATTCCTGGTTTTTAATAATTTAATCCGATACTTACCTGCCTTACCTGTACTCCCGTGCGCGTTCCGCGAAGTCGAGTCCCGTTTCGGTGGTGTTATTCGGTGTTTTTACATACTTTTTGGTCATAAAATCAGTTTTTCCAGGATAATTCCCGATTTTTCTTCGGGATTATTCCAGAAACAAAATTGTTTGCTAGCCCGCGCGGAGACGCGTCTTTTGACACCTCGCCCGTGCGCCTAGCTCGCATAGTACTTCTGTTATTCCAGAAACTCTTTGCAGTCAATAGTACTGATACATAGACGAAATCTACCTAAGGGATACACGTTTTTGATCAAAACGCCATATCTTTGCATCCCGGTGACGCAATATCAAGCTGTTTTCAGCATTTTAAATCTTAATTAGGCTTCCTGTAACGTTCCCGTTAGGGATAATTGACAAATTCGCGAAAAACCTTTTTTCGTAATTGACTTGTAAAATTTTTCATAGAAATTCCCTTTAAAAAACACTATTTCATTTTTTATTCAAAATTTTCAGTATATTCCTGGTTTTTAATAATTTAATCCGATACTTACCTGCCTTACCTGTACTCCCGTGCGCGTTCCGCGAAGTCGAGTCCCGTTTCGGTGGTGTTATTCGGTGTTTTTACATACTTTTTGGTCATAAAATCAGTTTTTCCAGGATAATTCCCGATTTTTCTTCGGGATTATTCCAGAAACAAAATTGTTTGCTAGCCCGCGCGGAGACGCGTCTTTTGACACCTCGCCCGTGCGCCTAGCTCGCATAGTACTTCTGTTATTCCAGAAACTCTTTGCAGTCAATAGTACTGATACATAGACGAAATCTACCTAAGGGATACACGTTTTTGATCAAAACGCCATATCTTTGCATCCCGGTGACGCAATATCAAGCTGTTTTCAGCATTTTAAATCTTAATTAGGCTTCCTGTAACGTTCCCGTTAGGGATAATTGACAAATTCGCGAAAAACCTTTTTTCGTAATTGACTTGTAAAATTTTTCATAGAAATTCCCTTTAAAAAACACTATTTCATTTTTTATTCAAAATTTTCAGTATATTCCTGGTTTTTAATAATTTAATCCGATACTTACCTGCCTTACCTGTACTCCCGTGCGCGTTCCGCGAAGCCGAGTCCCGTTTCGGTGGTGTTATTCGGTGTTTTTACATACTTTTTGGTCATAAAATCAGTTTTTCCAGGATAATTCCCGATTTTTCTTCGGGATTATTCCAGAAACAAAATTGTTTGCTAGCCCGCGCGGAGACGCGTCTTTTGACACCTCGCCCGTGCGCCTAGCTCGCATAGTACTTCTGTTATTCCAGAAACTCTTTGCAGTCAATAGTACTGATACATAGACGAAATCTACCTAAGGGATACACGTTTTTGATCAAAACGCCATATCTTTGCATCCCGGTGACGCAATATCAAGCTGTTTTCAGCATTTTAAATCTTAATTAGGCTTCCTGTAACGTTCCCGTTAGGGATAATTGACAAATTCGCGAAAAACCTTTTTTCGTAATTGACTTGTAAAATTTTTCATAGAAATTCCCTTTAAAAAACACTATTTCATTTTTTATTCAAAATTTTCAGTATATTCCTGGTTTTTAATAATTTAATCCGATACTTACCTGCCTTACCTGTACTCCCGTGCGCGTTCCGCGAAGTCGAGTCCCGTTTCGGTGGTGTTATTCGGTGTTTTTACATACTTTTTGGTCATAAAATCAGTTTTTCCAGGATAATTCCCGATTTTTCTTCGGGATTATTCCAGAAACAAAATTGTTTGCTAGCCCGCGCGGAGACGCGTCTTTTGACACCTCGCCCGTGCGCCTAGCTCGCATAGTACTTCTGTTATTCCAGAAACTCTTTGCAGTCAATAGTACTGATACATAGACGAAATCTACCTAAGGGATACACGTTTTTGATCAAAACGCCATATCTTTGCATCCCGGTGACGCAATATCAAGCTGTTTTCAGCATTTTAAATCTTAATTAGGCTTCCTGTAACGTTCCCGTTAGGGATAATTGACAAATTCGCGAAAAACCTTTTTTCGTAATTGACTTGTAAAATTTTTCATAGAAATTCCCTTTAAAAAACACTATTTCATTTTTTATTCAAAATTTTCAGTATATTCCTGGTTTTTAATAATTTAATCCGATACTTACCTGCCTTACCTGTACTCCCGTGCGCGTTCCGCGAAGCCGAGTCCCGTTTCGGTGGTGTTATTCGGTGTTTTTACATACTTTTTGGTCATAAAATCAGTTTTTCCAGGATAATTCCCGATTTTTCTTCGGGATTATTCCAGAAACAAAATTGTTTGCTAGCCCGCGCGGAGACGCGTCTTTTGACACCTCGCCCGTGCGCCTAGCTCGCATAGTACTTCTGTTATTCCAGAAACTCTTTGCAGTCAATAGTACTGATACATAGACGAAATCTACCTAAGGGATACACGTTTTTGATCAAAACGCCATATCTTTGCATCCCGGTGACGCAATATCAAGCTGTTTTCAGCATTTTAAATCTTAATTAGGCTTCCTGTAACGTTCCCGTTAGGGATAATTGACAAATTCGCGAAAAACCTTTTTTCGTAATTGACTTGTAAAATTTTTCATAGAAATTCCCTTTAAAAAACACTATTTCATTTTTTATTCAAAATTTTCAGTATATTCCTGGTTTTTAATAATTTAATCCGATACTTACCTGCCTTACCTGTACTCCCGTGCGCGTTCCGCGAAGTCGAGTCCCGTTTCGGTGGTGTTATTCGGTGTTTTTACATACTTTTTGGTCATAAAATCAGTTTTTCCAGGATAATTCCCGATTTTTCTTCGGGATTATTCCAGAAACAAAATTGTTTGCTAGCCCGCGCGGAGACGCGTCTTTTGACACCTCGCCCGTGCGCCTAGCTCGCATAGTACTTCTGTTATTCCAGAAACTCTTTGCAGTCAATAGTACTGATACATAGACGAAATCTACCTAAGGGATACACGTTTTTGATCAAAACGCCATATCTTTGCATCCCGGTGACGCAATATCAAGCTGTTTTCAGCATTTTAAATCTTAATTAGGCTTCCTGTAACGTTCCCGTTAGGGATAATTGACAAATTCGCGAAAAACCTTTTTTCGTAATTGACTTGTAAAATTTTTCATAGAAATTCCCTTTAAAAAACACTATTTCATTTTTTATTCAAAATTTTCAGTATATTCCTGGTTTTTAATAATTTAATCCGATACTTACCTGCCTTACCTGTACTCCCGTGCGCGTTCCGCGAAGTCGAGTCCCGTTTCGGTGGTGTTATTCGGTGTTTTTACATACTTTTTGGTCATAAAATCAGTTTTTCCAGGATAATTCCCGATTTTTCTTCGGGATTATTCCAGAAACAAAATTGTTTGCTAGCCCGCGCGGAGACGCGTCTTTTGACACCTCGCCCGTGCGCCTAGCTCGCATAGTACTTCTGTTATTCCAGAAACTCTTTGCAGTCAATAGTACTGATACATAGACGAAATCTACCTAAGGGATACACGTTTTTGATCAAAACGCCATATCTTTGCATCCCGGTGACGCAATATCAAGCTGTTTTCAGCATTTTAAATCTTAATTAGGCTTCCTGTAACGTTCCCGTTAGGGATAATTGACAAATTCGCGAAAAACCTTTTTTCGTAATTGACTTGTAAAATTTTTCATAGAAATTCCCTTTAAAAAACACTATTTCATTTTTTATTCAAAATTTTCAGTATATTCCTGGTTTTTAATAATTTAATCCGATACTTACCTGCCTTACCTGTACTCCCGTGCGCGTTCCGCGAAGCCGAGTCCCGTTTCGGTGGTGTTATTCGGTGTTTTTACATACTTTTTGGTCATAAAATCAGTTTTTCCAGGATAATTCCCGATTTTTCTTCGGGATTATTCCAGAAACAAAATTGTTTGCTAGCCCGCGCGGAGACGCGTCTTTTGACACCTCGCCCGTGCGCCTAGCTCGCATAGTACTTCTGTTATTCCAGAAACTCTTTGCAGTCAATAGTACTGATACATAGACGAAATCTACCTAAGGGATACACGTTTTTGATCAAAACGCCATATCTTTGCATCCCGGTGACGCAATATCAAGCTGTTTTCAGCATTTTAAATCTTAATTAGGCTTCCTGTAACGTTCCCGTTAGGGATAATTGACAAATTCGCGAAAAACCTTTTTTCGTAATTGACTTGTAAAATTTTTCATAGAAATTCCCTTTAAAAAACACTATTTCATTTTTTATTCAAAATTTTCAGTATATTCCTGGTTTTTAATAATTTAATCCGATACTTACCTGCCTTACCTGTACTCCCGTGCGCGTTCCGCGAAGTCGAGTCCCGTTTCGGTGGTGTTATTCGGTGTTTTTACATACTTTTTGGTCATAAAATCAGTTTTTCCAGGATAATTCCCGATTTTTCTTCGGGATTATTCCAGAAACAAAATTGTTTGCTAGCCCGCGCGGAGACGCGTCTTTTGACACCTCGCACGTGCGCCTAGCTCGTAAAAAAATTTGCCCACCCACCCGCCCTCTGGTCTATAGGAAGGTAGACATTGGGTTTTGGGCAAAAATTTTTTATCGTCAACTTAGCTCTTCCAGCTACGCATACACCAAAAGCTGTCGGTAAATTACAAAAATAATTGTTCTTTGAGGTAGTTGGCGCCTTCAGGGGAGTTTTATTGACATATTTGAATATAATTATAATATATTTTCCTTTTCTTTACTTCTCTTTCTTTCTTTTTATATACACTTTTATTCTTTTATTGTTTTTGACGCGTACCTCTGACATGTTCGGAATAAGGACCCCGCTGAAGAGGGTGGAGGGTGAGAAAACACCACCAAAATCCAGAACATCACCTCTGAATGTCCGCCGCAGTGTTGGAGACTGGGAAGCTGCCACAAGTACAGACCCAACACCCCCCTTAGCCATCAAGACGATACAGGCTGGCCCTGTAAAAGCATTACAAAAACCTTCAGAGTCGCAGGAGAATAAAACCCTTCCAAAAACCACGAAACTGATAGAGGTCCATACGCCGCCAAAGTCACGTTACGTGGATCGGTCAACAGAAGCAAAGGCCTGCTTGAACAAAGCCAAACTACATCTAAGCGTCTCAAGGAACATTAAGACCGAAATCAAAAACGGCGTCGCAGAAGCTCTGGACCGGCTGTATCAGCTGGTGAAGGAAGCAGAAAGGGAAGCTAAAACCATGAACGCAGGAGGGGTGATGGGTAACAAAGTGCCCGAAGTTGCTTCCACCGATGCTACCTTCTCTATGAGCACGGAACAAAACTTGTTAGCAACACAAATTGAGGAACACTCGAAGTTGCTACAAGAAAACAACAAAAGGATGGAGGAATTGAAGGCCGCGATAGAAAAGGGATCAACGTCAACATATGCGAGTGTAACTGCGATACCCAGCGGAAAGTCAAATCCAGTGCGAAGTACGCTGCACTCTATCGTAGTTACCTCAAAAGATGACACAGAAACTGGTGACGAAGTACTAAGCAAGATACGGAAAGCGGTGGATGCAACAGAGGGATGGGTTAAGGTCGAAAAAGTGAGGAAGGCAAAAGACAGAAAGATTATAATGGGATTCCAGACCAGGGAAGAAAGGAACAAGATTAAAACTAAATTGGAAGGTGAAAGGCGGGACCTCAATGTCGAGGAAATGAAAAACAAGGACCCGTTACTGATCCTCAAGAGCGTCCTCTCTGCTAACTCAGATGAGGACATTCTCAAGGCGATGAGGAATCAGAACAAGGATGTTTTTCATAACCTCGACAAAGAGGAGGACAGAGTGGAGGTGAAGTTCAGGAGAAGGACAAGGAATCCACACACAAACCACGTTGTGGTCAGCGTCTCACCGACCATCTGGAGAAGGGCTACAGAAGTCGGATGCCTGCACGTGGACCTTCAGCGCGTCAGGGTAGAAGACCAAACCCCGCTGGTTCAGTGCACGCGCTGTCTAGGCTACGGGCATGGCAGACGATTCTGCAAGGAACCAGCCGACTTGTGCAGTCATTGTGGCGGCCCACACCTGAAGTCGACATGTGCCGACTGGCTCGCGGGTTTGCCACCCAAATGCCAGAACTGCACAAGAGCTAAGCTTGACGACGCTGACCACAACGCCTTTAACCCTGGCTGCCCAATACGCCGCAGGTGGGATGAAATCGCCAGATCGACGGTGGCTTACTGCTAAGGGCACCCAAGGCAACCCAAACCTGTATAAAGCAGTGCAAGCCAACCTACAGCGGAAAAAACTCGCAACAGACGAGCTATTATTGGAAGCTGCAAAACGCGGAGTTGCGTTTGCTCTCCTCCAGGAACCATACGTGGGAGGGGCTAAGGTCATGAGGAGCCACAGGGGAGTTCGGATCTTCCAGAGCACTGAAATCGGAGATGGGACTGTTAAGGCCGCAATAGCGGTCTTCAATCAAGACCTCACAGTAATACAGTACCCGAAACTCACCACGAACAACATCACCGTGGTGGGGATCCAGACCAGTGCCTGGAGGATCACGCTGGTCTCCTTTTATTTCGAGCCGGATCAGCCGATAGGACCTTACCTAGAGCACCTCAAACACGTTGAGGAAGAAATAGGTTCCAAAATGTGGATTGTTGGAGGAGATGCGAACGCAAAGAGCACCTGGTGGGGAAGCTTGTCCATTGACTGTAGGGGCGAAGAAGTTTCTGGAGTTCTCGATGAGCTGAGTCTTAACATACTCAACAGAGGGGAAATTCCGACCTTCGACACGATCAGAGGGGGAAAACGGTACTGCAGCCACGTCGACATCACGGCATGCTCGACCGATATTCTGGACCTGGTAGACGACTGGAGGGTCGACGAGAGCCTAACGAGCTCGGACCACAACGGCATTGTGTTTAACATTAAACTGAAAAGGTCAAAAGGTATAAAAATTAATAGAACCACAAGAAAATTTAATACAAAAAAAGCAAATTGGTCTGAGTTTCATGAGAAACTCGGCCAATTAATGCAAGACTACAAAATAAATAAACTAGAAATAGATAAATTAAACACAGCCGAACAACTCAATACAACTATAAAAAACTTTACACGAGCAATAACAGACGCATGCACCTCATCAATGCCTATGAGGAAGAGCAACGAAGTGTTCACTTTGCCGTGGTGGTCCGAGAAACTCGAGAGGATGAAGAAGGAAGTCGCAACCAGGAAACGCAGAATAAGGTGTGCTGCACCGGCCCGAAGATCGAAGGTCGTCGAAGAGTACCTGAAACAGAAAGTTGAGTATGAAACAGAAGCAGCCAAAGACATCGCTGAGAGTTGGAAGAACTTTTGCGCCAAACAGGACAGGGAGGGGGTTTGGGAAGGAATCTACCGGGTGATAGGAAGGACCAAGGAAAGGGGAGAGGACCAACCGCTGGTGAAGGATGGGGAGGTGCTGAACTCGAAAGGTTCAGTTGAACTACTGGCAAACACCTTCTATCCTGAAGACCATACGGATAGTGACAGCACATGCCATCGCCTTATCAGAGTAAAGGCCGACGTCGTGAATGCTGGAGGGCAAGATGACTCCTGCGATCCACCATTCACGATGGCCGAACTGATGGCGGCGTGCAGGTCCTTTAACGCCAAGAAGGCTCCAGGAGCGGACGGCTTCACCGCCGATATTTGTTCCCGAGCTATAGGAGGCGCCCCCGAGGCAGCCCTTGCTCTTCTGAACGGCTGCCTGAAATGCTACCATTTCCCGGAAGTCTGGAAGGAGGCAATAGTGATTGTCCTAAAGAAGCCGGGAAAGGACGATTACAGCACCCCAAAGGCTTACAGACCAATCGGCCTTTTGCCAATACTAGGCAAAATATATGAGAAGATGTTGGTGGCCCGCCTCAAGTTCCATCTGATTCCAAGGATGAGTACTCGCCAGTATGGATTCATGCCCCAAAAGAGCACAGAGGACTCCCTTTATGTACTAATGCAGCACATACGCAGCAAGCTGGTGCTGAAAAAAATTATAGTCATGATTTCATTGGACATAGAGGGGGCCTTCGACAGCGCCTGGTGGCCAGCTATAAGAGTCCGTCTGGCTGAGGAAAAATGTCCAATCAACCTGAGGAGGGTCATCGACAGCTATCTCACAAATAGAAGGGTCAGGGTCAGGTACGCAGGTGAAGAATGTAGCAGGGCTACTAGTAAGGGTTGTGTCCAGGGTTCCATAGGGGGACCAATATTCTGGAACCTCTTATTGGACCCGCTCCTTAAGAGTCTGGAAGCCAGGGATGACTATTGCCAGGCCTTTGCTGACGACGTTGTGCTGATCTTCGATGGTGACACATCCCTGGAGATCCAGAGACGTGCCAATGCCGCTCTCGAACATGTTCGGGCGTGGGGTGTACAAAACAAACTAAAATTTGCCCCGCAGAAAACCAACGCGATGGTTATTACTCGCAAATTAAAATACGACACCCCTTGCCTGAGCATGGGCGGGATCGACATTGCCATGTCCAAAGAGATCAGAATCCTGGGTGTCACCATCGACGAAAAGCTGACCTTCAACACACACGTCGCAAACGTATGCAGAAAGGCAATAGGCATCCACAAGCAACTAACCAGGGCGGCAAAGACCAGCTGGGGACTCAACCCCGAAGTTATAAAAACGATATATGTGGCTGCGGTGGAACCGGTTATCCTGTACGCAGCCAGCGTGTGGGCCCCGGCCGCTGGAAAGCTGGGCGTCATGAAGCAGCTGGGAACAGTTCAGCGCGGTATTGCGCAAAAGCTGTGCAAGGCGTACCGGACGGTCTCGTTGAACTCGGCGCTAGTGCTGGCTGGGATACTCCCGCTCGACCTCCGTATCCGGGAGGCGGCTACGCTCTACAGAGCCAGGAGGGGGGAGCCCCAGCCCGCACTAGGAGACCGGGAAGTAGAACGGATGGCTCCAGCGCTGGAGACCCCACACCCTGCGGAGCAAATGAGCCTGGAGTTCGCAAGTCTGGTAGACGAAGAACAATACCAAAACCACAGCAACTTTGCTGTGAGGATCTTTACAGACGGCAGCAAGATTGAGGGCAGAGTCGGAGCAGCGCTATCCCTGTGGAATGGCACCGCCGAGACAAAGGCCCTCAAGCTTGCTTTGCCGTCTTACTGCACCGTCTACCAGGCTGAACTCTTGGCCCTGCGAAGAGCTGCGGGGGAGGTGCTCAAGTCCCGTGAAACCTCGTTCGGCATCTTCAGCGACTCCATGGCGGCCCTCCAGTCGGTGACCAACACAAGTTCCCCCCACCCCTTGGCAGTGGAAACAAGAGACACCTTACGACGCTGCAAGCTCCAAAACAAGAGTGTCTCCTTGTTCTGGATCAAGGCCCACGCAGGGTTGGAGGGAAACGAGAGAGCCGACCAGCTCGCAAAGGAGGCCGCCCTGGGGTTGAAGAAGAGACCGGACTACGATCTGTGTCCCGTGTCATTCATCAAGCGACAAATCCGGTCGGAAACGCTTGAGGAATGGAACGGGAGATATCGGTCGGGCGACACGGCCTCGGGCACAAAAATTTTCTTCCCGGATGCGGTGACAGCGTACGGTGTGGTGCGGAAGATGACTCATACGAGTATAACCACACAAATCCTGACGGGGCACGGTGGGTTTTCGGCATATTTGAAACGCTTCAAATGTAAAGAGGACCCATCGTGCGCCTGCGAGCCTGGTGTCGAAGAGTCGGTTCCGCACATTCTCTTTGAATGCCCCATATATGCGAAAAGCAGATACGAGACGGAGCAGAAACTCGCCATAAAACTAATTGCCCAAGATGCCCCAGAGCTAATTAGTGGAAAGAAACGCGACTTATTTCTTGAATATTGTAGCAACATTGCATCCAAGGTCGTATACAGAAATAAATAGGAATAAGAAAATATGCTGTCATAATATAGTAGAATATATTAGAGACTAGCATAAATACAAAAAGATGTAAAATAGTTATAATAGGAAAATACAATAGTAAAAATAGAATAAGAATAGAATAAGTACAAATGTAGAGTTAGATAAATAAAAACTGTTCCCGCTGTCTCTTTAGATAACTTAGTATTTAGATAGGAAAATAAAATATAACCTTAAGTAGCAATAAAAAGAAATTAGTAATATGTAAAATAGATAAAATAAATATGTCAATAGATAGTAACTTAGCTGGTTAAGATTAGACTAAATACCTACGAAACAGAAATTTCTTCCTTTGGTGGGGATCTGCTGTCGGTCAAGCCGGAGACACTCACCTCTCCGAGTTCCGTGTTTGTTCGAGCTGCCAATGCAACAAGCAAAAACTCAGACCTCGCAGGACATAGGCTCTGATCATGTCAGAGGACCAAAGAAGGGCAGGAGTGGGTTTTAGCCGGTAAGAGTCCGGCACTGCCCAGACTGCCTCATCAGTGAGGTAGTCTGGGCGTCCATGAGGATTTCCCACTCCTGCCAAAAAAAAAAAAAAAAAAAAAAAAAAAAAAAAAACCTAACCTAACCTAACCTAACCTAACCTAACCTAACCTAACCTAACCTAACCTAACCTAACCTAACCTAACCTAACCTAACCTAACCTAACCTAACCTAACCTAACCTAACCTAACCTAACCTAACCTAACCTAACCTAACCTAACCTAACCTAACCTAACCTAACCTAACCTAACCTAACCTAACCTAACCTAACCTAACCTAACCTAACCTAACCTAACCTAACCTAACCTAACCTAACCTAACCTAACCTAACCTAACCTAACCTAACCTAACCTAACCTAACCTAACCTAACCTAACCTAACCTAACCTAACCTAACCTAACCTAACCTAACCTAACCTAACCTAACCTAACCTAACCTAACCTAACCTAACCTAACCTAACCTAACCTAACCTAACCTAACCTAACCTAACCTAACCTAACCTAACCTAACCTAACCTAACCTAACCTAACCTAACCTAACCTAACCTAACCTAACCTAACCTAACCTAACCTAACCTAACCTAACCTAACCTAACCTAACCTAACCTAACCTAACCTAACCTAACCTAACCTAACCTAACCTAACCTAACCTAACCTAACCTCAATTTACAGAAAAATATATACAACAGATTATTAGAACATGCAATGAGACATTAACAAAAAAGAAAACAAATGAAACACTTACCTTGCCATGGTGGACCGAAGAGCTCGAGGGGATGAAGAGAAAAGTCGCCACTAGGAAGCGCAGGATCCGATGCGCAGCGCCGATCCGGAGGTCGAGGGTTGTCAGCGAGTACCTGCAACAAAAAGAGGAATACGAGTTGGCAGCAAAAAGGGCACAGGTTGACAGCTGGAAGAGCTTCTGTAGTAGACAGGACAGGGAGAGCCTTTGGGATAGCATATACCGCGTCATAAAGAACACAACCAGGCGCCAAGAAGACGTTCCATTGGTGAAAGATGGCCATCAACTGGACCAGAAGGAGTCAGCCAGCACTTTGGCGAATACCTTTTTCCCGGAGGACCTTGAACGTGATGACAACTCAGACCACCGGCAGACCAGAGTCCTTGCAGCAAACGCAAATAACTGGGAGCATGGTGAGAAACATGACCCAGCATTTACGGCCGAAGAACTCCGGGCTGCGACGGAGAGCTTTAATCCAAAAAAGGCTCCGGGAATAGATGGACTCACTGCAGACATTTGCAGCCGGGTTGTCACCAAAAATTTGGAGCTTAACCTGGCGCTTATGAACAAGTGCCAGGAACTTGGCCACTTTCCAACTCTCTGGAAAGAGGCGACGGTGGTGGTTCTGCGGAAGCCTGGCAAGGACGATTATACAAACCCAAAGTCCTACAGGCCTATTGGCCTGCTACCGGTCATGGGGAAGATTCTAGAGAAAATGATAGTCGGGAGATTAAAGTGGCACCTGCTCCCGAGATTGAGCCCTCGACAATACGGCTTCATACCCCAGAGAAGCACCGAGGACTCCCTCTATGACATGATACAACATATAGACGGAAAACTAAAAGATAAGAAACTGGTAACCGTGATATCACTGGACATAGAGGGAGCCTTCGATAGCGCCTGGTGGCCCGCAATCAAGATCAGACTTGCCGAAGAAGAGTGTCCGGTAAACCTCCGGCGACTCATGGGCAGTTACCTACAGGACCGGAAGGTCCGGGTGAGGTACGCCGGAGAAGAGTACACAAAGGACACTCAAAAGGGATGTGTGCAGGGATCGATTAGTGGGCCGATTCTCTGGAATCTCCTCCTTGATCCACTCCTCAAGGGACTCGAACGCCGGGGTGACCATTGCCAGGCTTTCGCAGATGACGTGGTGTTGGTGTTTGCCGAGGATACGGCGTTGGAGGTGGAGAGGAGGGCCAATGCCGCACTCGCATATGTTCGGGAGTGGGGTGACAAAAACAAACTGAAATTTGCGCCACACAAGACACACGCAATGGTGCTCACCAGGAAGTTGAAATTTGACACACCACGACTGAGCATGGGCGGGATCGACATTGGTCTGACCAGCGAGATAAAGATCCTGGGGCTCACCATTGACAATAAGCTGACGTTTAACAGCCACGTGGCTAATACATGCAAGAAGGCGTTAAACATATATAAACAGCTCTCACGAGCCGCCAGGATTAGTTGGGGCCTCCACCCTGAAATCATCAGGACAATTTACATGGCCACAGTGGAGCCCATCGTTACCTACGCAGCCGGCGCCTGGGCTAAAGCGGCAAACAAGGAAGGGGTTAAAAGGCAACTGAACGCAGTGCAGAGGGGCTTCGCGCAGAAGCTGTGTGGAGCGTACAGAACCGTCTCGTTAAACTCGGCGCTGATGCTGGCTGGGATGCTGCCTCTCGATATCCGGATCCGGGAGGCGGCATCGCTGTATGAGGCTAAGAGGGGAGTACCCCAGCCAGCACTGGCAGACAGAGAGGTAGAGCGCAGACTGCCCTTCGCTGAAACCCAGCACCCGGCAAGACATATGCGCCTTGACTTCGTAAGTCTGGTAGACCTGGAGAATTTGAACTCCCATGTGCACCAAGCAGTCTCAATCTACACCGATGGCAGCAGGATTGAGGGCAAAGTCGGAGCAGCATTGTCTCTTTGGAGCAATGAAGCCGAGACCAAAACTCTCAAACTTAAGTTGCCATCATACTGCACCGTCTACCAGGCAGAACTCCTGGCCATATGTCATGCTACAAAAATCATCCTGCGACGAAGCGAGGCTAGTTTCGCTATCCTTAGCGACTCACGCTCTGCCCTAGAAACGGTCGTAAACCCTTATTCCCTCCACCCCCTGGCAGTCGAAACTAGAGCCAATATCAAAGACAGCAGACTCCAGAACAAGGAAATCTCCCTGTTCTGGATAAAAGCACATGCAGGACTGGAGGGGAATGAGCGCGCAGACCAGCTGGCAAAAGAGGCTGCACTGCACTCCAAGAAGAAACCCGATTACGACAGTTGCCCAGTTTCATTCGTCAAGAGACACATTCGTCTGCGGTCTCTCGACGAATGGAACGCACGCTACCAAGCCGGACAAACGGCGGCTGTCACCAGGATGTTCTTCCCAGACGCAGTGGAAGGTTTCAAAACGGTGAGGAAAATCAAACCGGCAGGCTTGGCGACTCAGGTGATGACGGGGCACGGTGGGTTCTCAGAATACTTGCACCGGTTCAAGTGTAAGGGGGACCCATCGTGCATTTGCGAACCGGGGGTCGCGGAGTCTGTCCCACACCTCCTGTTTAGCTGTCCGGTCTACACAAAGCTTAGATTTGAGACAGAGCAAGCACTTGATTGTGATATAAAACCCGGGAACATACAAATGATAATGGCAAACACGCAATCAAGAAAAACATTTATAGAATACTGTGTGCAAATAGTAAAGACAGTAGTAAACAGGAATAGATAAATAAGTTATGATTAATATATATTTGGTAAATTATGTATCATAAACATATAAAAATAAGAAAGCAAAAAATAAAAATAAGTAAAGCGCAGAGTAAGACAAGGAATCAAGATAAAATTGTTAAATATAGTTAATAAAAATAGTTAAATAAGTTATGTTGGATATATATTGTTTAATATACACAAAAACATAAGATAAGTAGATGATAAGAAATCAGTAAGAATTACTTTGTTTTGAAGCCAGTAAATGTAAAAATATAGAAATATAAAACTAATTGTAAGAACCATATAAAAATATTGTTAGATGTAAAGTTGGTAATAAGTATTATTTAAGTTAAACGATAAAATTTATGTAAGTAGAAAATAAGAATCCGTCGAAAAACTCTGTTTTGAATATTAAAATAAGTGTGTGTCTAAAGTAAGGTAAATTGTAAGGACTGTCTTAAAATAATAAAATAAATAAATATACCCCCAAGAAAAAAAAAGGTCTCTGATCATGTCAGAGGGAATACGCAACGCCCTGTGATTACGGGTGAATATAAAAAAAAAAAAAAAAAAAAAAAAAAAAAACCTAACCTAACCTAACCTAACCTAACCTAACCTAACCTAACCTAACCTAACCTAACCTAACCTAACCTAACCTAACCTAACCTAACCTAACCTAACCTAACCTAACCTAACCTAACCTAACCTAACCTAACCTAACCTAACCTAACCTTTTTTTTTTTTTTTTGTCGCTGAGAAATGCTTTATGCATGCCCGCCTCGTGGGGGACGAGTCGGGGTATGTGGGACTCCCTGTCAGAATGACAGTATACCCACTAAAACTCAGCGGTGTTCCCTCATCGCCGTGATGGGAGGGCCACGGGAATAGGCACAGCCTTTACCTCCATAGCCCTCCCGGCGCATGCCCACCTAGCTGGCGGGCCCCGCATGCCCCCCAGGATGGGGGGCTACGGGAATGGCCGGGAACACCTGGCCATTCCCGTCCGACACTGGTGGAGGCCTGTGCGATACAGGCAAGGGTGCCCCCGCACCCGTTGCCTGCTGGCCTCCACCTGGGAGGAGTCGGAGATGACTGTCATACTGACGTCTTCTTCGACCCCTCCTCCGCCTTCGGAGTGCTGCCGCGTGAGGATCGTCCTCCCGCGCGCGCTCCGCCGCCTCCTTCTGGGACATGACGTGTTCGCAGAAGGAGGCGACTGCCGCCCAGGACCCCTCATCTCCCAGCATGGCGTTTACCAAACCGGGGAGTGAGAGGTCCGGTCCGATCACCGCAATGAGACTGCGGCGCGGCTCGGACCACGACGCGCACACCTCGAGAGTGTGCTGCGCCGTGTCCTCCGCCGCGCCACAGTCGTAGCACGACGGCGTCTCCTCCCGTCCGATTCGGTGCAGGTACGATCCGAAACAACCGTGTCCGGACAGCACCTGCACCAGACGGAACGAGAGGAACCCATGCGACCGCTCGAGCCAGTCTCGCAGGACCGGCCCAATCGCGTCGAGGGTTCGGCGGCCGAAGGCTGCGGTGGCGAGGTCCGCCGTCCAATGGACGACGATGGCGTCCCTCGCCTCCCGCCGGACGGCCTCCCGCTCTTCCGGGGCGGTGCGTTCTCCTCTCGCCCTCCGCCCCGCCGTCCATTCGTACACTCTGGCGAGCACCCACGCCTCGAGTTCCCAGGGAGGGGTGCCGGCCAGAGCACACGCTGCCGCGAAGCCCACCGTGCGGTAGGCCCGCGCCACCCGCTGGGCAATGGCCCTTTGGGGTGCCCGCAGTGCAGTTGCGTTCTCCCTCCTTCGGAGGGAGTCCTCCCAGATTGGGGCCCCGTAGAGGGCCATACTCTTCAGGATGCCGGCGTAAAGTTGCCGGCATCGTGCGCTGGGCCCCCCCAGGTTGGGAAGCAGCCACGAGAGCGCCCCCGCGGCTTTCAGCAGGCGCGACGACAGCCCGCTGAAATGCGGACCGAAGCGCCACCTGCTGTCGATTACAAGGCCCAGATATTTCATCTGGGCCTTGACCTCGATTCTGACGCCCTCCACGAAGATGTGGGCGTCAGTTGGGGGGCGCTGCCGGGGTCCGTGGAAGAACACGGCCTCGGTCTTGTGCAGCGCCACCTTCAAACCTAGACGGCGGATCCTCGCTGCGACCAAGGATCCGCCCGCCGAGGCCAAGTTGGCCGCCTCCCTGAAACTCCCCCCCCGGGCGGTGAGGAGAGTGTCGTCCGCGTAGCAGACGACACTCGTGCCTCGGAGGAGAGTTCCCCGCAGGAGCCAGTCGTAGCCGACGTTCCAGAGGAGAGGTCCTATGACTGACCCCTGTGGAACGCCGGCTTCAACGGCGTACCGCCGGACTTGGCCAGTCCTGTCTACCAGGAGGATCGCCCGATCCTCCAGGTAGCTGGCCAGCAGACTGCGCAGGTATCGAGGCACTCCGTGGAATCGGAGCGCCTCTAGGATGGTGGAGTGGGGAACGGAGTTGAAGGCATTGGCTATGTCGAATGACACTGCCAACAATCCGTCCCCCGCCTCCATCGCATCCTTCGCCTGGCCCTTAAGCCAGGATAGCGCGTCCACCGTCGAACGCTCAGCCCGAAAACCGAACTGAGCGTCCGACAAGTCCGGCCCGATGTCCCGCAGGTGGCCCTTTAGGCGACCAGCGATTATCCCCTCGAACATTTTGCCGACCTCATCGAGAAGGACGATGGGCCGGTATGCCGAGGGGGAGTCTGCTGGACGGCCCTCCTTACGAAGGAGGCACAACTGCCCCTCCTTCCAAGGTTTCGGGAACCTCCCAGACGCAAGGCATGCGCTGAAGAGGTCCCGAAACCTCTCCTCCATCCGAGTGGCAGCGATCGCCACCACTCTTGCGGGAACGCCGTCGGGGCCAGGAGCAGTCTTCTTGGCGCGGATGCGAAGAATCGCCGCGCCAAGTTCCGACTCCGTGACAGGAGGGGCCTCCTCTTCCTCCTCGTCTGCTAGCGGGGCTCCACACATCTCTGGCGGGGTGAAATTGTCCCTGCCCGGGAACAGGGACCGAACCACCCCATCCAGAAATGAGGGCTCTAGGGTCTCGGCAACCGGGGGACCAAAGGGGCGCAGTTTGTTGCGCGCCGCCTTGTATGGTCTCCCAAAGGGGTCGTTGTCAAGACCCTCCAGCAGCTCGGCTCTCGCCGAGTCTTTGGCGGTGGCGATGGCCCGATCGAGGACCTTTTTTGCCTCCACGTATACCACATAGAGGCGGTCCTCGTCGGCCAGGTCCCGTCGACGCCGCCGCCGACTCCGCGTGTAGGCCCTCCTTGCCGCCACACAAGCTGCTCGAAGCCCCGCCAGCTCCGCCGACCACCAGTACACGGCGCGTTTGGGTGGTGGTCGGCGAGACCGAGGCATGCTAGAGTTGCATACCTCGGTCAGACACTCCCTCAGCTGCCCCGCTGCGGTGTCCACATCCAGACCGACGGTAGGCGGCGAAAGCCAGTCCTGGATGAACGCCGCCTCCGCCGCTGCCTCCCTGTCCAGGCGGGTTAGAGCCCACCGCGGGAACGGTGATCGCCCCGAGTTGGGCCGCATCTCTCCGGGGCCGCTGGTGGAGATGTCGAACCGCACGTAGCGGTGGTCCGACATAGTCTCCACCAGGTCTACCCGCCAGTTCAGCACGCGCGCGGCTAACGCCGGGGTGGCGAAAGTGACGTCCACTATTGAGCCACCCTGACGCCGCACGCATGTCTGGACGCTTCCTCTGTTCAAGAGGGAGAGTCCAGAGGAGGCTGCCCACAACTCCACCGCCCGCCCTCGTGCGTCGGTGGCCGGGTTGCCCCAGCTCACCGACTTGGCATTCAGGTCCCCCAGTACGGAGACCTGACGCGGAACCGCCCTGCCGACCACGGCTGCCAGGACTCCGAGATAGTTCTCAAAGTCCTGGAGAGGGCGGTTTGGGGAGAAATATACCCCCACAAGGGCTATGTCTCCCCACGCGGCGGCCACGTATCCCGGTCCTCTCTCTAATAGCGAGAGGGGAGGGGAATCTGTGGAAGACCGCGCCGCTAGTGCCACCGAGTCGTCCTCGTCACCCAGCCAGCTGCTGGGGATCGAGTAGGGCTCGGCGACCACCGCTACGTTCACCAACCACTCGGCCATGACCTGCACTACCAGGTCCTGGGCCGCTTTGCAGTGGTTGGCGTTCGCCTGGAGGATGCGGTAGTCGGAAACCATTATTCCGACATTGCACCCTCCTCCTCAGCTACTGCCACTGAAGCTACAGCGGCGGCGGTGGCGGCGATGGTGGCAACAGGCCGAACCTGTGCCGGCACTATGCCCTTCCTCACGGGGGGCTTACAGCTCCTGCCCGTCATCCTGTGGTCCGCGGGGCGGCCACTGGCGGCACACGCCTTGCAGTGTGGCGTGGTGGCGCGGCAAATGGCGCTCTTGTGTCCCTCTTGCCCGCACTGGTAGCAAATGTCTCCCCAGTCGAACTTGGAGGGACACGTGGCTCGGGTGTGGCCGAACGCGAAGCACTTGAAGCACCGCGCAGGCTGGTCCTCAAGTGCCCTGACCACAGCCGAGCTGAGCCCCACGAGCAGCCGTCCCTTGGTCGCAGCAAGGACGGCCGCGGCCGCGGCGACTGGGCACTCGACGCGGATGATGCCCATGCCGCGGCGGCCGAACCCGATGGCTCCAGCCTTCACCGCGCCAGCGTCGCAGCCTCCAGCCGCCGCGACGGCCGCCACCACATCCTCCCTGGTGACCGAATCATCCAGATCGGCCACCTCCAAGGGTGCGGTCTTGACGGGCTTTACGACCGTCGCCACGTCCGCGATGACCTCTTCCAACTTTGTTGCGAAGAGGTCCGCATTGGTGCCGCGCTTTTCCCCCGAGAACTCGAAGATTCGAGCCCCGGTAAGAGTTCGGCGGCACTTAATGTTGCTGATCCCCAGCTGGGAGGGATCAGCATTGGTACGAGCCCGTCTTAGGACGGACTCGTACGTCTCGCCACGCGCCACGGCCTCCGGGGTGAGGGTCACCACGACGGCCGCGGTTTTTGGAGGAACCAGCTTCCTCCCGCCGGCTGGAGCCCTTGTGGCTGCAGAAGCAGTCGCAGCGGGCTTGGGGGCCGACTTGGCCCCTCCCTTCTTTTTCCCCCTCTTGACCACTTCCGTCCACGTCTGGTTGGACGGGGTGGTGGAGGGGAGAAGGGCATCCTCCTCCTGCGAGTTCTGGGTGGCCTCCGCGCTTGTGGTGGGGGCTTGAGGAGCCGCCTTGCTCTTCTTGCCCTTGCCCTTGCCCTTGGAGGGCTTCGGGGCCTGGGGCTGCGCACCCGATGCCGGGCCTGCTAAAGGCGCGGGTTCCGGCTCCGGCCTCGGTGGCGGCTTATCCGCTGCTAGAGGCGGTCGGAGCCGCCTTTCCGGCAGGAGCCGGTCCTCGATGCCTGCAAGGCAGGCTCTGGTGAAGGCCCTCTCCTCCATTACAACCTTTCGGATTACATCCTCAAGGTTGGAAGGGGGGGAGGAGCCTCCTACCACCGCACCTGGGGCAGGTTGAGCAGGCCGAGCCGTGACCTCAGCCAGCTTATGGTGCAGCTGGCTGACCTCTGCCTGCAGGCGATCCACCTTCGCCTGCAGCTGCCGCGTCTCGTCCGTCGCCGTCCGGTTTATCAGCTCCATCACAATGCCGTGCAAGCTGGCGGCCCGGCATTTGAGGGCCTTCTGGAAGGTCCCCTTCAAGTTCGAGGACTTGGAGGCGACCTCCACGACCTCCTCCCTGTCCTCCTGCGCCATGCGCTCCAGTTCCGCCAGGGAGTGGTCAGCATACAGGACATTGGATGCCCCATAGCCAGCCCTCGACCTGGCGGTATGCGCCTGGCGCTCCTTGGCAGCGACCCTCTCCTCCAGGTCCTGCTGGAGTTGCTCCCGTTTGGCCAGGTTAAGCTGGCGCTCGGCGTCCACTAAGCCCACATCGTGGGTGTCGGCAGTTTTCGAAGTCGAAGACTTTCTAGACTTCGACTTCTTCCCTGCCTTACCTCCGGCCGACTCCAAGGAGCCCTCGGACCCGGACTTTAGGTAGGCCCTCTTCCGCGTATGGCGGTCATTTTCGGCCCCCGACGTATCCAGGATGGAATCGTCGGAGTCCGAAAACTCGACTGGCCTGCTGAACAGGCTGGCCGCAGACGGTGCGCGGTCCGCTTCCGACGCCGAAGCGTCACCGGCGTGGCCCTTAGAAGGGCCTTTGGATTGGCCCTGAGAAGGGCCTTTGGGTTGGCCCTGAGAAGGGCCGTTGGGTTGGCCCTGAGAAGGGCCGTTTGAATCGCCCTGGGAGGAGCGATTCGTGTTAAAATTGGGGTTAAAATCATTAAAATCATTAGCATTAAAACTTGGGTTAAAAACAGGGTTAAAAGAAGCAAAGCGCCCAGAGGCGTCCCGCATTGGTTTTTTCGACATTTTAATTCGCAGTCGGCGTTGTTATCTGCGAATCACAGCACACTTTAGCCGCCGGTCTGCCACTCCGTTACGGTGGTCAGACACGACGTTGCCCAGGGGATACTACGAGGAAGTATGAGCTGTGGGGGATCCCCCAACCTAACCTAACCTAACCTAACCTAACCTAACCTAACCTAACCGGGAACGCTGGACGAAATGGGCTTGCAGGTACTCAACGTCGGAAACACGCCAACCTTCGACACCATCAGGGGCGGCAAGCGATACACCAGCATCGTTGACATAACAGCCTGTTCAACGGAAATGCTGGACCTGGTGGAGGACTGGAAGGTTGAGGAAGGCATCACGAGCTCGGACCACAACGGTATTGTATTTCAAATTAATCTTCGGAAAGCCAAAGGGACACACATTAATAGAACCACCAGAACTTATAATACCAGGAAAGCGAATTGGAGCCAATTTCATATGAAATTGGCCCAATTAAAAGTAGATTTTAACCTTAGCCAGAAAATAAAACAAACTAATAGTAAAACAGAACTAGAAAATAGAGTCAAAGATTATATACAAATTATTACCGAAACGTGTGATGTCACTTTGGCAAGGATTAAAAATAAAGACACATTTGCAATACCGTGGTGGTCCAACGAGCTTGCTGATATGCGGAAAGAGGTCAACACCAGGAGACGCCGCATTCGATGCGCCGCCCCAGTCCGGAGAGCGGAAGTCGTCGAGGAGTACCTGCAAGCAAAAGAGAAGTATGAGTCCCAAGCCAGAAACGCGCAGACTGCCAGCTGGAAGGAGTTCTGCGAAAAACAGACCAAGGAAGGTATCTGGGAGGGTATATACAGGGTCATAGGACGGACTGCGAAGAGACAAGAGGACTTGCCGTTAATAAAGGATGGGGTACCACTCGACGCTGAGAACTCGGCTTCACTTCTGGCGGAGACCTTCTACCCCGGAGACCTGGAAGAGGAAGATGAGGACGACCACCGTCGGACGCGAGAAGCGGCCAGTCGTGTAAACGAGTGGACGCATGATGAACACCATGATCCACCGTTTACACTTCAGGAGCTAAGAACCGCGGTGGAAAGCTTCAACCCAAAGAAGGCACCGGGGGCGGATGGTCTCACAGCCGATATCTGTGCCCAGGCCATATTCCAGGACCCGGGGATGTTTCTTGCGCTGGCCAATAAGTGCCTCGAGCAGGGCTACTTCCCCGGGGCCTGGAAGGTGGCCACAGTGGTGATACTTCGCAAGCCGGGGAAGGATTGCTACACCACCCCAAAATCCTACAGGCCGATCGGCCTCCTACCAGTCCTGGGCAAAATGCTCGAAAAAATGCTAGTAGCAAGGCTGAAGTGGCATCTGATCCCGCGGTTGAGTACTCGTCAGTTTGGCTTCATGCCCCAGAAGAGCACCGAGGACTCCCTCTACACCATGATACAACACATCAAAGCAAAGCTGAACGAAAAGAAGCTGATCACTGTTGTATCGCTTGATATAGAGGGAGCCTTCGACAGCGCATGGTGGCCGGCGATCAGGACCAGACTGGCTGAGGAAAAGTGCCCGGTGAATCTCAGACGGATGCTGGACAGCTACCTGACTGATAGGAGTGTCCGAGTTAGGTACGCCGGGGCTGAGTGTTGCAGAACCACCAGCAAAGGGTGCGTCCAGGGGTCGATAGGCGGCCCGATCCTTTGGAACTTGCTGCTGGATCCTCTACTAAAGGGGCTGGAAGAGCGAGGGGATCACTGCCAGGCTTTCGCCGACGACGTGGTTATGATCTTCGACGGTGACACAGGTTTGGAGGTCCAGAGACGTGCCAATGCCGCCCTCGAATATGTTCGGAGGTGGGGCATCCGAAATAAGCTGAAGTTTGCGCCACACAAAACCTGCGCGATGGTAGTAACCAAGAAGCTTAAGTACGATGCCCCACTCCTGAGTATGGGCGGGGTCGACATTGGCATGTCTGGGGAAATCAAAATACTGGGGCTCACAATAGACCACCAGCTCACTTTCAACACCCACGCCGCTAACGTATGTAGAAAAGCTGCCAACATCTACAAGCAGCTAGCAAGAGCGGCCAAAGTGAGCTGGGGTCTGCACTCGGAGATCATACGGACCATCTACACGGCGGCGGTGGAGCCGGTAGTGATGTACGCGGCGAGTGCCTGGGCGCCGGCAACAAAGAAAATCGGAGTGCAGAAAATGCTAAACACGGTCCAGCGAGGATTCGCCCAAAAGCTCTGCAAATCATACCGCACCGTTTCGCTGAACGCGTCCCTGGTGCTGGCTGGGATACTGCCACTCGACCTTCGAATACAAGAAGCAGCCGCTCTGTATGAGGCCAAGAGAGGGGTACCCCGGCCAGCCCTTGCGGGCAGGGAAGTGGAGCGTGTGGTGGCGTTTGCGGAGACTCCTCACCCGGCGAAGCATGTGGCCATGGCGTTCATGAGTCTGGAAGACCAGTCCCATGTGGACACCCACAACAACCAGGCGGTCAGGTTTTTCACCGACGGCAGCAAGATCGAGGGCAAGGTCGGAGCAGCACTGTCACTATGGGACGGTGAGGCCGAGATCAAGTCCTTGAAGCTTAGCTTGCCGTCGTACTGCACGGTCTACCAGGCGGAACTCCTGGCCATATGCGTAGCCACGAGGGAAATCCTCAAGCGCAAGGAGGGAACCTTCGGGATCTACAGTGACTCAAAGGCTGCACTACAAACAGTCACGAACCAAGGTTCCCTCCACGCCTTGGCGGTGGAAGCGAGAGCGAACGTGGGCGAGGCTTTATCCCAGAGCAAAGATGTTTCCTTGTTCTGGGTAAAGGCTCACGCTGGACTGCAGGCCAACGAACGCGCTGACCACCTTGCGAAAGAAGCTGCACTCCGATCAAAAAGAAAGCCGGACTACGACCTCTGCCCGGTTTCATTCGTCAAGCGGCAAATCCGTATGGGGTCGCTCGACGAATGGAACCGGAGATACAAAAACGGCGAAACCGCCTCTGTCACCAAAATATTCCTCCCGGACGCTGTAGATGCCTTCAAGATAGTAGGCAAGGTGAAACCAACTGGAGTGGCAACACAGATCCTGACGGGGCACGGAGGGTTCTCCGAATACCTGCATCGCTTTAGGTGTAAGGGGAGCCCGTCGTGCATCTGTGAACCGGACGTGATACAAACAGTTCCACACATTCTGACGGAATGTCCTGCTTTCGGAGTGGAACGAATGGAAGCAGAAAGTAAAATAGAAATGGAAATAAACAGGAATAATATTAGGGAAATAATGAGAAACGGGAAACAACGACAAATTTTTATGGATTACTGCATAGCCATAGCAAGAAGAGTAATAAAATTAAACAAGGAAACATAAAGGTATGCTTTACATATATACATATTATATACAAACAAAGCATACAACACATATACAGATGATTCAAAACAGTAAACTAAATTTAAAACGAAACATAAATTCTACAAACAAGTAATTAAATAAAACAGACTAAATAAAACACCACTAAATAAACTTATCGAAAATAGTAAAATTAAAATAAATAGAAAGGCACATAAATCATATATAACATAACAAGGTCTCTGACTATGTCAGGGGGACACTTAGAAGGGCAGGAGTGGGTTTTAGCCGGTAAGAGTCCGGCACTGCCCAGACTGGCTCATAAGTGAGACAGTCTGGGCGTCCATGAGGATTTCCCACTCCTGCCAAAAAAAAAAAAAAAAAAAAAAAAAAAAAACCTAACCTAACCTAACCTAACCTAACCTAACCTAACCTAACCTAACCAGTCCGCCGGCACCCCCCGCCGCGAGCAGATCAGTTTTAAGTCGCTCCGCGCATAAAAAATCCCAAAAATCGGTTTTTTCGCGAAAAGTAACAAGTGCGATATATCGTTAGAAGCGCGCTGCCGAGACGCACGCAAATGTGAAAGAAAATTTGTGAAAAGTGAAAATCTGTGAAAGTTATCAGTGAAAAACCGTTCCGTTGAGCCTTTACAGCTCAACGCTGCTCGATTTTGAGTGAAGACTCAAAAATCGGCGACTGTAGCCGGGTGCGCCGTACAAGGACCTATTTTATGACACCAATTTTGGAATTTTCCGACCCGCGGTTCTGGAGATATCGAAGAAAAACACAAAACCGCGTGGCACATGGACAGAGATCCCGAGGGATTCAACTGGAGTACTGAGTTATTCCCGAAAGCGACACAGACGAGGAGCCGGGAGGCCATTTGACACCGAAGAAAATCTTCCTGGAACACCTGTAAAATTTAAGGTTAAAATTTTAACAAATTTCATTAATTATTTCCCGGGAATTAAGATCTGTGACATACCCTTTTTCTGGACTCTAAAAAATTGCCATACATTCCTATATACCCATTTTAAATTTAGTTTGAATCGGACTTACAGTTAACTAATTATTAAGTTTTAAAGTTTAAAAATTGAAACTGGGGGTTGGTCTGTCTCAACCCCTAAATTTCGGGATAAAATCCAGCTTTAACCACTCTGTGCCCAACTAAGATACTGTAAATAAATTTTCAGGAAAATTCACCTACTAGTTTCTGAGTTATTAGCTGTTTCTAGGTCGCGGATTTCTCCCCGATTCCTACTTGTTTACATGTTGTACAGGAACGGCTATAGCTCCGAAACGGGACGTCCTAAGGGGAAAATTATTGAATATTACACAGTTTCTCAAAGACGGGTAACCCACACAACTTACCCCATCCCTCTGTGACGTCTCTGAAAAAAGCTCGGGGTAAAGTTACGAGATTCTCCCCACAATAATTCTCCCCACGGTTTTTCCCACTGTTTCTCCCATTATTAATTATATTGTTATGTTAATATTTCAAATCAACGCATATTTTAATCTCTAGCTATAAGTAATTGGTTCCTTGTATAATACCGTGTATTCAAATTGTTTTCAAAATTAACTTTTGTCAAAAATCAATCTCTGCAATATACAGATGCAAATATTTTCAAAAAATTAACTTACACCCCCTCTGGGTAAAACAAAAGAGCACATCTCGTATCGCATTCCTCGGAGTGTGTTTATTATCTATAATCACTTTAAATTTTTACTCAACTATAGTCGGGCGCGTGTTCCTCGGGCTCGAGTCCCGTTTCGTTGCTGATATTCCAGGTTTTCAGGCTAAAAAACCCTCAGTTTCTGCCCTGAGCAAATTCTGTAAAAACCTAGCCCGCGCGGAGACGAGTCGTTCGATACCTCGCCCGTGCGCCTAGCACGTATAGAACCGAAGATAACATCGAAAAACTGCTGCTCACCAACCGGGAATCGAACCCGGGACATTGAAAACCCTTAAAACGCTCATAACTCGGGAACGGAGCCACTTAGCCCGTTTTTAACGCCACCCTGCATATCCTATACGAAGTATAGTATATGCTGTAGCACTTTTCCTGTTCACCCCCTTCGACCCCCCCCCCCTCCTTTAAATAATTTAGAAATAAAATAATTCAACTGCTACCCCCTCCATAGACTTCGCTGTGGATCGTGGTACTAGCGTGCGTACGTCACCCGCCGCACTCAAGACAAATCCCCCCTCCCCCCCTGTAATTGCTTCAAACCCCCCCCCCCCCCTTATTTCTACTCGCACCAGACACACAATCACCGTTATCATTGTGATCATATATATTATCATTACCTTACATTTACTCACATTTACTTACATTTACTTACATTTATTTACATTTATTTACATTAATCTACATTTATCCACATTTACTGAATTTACATTAACTTATATTTGTTTACACCATATTATTAATTATTTTTATTTACAGCTACTTTATTATTTATATCATCCAAATTTATCCCGAAAAATTCCCGACCTTAAAATCAAAATATCTCGGAAACGGCTGGGAATATCAAAAAACTAAGTGAATTTTCCCCCCCCCCAGTATCTCCCCTCTCGCCTAGAACCTATATTAAGATAAGCCCCCTAGACCCCCTTTTTGACCCCCAAATTTTTTGACCCCCAATATTAATTATAATTAGTATAAGTATTATCTCACCTGGAACCTGGGAACCCTACCGTGACCCCGGTGACCCCTTCCCCCCCCCCTCTTGTGCCCCTTCAGGACTACCTCACCCCCCCGGGTTGCAACTCCGTAGCCAGAGGTCACAGACCCACCAAGTTTGGGCTCTCCGGAATCGGGAGAAAAAGACCTTTCATTTGGCTGCAATATAATCCCGGAATACCAACCCACTTTCAATCAAAACAAAAAAAAAAAAAAAAAAAAAAAAAAAAAAAAAAAAAAAATATATATATATTTATACTTACCCTTCTAGTGCTGTGGCGTATGCTGATTACGTGTCATAGGCAAAACCACAACGGTCCCCTCAGAAAGCCACACAAGGGGCGTGACTCGACCAAACACCTGACAAATAATATATTTTATCCTATATTAAGATATCCAGACCAAGGGTCTGGGACCCTGTAGTTTTAGTAAACCTATATTTTAAGACATCCTAGCTTTATTGAGCTATACGGACAGAGTAAATTATTTTTACATACTAATTATCAACAATTTTACTTACCGTTAAATAACGGGCCCGCGGCTCCAGGTTGGGATTATTTGCTGCTTGTTGCCCCCTGTTATACTTCTGTGCCTATCCCCCCTCTACAGGGATACAGAGGTATCACTAGGGCCCGTGATTAACAGCGTATGAACCTCACATTCACCTACGCTACCGCCATGTACCGTACACCGGCCAAAAAGGACGTGAGCTCGCCGGGCTCAAATGACTCGCCGTCATCGACGGAGAGGACTGGACCTTCGCTTCCCTGCGTGAGGCGAAGCATCGGGGAATGGGAGGCCGTGACGGTGGAGGCCCAGCCTAAGCACCCGGTAAACCCGGGACAAGACGCCACACCAGGTACCTCTACCTCCTCGCAATCCACTAACACTGTGGAGACGCGTCGCGCCCTGGCGAATAACGCAACTCCGCCAAAAAGACCTGAGCCTTGCTACTCAAACATAACGGCGGAGGCAAGAGCTTGCCTCAACAAGGCAAAGCTCCACCTAAATAACTCCCGCAACCTCAAGGCGGAGATCAAAAAGGAGGTAACGACGGCAATAGACCGACTGTACCAGCTGGTGAAAGAGGCGGACAAAGGGAAAGGTGGCCAACAGAGGGCAAAAGAAGTAATCGAGGCAACTAGAGAGGACCCAGCGAGTATCACTTGGTTGCGCTCCGCACTAGAGGAGCAAGCTCTAATAGTCAAGGAGGGCAACCAAATGATAAAGCAGCTGCAAGTGGCACTAAGGGATCAGAAAGAGGCCCAAGAAACGCGTGACAGAGAGAGACACAGCGACGGAGATGTCTTGAGGGAGATTCGAACCCTCGAAGAGACCACAAAGCAAATGAGCAAAATGGTCTCGGAGATCAGGGAGAGAGCTCCAACATATGCGGAGGCCCTGACCGCACCCCAAAACACCTGGGGTCAAAAACCAAAGCACTCCGTCATTGTGTCTTCCGATGTCACAATGGACACGAGCACAGAGGTGGTGGGTAGAGTGAAGGAGGCATTGGACGCGAAAAACAGTGGCCTGCAGATCGAGAGAGTCCGAAAAGTCAAGGACAAGAGGGTCATTCTGAGTTTCAACAACAAAGAGGAGATGGCAAAAACCACAGCCCAACTCAAAAAAGACCATCACTTGAAAGTGGAAGAGGCCAAAAATCGAAACCCACTCATTGTATTTAAGGACCTCTTGTCCTACAATAGCGACGAGGACATACTCACTGCACTTAAGGTTCAAAACGCTCGCCTGCTGGAGGATCTGTCGGCTGAGGAGGCGACTGCCACCGTGAAATACCGAAGGAGGGCACGGAACTCGCTAGAGAACCATGTCATCCTAGAGGTGACACCTAAGCTGTGGCAGAAGCTCACTGCAGCTGGCAGAGTCTTTATTGACCTGCAGTGCGTAAGAGTCCAAGACCAAACGCCTCTTATACAATGCACTAAATGTCTGGCATATGGACACGGCCGAAAGTTGTGTACGGAGCCTGAGGACCTGTGCAACTACTGCGGGGGGCCACATCTCAAGGCCGAATGTGCCGGGCTAGCAACGGGCGACAGACCAACGTGCAAGAACTGTGTGAGAGAGAGGCACGACGACACAGGACACACGGTCTACAGCCATGACTGCCCGGTGCGCAGGAAATGGGATGCACTGGCGCGATCCGCAGTAGCATATTGCTAAGGTGGTCCCGGGGGTTACACGAACGGCAGCTACCCAGACATACATTGCAGCTCAAGCTAACCTCCAACGCAAACAGCTGGCGACTAACGAGCTCATGCTCGAGGCTCAAAAGCGCAAAATAGCCATCGCACTGCTCCAGGAGCCGTACGTGGGTAGTATAAAGGCAATGAAGTCGTACGGGGGGGCTAGGGTCTACCAAAACTCGGACGGTAGCCGGGGCACCGTTAAGGCGGCAATAGTGGTATTCAACCACGACATCGACGTCATACAGTGCCCCAGATTCACCACTAATAACATCGTGGTGGTGAAGCTGCGAACGAGAGCGTGGGAGATGCTCGCCGTCTCGTACTACTTTGAGCCTGACCAACCCATTAGGCCATACCTGGACCACTTAACAGCTGCGATGAAAGAGCTAAAGCCCAGAAAAGCCATCATTGGAGGGGACGCTAACGCTAAAAGTGTGTGGTGGGGAAGCAGTACCATTGATGATAGAGGTGACGAGCTGGCTGGAATGATCGGAGAACTAGATCTCCAGGTACTCAATTGCGGAAACAAACCCACCTTCGACACTATCAGAGGAGGACGGAGACTGACGAGCTATGTCGACGTGACGCTATGCACAGAGGACCTGCTCGACCTGGTAGAGGAATGGAAGGTTGCTGAAGACTTAACGAGCTCGGACCATAACGGCATAATTATAAAAATCAAATTACAAAAAGGGAAGGGTTTCAACATAAAAAGAACAACTAGAAAATACAACACGAAAAAAGCTAATTGGAACCTTTTTAATGAAAAAATGGACCAATTAAAAATAGAAAATAGAATCAACACAGTACAGATACAGCAAATAGATAACAAGGAACACTTAGACGACATGATTAAAAAATATACATTAGTTATAACAGAAGCTTGTAATAAAGCAATCCCTAAGAAAAAAGAAAACCAGACACTTACCATGCCGTGGTGGTCCGAAGAACTCGAAGCAATGAAGCACGATGTCGCTACCAGGAAGAGAAGAATCCGATGTGCCGCGCCGTCCCGTAGAGAAGGTGTAGTCGCGTTGTACCTGAGGGAAAAAGAGAAATATGAATCAGAGGTCAAGAAACGCTCCACGGAGAGCTGGAAAGATTTCTGCCAGAAACAGAACAGGGAAGGGGTCTGGGAGGGGATCTATAGGGTCATTAAGAACACGGCAAAAAGGCAAGAAGATCTGCCACTCGTTTGGAACGGAAGGGAGGCTACTCAGGAAGGATCTGCGAGAATACTGGCGGAAGTATTCTACCCGGAGGATACAGAGGAGGAGGATAGCCCAGACCATCACCGAACCAGAGCCCTTGCAGACCGAGTAAATGACTGGAGCCATAGTGAGACCCATGACCCGGCGTTTACAACGGAGGAGCTCAGGTTCGCGATGGAGAGCTTTAACCCCAAAAAGGCACCCGGAGTGGACGGCTTCACCGCAGATATTTGCCAGCGGGTGATATCGCAGGACATACGGCTGCACCTGGCGATATTTAATAAGTGCTGGCAGCTGACACACTTCCCCACAGCGTGGAAGGAGGCGACAGTGGTGGTGCTGAGGAAACCGGGAAAGGACAGTTACACCAGCCCCAAGTCCTACAGACCAATCGGACTGCTTCCAGTGATGGGGAAAATGCTGGAGAAAATGATGGTTAGAAGGCTGGTTAGGCACCTGGCACCCCGGATAAGTCCCCAACAGTATGGCTTCATGCCCCAGCGAAGCACGGAAGACTCCCTCTATGACCTGATAGCCCACGTGAGAGGCAAACTCCGAGAGAGGAAGCTCATCACGATGGTCTCACTGGATATAGAGGGAGCCTTTGACAGCGCTTGGTGGCCGGCAATAAAGGTAAGACTGGCGGAAGAGAAGTGCCCAGCGAACCTCAGGAGGATGATAGCCAGCTACCTTAGTGACCGCAGGGTCCGGGTAAGGTATCTCATTCGCCGTGATGGGAGGGCCACGGGAATAGGCATAGCCTTTACCTCCATAGCCCTCCCGGCGCATGCCCGCCTAGATGTTATGGCGGGCCCCGCATGCCCCCCACATAGGGGGGCTACGAGAATGGCCGGGAGCACCTAGCCATTCCCGTCCAACACTGGTGGAGGCCTGTGCAATGCAGGCAACGGTGCCCCCGCACCCGTTGCCCGCTGGCCCCCACGCCCGCCTGAATGGCGGGCCCCGCATGCCCCCCATGATGGGGGGCTACGGCCGCAGAGGATAGGGAGAGCGGCAACGACACACCGACACTCCTCTTCCCCTGCGGCCCCACCGCGTCCGCCATCAAACGGTGGCGGCCCCGTCAAGGCCGCGGAAGGTAGGGAGAGCGGCAACGTAACACCGACACTCCTCTCCCGCCGCGGCCTCCAATCCTCAGCCGCAATGTCTCCCACACGGGGGACATCGCGGCCCGCCTCAGGTAGGCTGCGATGTCGCCCAAGCGGCACCGCAACCTACCCGCCGGCCGCTACGTCGTCGGCTTTTCCGCACAGCCTAGACGAGCGGCCGCTCCTCGGGTTCCTCTTAGCTTCACCGTGGCCCAATCCACCACGGCTACTGAGCCCCCCCGCCCCGACAATGCGGGAACCCACCGGGGGGGAACCTAACCTTTTTTTTTTTTTTTTTTTTTTTTTTTTTTTTTTTTTTTTTGTCGCTGAGAAATGCTTTATGCATGCCCGCCTCACGGGGGACGAGACGGGGTATGTGGGACTCCCTGTCGGAATGACAGTATACCCACTAAAACTCAGCGGTGTTCCCTCATTCGCCGTGATGGGAGGGCCACGGGAATAGGCATAGCCTTTACCTCCATAGCCCTCCCGGCGCATGCCCGCCTAGATGATATGGCGGGCCCCGAATGCCCCCCACATTGGGGGGCTACGGGAATGGCCGGGAGCACCTAGCCATTCCCGTCCAACACTGGTGGAGGCCTGTGCAATGCAGGCAACGGTGCCCCCGCACCCGCTGCCTGCTGGCCCCCACGCCCGCCTAATTGGCAGGCCCCGCATGCCCCCCAGGATGGGGGGCTACGGCCGCAGAGGATAGGGAGAGTGGCAACGACACACCGACACTCCTCTTCCCCTGCGGCCCCACCGCGTCCGCCATCGAACGGTGGCGGCCCCGTCAAGGCCGCGGAAGGTAGGGAGAGCGGCAACGTAACACCGACACTCCTCCCCCGCCGCGGCCTCTAATCCTCAGCCGCAATGTCTCCCACACGGGGGACATCGCGGCCCGCCTCAGGTAGGCTGCGATGTCGCCCAAGCGGCACCGCGACCTACCCGCCGGCCGCTACGTCGTCGGCTTTTCCGCACAGCCTAGACGAGCGGCCGCTCCTCGGGTTCCTCTTAGCTTCACCGTGGCCCAATCCACCACGGCTACTGAGCCCCCCCGCCTCGACAATGCGGGAACCCACCGGGGGGGGGGGGGGAACCTAACCTAACCTAACCTAACCTAACCTTTTTTTTTTTTTTGTCGCTGAGAAATGCTTTATGCATGCCCGCCTCGCGGGGGACGAGACGGGGTATGTGGGACTCCCTGTCGGAATGACAGTATACCCACTAAAACTCAGCGGTGTTCCCTCATCGCCATGATGGGAGGGCCACGGGAATAGGCATAGCCTTTACTTCCATAGCCCTTCCGGCGCATGCCCGCCTAGATGGTATGGCGGGCCCCGCATGCCCCCCACGTTGGGGGGGGGGGGCTACGGGAATGGCCGGGAGCACCTAGCCATTCCTGTCCAACACTGGTGGAGGCCTGTGCAATACAGGCAACAGTGCCCCCGCACCCGTTGCCTGCTGGAACCCACGCCCGCCTAACTGGCAGGCCCCGCATGCCCCCCAGGATGGGGGGGCTACGGCCGCAGAGGATAGGGAGAGCGGCAACGTCACACCGACAGTTGGGCTATCCGCAACCTGCCCACCCGCTCGGTTGCAAGAGAAGAAGTGCCCGGCAGTCTGGGTCGCACCACCACGAATGTACGTATACATTTACGTTGGTACAAGCCAGCTAGCCCCGAGTCCTTCCCTTTTCTCTTGATCCGTCTGTCAAGTCTGTCAATATTCTCACTTCAAGCTTAAAGATGTTACTGAGGATGCCGTTAAGAAGTATAATACTTGCGATCACTTCTTCAGCAGTCATAAGATAAGTTGTGTTCAAGAATCATAACTCGTATCCTTTCCTCATTACTTCCTGTTCTCACTCACATCTTCACTCAATCATTTCCTCTTGCTCCTTTCCGTCAATTTGGAAACAGGCTCATGTATAATACCTTTACCTAAAACTAACAATCCTACTTTATTAACCCATTTTAGACCTATTTCTGTTTTCCCATTTCTCTCTATAGTTTTTGAGCACATAGTTCATAGACAATTATCGTTTTTTTTGGCGTCAAACTCGATAATATCCCCTTTTCAATCCGGTTTTCGCTGCATGTGGAAATGAAACTTGACACGAAAATAAAGAGGCATAATATTGGGGAAATAATTACTAACGGAAAAACCAGGAAAATTTTAATGGATTAGGTACTGCATAGCCATAGCCACAAGAGTAATCAAAATCAAAAGTCATTTATTCAAATTTGGCTGAGAATCAGCACTTTTCTAACGTTAAAATTACAAAAGACAGTCCCCCAAAATGTCCGCCCTTCACCACTTCCTAGTGCTTTCGCTGGGAAGAAGCGACGCAACAAACTCCCCAGCAGCACAGCTGTCTGTTCAGTTCACAGACTTAATATAAGTCTGTGGTTCAGTTAGAAAATACTTGCTTGTATAGGTACAAATACAATTTAAAAAAATGGGTGCGTGTACTTACGTATGCGCGTCAGAAGATAATAATATACTTCTTTGGCATCATTAAAAAACAATTTTTAATTGCATGCAAATAATTATTTACAAAAAAGGTTACAATAAAGTTCGTTGTTTAGGCTGAATAATGTTGGTAACAAGTCACGGACCATTTAAAGAAATTAAAAGCATAATAAAAAACCAGATTATTATGGCATCCAATTTTTTATAGTGAAATGTCCATTGCCTTTTTTTCAATCGATAAGAACAAACAGGTTGCTATAAAAAATGCTCAAAATAGGTAAGTACAGCCCGGTTTATGCTGAAAAAAGTGACGTACAGCTTTAAAAATAATGAGCGGTTTTGCGGACAGCTTCAACGCGCCTAAAGAAGTATAACTTCAAAAGCTATATAATATGTACGCGAGTAATCGCTTGTCACCGTTGCGCAGGCGCTGCTCATTGCTCGCCGACTCGTTTTTAGTTGCTAGCTCTACACGCTTCTCGTTAATCACCGGCGGCAGTCAGACAGGTGCCCAAGGGAGTGACAGAGAGTGTTAGAAGGGCAAAAAAAAAAAGAGTTCTTCCATTTATTTATTGTACAACCCTAACTTACTTCACCTAAGTAAATAATAAATAGGCTTATTTTATTTCGTGTCACGCATACTTTAATAAATAACAACATCAACTTCGAACAAACATCCAAACACGGCACGCAAAGTCACGGAGTGCACATAGAGCACGGGGACGACGGCTTCGGAGCAATCGGAGCGGCGTCGACCACCGAACGGTACCGGGGGTGACGTCACGCGAGCGGGCGCGCGGCGTCAGCGCAAGCGCTTGTCGGCGCGCGGCAGGTCGCGGCGCGCACACAGGCGCCGGCGCGCCGCGTACAGCGCCGCCGCCAGCGCCGCCAGCAGCAGCGCCGCCGCCGCGCAGCCCACCGCCACGCCGCGCAGGCGCGCGTACTCCGGCACGCGCAGCGCCGCGCCGCCCCACGCGCCGCTCGCGCACTGCACGCGCGCCCAGTAGCGTGCGCCCTCCGCCGCACCGCTCACTGTGGGAGCGCAACACAAGGTCAGACCGAGTCTCAGGGCTGAGTGGATCGCAGGACTGCAGGCTTCGTACCGAGCATGTAGTCGTGCAGGGTGTGTCCCGTGGCAAGCAGGCGCTCGCCGGGCGCGGCGCCCTCGTACCAGCGCACCGTGCAGCGCGACGCGTCGTGCGGCTCGCGGCGCCAGCGCACCAGCGCACCTTCGTCGATGAGCCGCACCGTCACCTCCAGCTCGCCGCCGTCGCTGGACTCCGGCAGCTCGGGGTCGTCGGTGGTGACGGCGGCATACGCGACCTGTTCTCCCTCCACTGCCCCCGCTGCTTCCACCGCCTCGCCGTCCAATGATCCTGAAATAGAAAATAAAATTCATATTACATTTAAATAGAACCGTGACTCGGGATGAAATCGATAACGATCCAAATCCTACCGAGTGTTCTGGCGAATACTGGTTTACTGAAAAGTCCGTCGCCGATCAGGTCTTGCGACAGTACACGTAACTCGTATTCCATGCCGGGTCGCAGGCCCACCAGAGTTGCCTCCGTGACACCTCTAGTTAAAATTTTCATAGTGCGCCATTCGCTCACAGTTCGCTCGCGATACCATACGTTGTAATCCACTTCAAGTCCGTTGTGTCCTGAAAGAATGAAAAGTGTCAATTGACAAGAAGTCACTCCCATTCTTACAAACGTTACTTTAAGTAGGTACTGTAAGGGTTGTCTGCCGAAGGCGACCTCATATAATGCAGGCTGGCTATATTTATGCGCGGGTTCCATTCGAACATTCGAGCAAATGTCATTATATTCTATTTAGGATTTTGTTTAGAATTGTCAGTGCTAGATTAGGAAGAAATATGTAAAGACGTTTCTATAATATAATCTTAAAGGAATCATAAAAGGTGTTTGATTCCTCCCGATCCCCAGAGGGCTCCTCTAGCTCTCTACAAATGGTGGAGGCGCCGGGTAGTGGTCGTGGCGTTTTTAAGGGATTTAGTGTTATTGATGGTATATTATGTAAGAAGGCTAAGAGGTTGAATAATGTTCGAGAATTAGTGGTCATCCCAAAACGTTTATTGCACGAGATCCTACTGGAGTTGCACGATGATCCTTGGTCCGGCGGACATCTAGGACTTGCGAAGACGCTGGCGAAGTTTAGAGCAGCTTACTTTGTCAAGGATGCTGAGAGGGAGGTAGATCGGTATGTGAGGAGCTGTGCTTTGTGTCAGGAGCGGAAGCAAACTAAGCAAATAGCACAACTACAACCAGTAGCTGTTGCCCATCTGATGGAAAAAGTGGGTATCGATTTGTTGGGTCCATTTAGGCGGTCGCTGAATGGAAATAGATATGTAGTTGTATGTGTAGAATATGCTACAAAATATGCGACCTGCAAGGCTATTCCTAGGGCGACTGCAGAGAAGATCAGTGAGTTCCTGATTGAAGAGGTTTTTTGTCGGTTTGGTGGAGTCAAAGAAGTAGTGTCAGATAGAGGGTCAGTTTTCACGTCGCGATTAGTTAAGGAAACAATACAGTATTTCGGGGCTAAATCACGTTTCACCACGGCATTTCATCCAGCAACAAATGGTCTTGTTGAAAGATTTAACAGGACGTTGACCCAAATGCTATCCATGTATGTCTCTGCTGACCAGCGGAATTGGTGTAGTTATGTACCACTGGTATGTTATGCATATAATACCAGTAAGCAATCCAGTACAAGAATGTCACCGTATTTGTTGATGTATGCTAGGGAACCTCTATTTCGGACCGACATGATGGTTAACCACGATGATCGTGATCACATAAGTAATTTTGCAGAGAGACGGAATCATCAGAATGCCCTTATAGGTTGTGCAATAAATAATATTAAAAAAGCACAAATAAAGCAGAAAGCTGCTTATGACAAAAAGGTAAAGGTTAGGAGGTTTACACCTAATCAATTAGTACTGGTATATACACCTAGACGAATTACTGATAAGAGTATAAAACTGTGTAGATTATTTAAGGGTCCTTATGAAATAGTGAGGCGGTTATCTGATGTAAATTATGTTGTCAGAAAATTAAATAATAGGAGGTTCAGAGACATAGTGCATGTAAATAGATTGAAGCCCTTTCATGTTAGAATGTGAACATTTATGTTTGTCCATTATTTTAGGTGATTATTATGTTACGATTTATTAACATGTTTTCATTTGTGTGCTTGCATATGCCGGGACTGGAGACCGGACGCGGCTGGGAGTGAGTGAGGTGCCACACCTCGCAGCTCCAAGGAGTCTGAGGGAGTGAACATATCGACGTCTTCGTTATTCGGGTGTTAATAGGCTGAGATAGCATGAACGTACTCCAGAATGTTAGTAACGCGAGTTAGGAGAGGTTCTTTGATTTGTAAACTGTGGTCACTCCTATAGGGGAGGGGGTGACACTCACTCACCTAAGCTGAAACCAACTTTGCTTACGGGGCATAGCCTTTGCAAAGTGTGTTTGGTTGACACAATTGGTTCAACTTATATTCGAGGACCCACAGTTCTATCAGTATTGACTGATGTGTTATAGAATTTGAGTTTAGTGAGAACGGAGTAGGTTTTTCGGAACGTTTTCTCTGGAGTATGGGCATAAGATAGGTTTTCTTCGATGGACACTGACCTCTTGGTTTTTTGCCTCCCTCTGGCTCAATTGCGTCCGATGGGGTAAAAGAGTTGGAAGTTAGGATCATTTGTTTTTTAAGCCTCATCTAGGCTGATGTGAATTGTCACCTCAATTTATTTTCATAGGAGGCCGCGTCGCTTCTTTTTCGCCAGTTTTGGCGCGACGAGGCTTAAGCAGGACTACGTTAATTAATGTTGGTGCACAGTGGCACATATAAATGTTAACTTGCCGGACACATGTCATGGTGTCAGACTCGCGATTCGTTTGTCCTGACTTAAGTCTACTCTTGCAAGAGTTGGACCTCACACTGTATAAATCATCTGGCGTTAGGTAATTATTGTTGTAGGGATAGGCAGGAAGGGCCTGAGTGTTCGAATGTTGTGAATAAAAGTCTTGTTTAGGAGCGGGAGTACATCAATCCTTTTATTCAAGGATGGGCGTAGCTCATGTAAGGGTTGTCTGCCGAAGGCGACCTCATATAATGCAGGCTGGCTATATTTATGCGCGGGTTCCATTCGAACATTCGAGCAAATGTCATTATATTCTATTTAGGATTTTGTTTAGAATTGTCAGTGCTAGATTAGGAAGAAATATGTAAAGACGTTTCTATAATATAATCTTAAAGGAATCATAAAAGGTGTTTGATTCCTCCCGATCCCCAGAGGGCTCCTCTAGCTCTCTACAGTACTTAAAGGAGAAATTATAAAGAGCTCACCGGGCACCCAAGTCAGATGAAGAGAATCAGTAGAAGGCCTGACGGTGAGGTTGTAGGGAGCGCGAGGGGGCATGTTCTCGACCAGGAGCTCCGTCTCCACGTCGACGGTAGCGGCCTCGTTGCTGACCGTGCACACATATACACCGCGGTCGTCCTCCGTCACATCCAGGATGGTCAGGTTGCCGTCGTCGAGGTTGTGCCGCCCCGCAGGCAGGTCGCTCCCGTCCTTCTGTGAAGAGAACACGACACGTATACACCAGACCGCGCCCGGCGCGGCGGTGGCGGAGTGCGGCCAGCGCGACTCACCCGCGCCCAGTGCACGAGCGGCTGGTCGTGGTGGTTGCGTGCCGTGGCGGCGCAGGGCAGCGTGAGCGTGGCGCCTAGGCGCGCCACGTACAGCGGCTGCGGGCGCGCCGCCAGTGCGGGCGGCCGCTGCACGCGCACGCGCACCCCGGGCGACGGGCCCTCCGACCCCAGCAAGTTGTACGGCGTGCACGAGTACTCCCCCTCGTGCGACTCGTCGACCTGCAAACAAATAACTTGCGATATTAAAACTCGTACACCTACTTTTTTTTTAAGTATGGTGTTATGATAAACTTATCGAGTTGAGCCAATTATTTTTATTTTTTTATTTATTTTTTAGGCAAACCAACTAAATACACACAAAAACATTCAAAGTACATATCATTTACAAATACAATAGCATTGCATGCATTTAAATTAAAGGTGAGCACAGCTCGCTATACAATTAACAATAATAATTAACAAAAAGATGGATAACAATGTAATTAGAACTAATATCGATAATCTCATTCAAATTGATTTTAAGTATTGAATTACTTAAATTAAATTGTATTAAATTAAATATGATTGATTTGATCAAATTGCCTAGCAAAACTCCGCATACGTGATGGGTATCGATATCTTAACATGATAAAACAAAAAAATAATTTATTTGACGATTTCTTTATGTGGGTTCATCGACCACTGTTAGTGCACTTGAAATATCAGATTTTTTTTTGGTGTAGGTACACTGCACAGACGTGATTGGTATCCATAGATATACGAAAGAAGTTGCTGTTTTTAGCTGTTTTCTACATATATTTATATGTTGGTAATGTTGGTATCGATATCTAAAACCGGCCAAGTGCGAGTCGGACTCGCACACGAATTTTTTCGTACGACAAGGCAAAATTCGCCAAAAAAAAAATGAAAGAAATAGTAGATTATTAACCAAGGGGATAAAGCAGTGTCTTCTGTCGGTGACGGTTTAAATCGCGAGCGTAACGAAGGACTCGAGGTTTACTCCCGAGCGTAGCGAGGGTGTTAAAAACTTAAATCACGAGAGAAGCGAGGGATTTTAAGACGAGTCCTGAGTGTAGCGAGGGATTTAAGTTCAACCAAGACTAAGACAGCTTTATCACCGAGGAAAATACTCTACTTTTCGTAACATTTGCGAAAAAATAAACTTAACGTTTATGTATTTGAAGAAAACAAAAACGCGGCAAATTCCTAGACTAATATTTTTTTGTCGGAAAAGCAAAGGCATCAAGCTCATACGGCCTCGTCAGTTTTCGTAATTTTATTTAATAATCATAACTGCATAATAAATGCGTATTCCTTTTTCAAAAAGATGTATAATGCTTTATATACAAACTCAATGGTGTAAACACAGATGTACCTAGTTCAGTATAAATTTCGGTAAAGGATGAATGAAATTCAGTACAATTTTCTTTCCCTGTTTTTAACAGATTAAAAAAATGACCAATCAAACGACTATGACTATTGTTATGTTCGCTTTTTGTGGCATAGAATGTCACTTTTTTGAGCAAGTGGTATGAAAATACATTTATTTAGCACAGACTAAAAGACACACAATAGGTACACCAGATCATCAGATGAAAACAAAAAAACAGCAAAAAAAAAAAATCACGTCTGTTGTATGGGAGGCCACCTTAAATATTTATTTTATTTTATATCTCAATATCTTTGTATTGAATGATACTAAAAGAAAAAACAGGTACTTATTCAATGATTTTCGCCAAAGATTAATATATCAAAATTTGGACGGTCACTAAAAAATCTTCCTGTATACTTATTTAATTCTGTTTTTAGTATTTGTTGTTATAGCGGCAACAGACATACATCATCTGTGATGAAATTTCAACTGTCTAGCTATCACGGGCTGGTGACAGACAGACAGACAGACAGACGGACGGTGGAGTCTTAGTAATAGGGTCCCGTTTTTACACTTTCGCAACTCATACTTCAAGCAACAACACTACCAGCGGCCGATGAACTATAAAGAAAAATACATAACGCTCGCGTGTCGGCGTCATCATTTACCTGATTGAATAATAAACTTCCATTCCTGCTATAAAACACTCCGGGCACGTTGTAGGGGTCGAACAGGAAGCCGTCCTTCTCCCAGCGCAGGTTGGTGAGCGGCGGGTTGGCGCTGAAGTGGCAGTCCAGGCTTGCGGGCTTGCCGTACGGCAGGAAGCGTTCCTTCGGTGCGTAAACTACCTTGGCTTTATCTGAAACCACAAACCGCTTTGAAGAGTGCGTGTGTGGAGTGAGTGGTGTGTGGTTTGTGTGGCTTGGGTGCGAGGTAGACTCACACTGCACGTCCAAGAAGGCGCTGGCGCTCTGCGCGGCGTTGTCGGGGTCGCGCACGCGGCACTCGTACTCGCCGGGGTCAGTGGACGCGGCGCGCCGCAGCACCAGCGAGCCGTTGGCGGGCCGCTCCGAGCGCAACGCCAACTCGGGCAGCTCGCTGAGCGGCGTGCCCTCCTTGTACCACTCCACCACGGACTCGGGGCTCTTCGGCAGACATTCCAACTCGGCGCGCTCGCCTTCCAGCACCGTCACGTTCATTGGCGGCGTCACTATCAAATTACCTCCTGAAAAGTTAACAAAGCGTCGCTTAACATATATTGTAGGATGAGTGGGGGCGAGGGTAAATCGGTGGGGCGAGGAAAGTAAAGAAGGAGTGCCTGACCGTCGACTTCGAGGTAGTAGAAGGTGCCGTTGTTGCGCGCAGGCGGTGTACGGTTGGGGAAGGTCACGCGGCAGCGGTAGAGGCCGGCGTCGGTCTCGCGCACGGCGCTGACATTGATGGAGCCGCGGCCGAGCCCCAGCCGGCCGTCCAGCACGCGCCGCACGCGCCCTCCCCAGCGGTCGGCAACGCGCGCCGCGCCCTCGCCGCTGTACCACGAGAAGATCGTGTCGTCCTGCAAGCGCAAACAGAGCCACGGGGAGTCACTTAGCTCCTTATCGCAGGTTTTCCCTAATGTGAACACATGTTATAGAAATTATGTCGACTTATAACTGTTGCCAGCGGTTTCATGCGCAACAACATAGCTGAATTTTTTTTTTAACTTCGAATGATAAAACTTATCACGCTTAATAATTTAACACGCTTTAATTAGCTTTTTTGACGAGTCCAGTGGTCAATCAGACTGCACTAGCGGGTGCGGGCGCGGGCGCGGGCGCTCGGGTCTTGGCGTCTGCGTGTTCACACTTCACAGTGCCGAACGAGCTACGAGTGTCATTGCACGTGTTTCTCGTGTCGTTCTCAAACTTTGCTACGTATGAAGACGATATTTGCTATAAGACATGGATGAAGATTTGATTTTATTAATGGAAAATTTACTTATTGGCTTAGAAAATAAGATCAAACACTACAATAAAACCGACTATTGTGTTAATCTAATAACACAATAGTCGGTTTTATTTATTAAATTCCTTTTTTTATTCTTTATTTATTAAATACCGGAATGACATATTGCGAGTATACCAGTTCAAATACTTGGGGCATTATGTAACCGACGACCTGGATGACCGAGTGGATATTGAGATGGAACGCAGGGCGCTGGCCGTCCGATGTAACATGTTGGTTCGCAGGTTTGCCCGCTGTAGCAGAGAAGTCAAAATAACGCTTTTTAAAGCCTATTGCCAAGTGTTTTACACGTGCAGCCTGTGGACCAACTATACTCAGCGGGCCATCAGCGCCCTGCGGGTCCAATATAATAACGGGTTCAGGATGCTGATGGGGCTGCCCCGTTTCTGCAGTGCATCAGGTATGTTTGCACAAGCTCACGTCGATGGCTTCCACGCCATCGTCAGACAGAAATCTGCCTCTTTGCTCTGCAGAGTGCGGGACAGCTCTAACTCCATCCTGAAGACCATAGCGGGGAGGTACGATTCTCCTTTGTTAGGTGATGTTGTTCAAAGATGCATTTTGAACAACAGCCTTGTTGTCCAATAGATAATAGGTAGGTACATAAGTTTACTAACATAGGTATAAGTTTGTCTTTTGTTTTTTTTACTAACCCATATGGATGTTGCTTATCCGAATTAAAGACTATTTTATTTTATTTATTTTTATTAAGAGGAGAAAGGGACTTCTTGATAACTAAAAACTATCACGATCTAGTCTACCATATTAAAGATTCCATTGAAAAACTAAGCCATAGCAATATAATTATATGCCTCCCAACAGTCCCAACCTATAGACAATGTGGTGATTACACAACAATTTACAACTCACGGACACGAACACAACATAATATGAATATGCTTATTTACTGGACTCAAACGCTGACTTATGTTATGATAAATAAATAAATAAATAACACAATGTTTTCGGGTCGTCAGGGTCTCCTAAATGACAGAGGCATGAGAAGCCTAATCTTGAATCTGAAAAAGACTATTTGTGCAATCCAAGTGGAAAATAATAGTAATACTGTTAATGATCATGCATGATCAATAGCCGCTCATCAGTTCAACAATATCAAGTGTATTTGTCATAAGGTTTGTACAAAACCTAACTAGATGGCGTTGTTCGTATAATTAGAACTCGCAAGCGTTGTGTGACAACGATTTGGTTGGGTTCATGTGAATTTTAGCAATATAATAATCAGGTATACAGTTTAGTTGATTTATTCAGACCTTCAACCCTACTAGTATACACATAAGGTCAAAACTTAAGTACTGAGTACCATACCAGGTGTTCGGTATTTAACATTGGTCCATCGACCCGGATAACTTTTCGAATTTTTTGGATTAGCCCGCCCGTGGTACTCGCAGTTGTTTGCTGCGGCTAAAGTACATGGTTCCTAGCATGGGCAGTGACAGCTTCGTCCAGTATAGGTGGACGGGATCAGCAGCAGTAGCAGCGGAAAACAGTTCAAGCGTGAGGTGACTGTGTCACCCTCATAGTTCAACGTGTCGTCATTAGAAGAACGTCACGCCGAGTTCAACGTGACATCAGAAGACTGACGTCACAACTATAGTTCAACGTGTCGCCACCAGGGAGCGCCACGTACACAAAATCATCGTGTTGTGCGAGTGAAGTGAAAATTGTGAGTACATTTTACTATAAATAGGCAGTTAGTGACAAGAAATTTTAGACTTTATTTATTCTAAGAGTTTTACTTGTATTTATTTGTGCATGTTATGGTTTAGGACTTAGAATAGTTTCATAAAAAACGACGGAACGGGGAACCTATACCCGATTTCCGCCAAATTGTAAGTTGTTTCAAAACACTTATAAAATTTTGAGCAACTAATTGGAGCTTAATATTTTGGTCTTGTGTTCTATTTAAAATTAGTTTTGCTTTATTTTAGAACAAACGTTGTTTTTATAATACTTTTTAACTTAGTTTTAATTTCTTTGGTTAATTGTTTCAAATATGGAGGGGTTGATCAATCAATTGAGGTGGTTGCAAAGTGTTATTATTAAAGGATTCGCAAATTTTAAAAAGACTCCTAAAGAAAGATTAACTATTGAATACATTGAAACTAGACAGGAATTATTAGAAAACGATTGGGAATCGTTTAAAAATATGAATACTAAACTTTATCAGAGCTTTAAATTCGATGATATTGAACAAAAAGTTGTTGGTATTTATGATACAACTGAGGACACTTACATAACTTATAAAAGTTTAATGAAAACAACACTCAATAAAATTAAAGTTGTAAGTGAACCAGTACCTCATGGGGATGGTTCATCTAGTAGTACAGTTAAGTCTGCCCATTCACTGGTTAAATTGCCGAAGATTACTATTCCAATGTTTTCTGGCAAATATGAAGAATGGACAACCTTTCATGATCTTTTTGTATCATTAGTTCATAAAAATAATTCGTTAGATAATGTGCAAAAGCTGCACTATTTAAAAAGTCATCTAACTGGTGAAGCTGAGCAATTGATACGTAATACTCCAATAACTGATGCCAATTACAGTCAGTGCTGGGATTTATTGATTTTTTGATTTTTCAAGGTCTTTATTGGTACAGCGGTTGTTACAATAATGTTTACAAATGATCTTATTCTATTTGTACACAGGTCATGAGTAATTTTTGTTACATAGGCTATATTTCGCCTTTACAAACATTAAAACATATTTTATTGGCTTATTTTTAGTTGATATAATGTACCTACATCGATTAAAATTTTAAATACTAGGTATGTGCAAGTCTTAGTATGGACCCACATAATATTGAATGTTTAAGTTACAAAATGTACGGTTTATTATAATAAAAATGAGTTAAGTAGCGGGTAGTTCGCGCAAAGATCTGTGTATACACGGCCGGTCAAGCGGCGTCGGCTAGCAAACGAGCTATCGTCATGATACGTCACTGAGAAAGTAGTGATGGGGCAGTCGGTATCGATTGTACGTGCGAGCGTAAGACAGTGTGTTTAGTCTACTTTTACCAATTGCAGATATTAGTGTATTACGGTGTGAAGGGTTTTTATGCAAGTAAAATTTACGTGAGATTTTTAATATGAAGTCTTTTAAAAATGGATACTTTGGTTTGCTGGGATTTATTAGACATGCGATACAGTAATAAAAGATATCTCGCCAACTGCATTTTCAAACGGTTATTTGGTATTAAACGTATGCAGGTTGAATCGGCGACATCATTAAAGGAGCTTTCAGATACCACCAGTGACTGTTTAAATGCATTAACAAATTTAGGTATAAATGTGAGTACATGGGATGTTATTATCATACACATAGTGACATTTAAATTAGATCCTGAAACGCGTAAGCAATGGGAATTAAGTGTAAGTATTAGCGATTCCAGCAATGATTTTCCTACTTTTAAACAATTTTAAGTATTTTTAGAGCAACGTTTCCGCGCGTTTGAGTGCATAGAACCAAAAAAGGGTTCAGGACAACAGGTCAATAACAATAATACATTTAAAATATTGTTAGCCACAGACTCGTCTTCGCCAATGAAATGCGAATACTGCTCAGAGGGTCATAAGCTTTGTTTCTGCAAAAGGTTTGCCAAACTATCTCTCGAACTTAGACGGAATTTCGTTGGTAAGAACAAAATATGCTTCAACTGTTTAGGCAGTAACCATACTGTTTACAACTGCAAGAAAAATACAAGTTGCAGGATATGCCAGAAGCGTCACCATTCCTTGCTACATTTGGACAATAAAGGACAAGACCCTGAAGCAAAGCCTATTACTGACAATGCTAGTCCTTCAACTAGTACTACTCAGATAGTCTCTTGCTTATCTACAGGGAGAGTAGCAAAGCCCGGACAGGTTTTATTAGCCACTGCGCTAATAAAGGCCTCGTCAAAGACGGGTGAATACCACACGGTCCGAGCCTTGGTCGATCAAGGTTCGCAGGCTTGTTTCTTATCAGAGGCCACAGTGCAGTATCTTAGCCTAAAAAAGATCCCAATTCAAGGGCTTGTGTCGGGATTAGGAAATAATAGGTCAACCATGACAAAGTACATGGTACAATTAATGATTAAATCTCGTATCGACCCTAGCTTCAAGTTTCCATTAAATGCTTATGTGTTAAAGAAGATCACCTCTTACCTGCCTGTGCGAAGTCTTCATTCAGACACCTTCGACTGGTTAAATATTAATAACCTATGTTTAGCAGATCCGGAGTTCAACACACCCAACGAAATCGATATTCTGTTGGGTGCTGATGTTTATAGCTGCATCATAAAGGAAGGTTTAGTGAAGAGTCCTTCTGGTACACTGATCGCACAGAGCACTACATTTGGGTGGGTCCTGTCGGGTGCCAGTGGTCCTGGAAGAAAGACTAGTGCAAATAGTAATTCAAAGAACATAAATGTAATGCATTGCAAGGTTGATGATCTTTTAAGAAAATTCTGGGAAATTGAAGATGTCAGCACTAATAAAAAGATATTTACACCAGAGGAGAAAAAATGCGAAGAGTTTTATAGTGTGACCACTAGGAGAGATAGCGATGGCAGATACATAGTTAATTTACCTTTTCGAGATGAAGATCCTCCTTGCAAGTCGGGAAATTCACGTGGCATAGCTAAATCCAGGTTCAAAGCATTAGAACGAAGATTAGTAAAGAACAAAGATTTAAAGGAAAAGTACACAGAAGTTATAAATGAATATTTACAGTTAGGACATATGAGGCACGTGAAAGAAGATGATCGTTAAAAGGAAAAAACAGTGTATTTGCCACATCACGCAGTCATTAAGAACGACAGGACCACAACTAAAGTTCGTGTTGTCTTCAACGCCTCTGAAAAGAACAGCAAAGGTGTGTCACTTAATGATACGCTCATGGTTGGTCCGTCACTGCAAGCTGATTTACGTCACACGGTTTTAAGATGGAGGATTCATCCCATAGGACTTGTAGCGGATATTGTTAAAATGTACCGCCAAGTTAGGGTAGCAGAAGAAGATGCCATGTTCCAAAGGATACTTTGAGATTTTAAACTTTGGTCTGGTGAACTGTTGACTTACTAAGCTGCTGACATTCTGAAGTGTTGAGATTTTGAATCGTTGGTCTTACGGTGTTAAGGTTATAACTGCTGATATTATGGCTGTTGATCTTAAGTATCAAACCCGACAGTCCAGACAAGGAGATCCAAGATTACGAACTTTTGACCGTGACCTTCGGAACAGCTTCTGCTCCATATCAAGCCGTCAAAACCTTGCGTCAGATCGCAATCGATGAAGGCACAAGTTATCCACTTGCTGCAGAGAAGATTTTAAATTGCTTCTACATGGATGATCTAATGACAGGATGTAATAGTGTAGAAGAAGGCATAGAAATATATAGGCAAATGATAACATTATTAGGAAAAGGTGGATTTATATTACAAAAGTGGAACAGCAACAGTCAGGAACTAGGTACTGAAGAGAATAGAAAAACTTGAAAGAAATAAAGTTAAAGTACAAACAAGTCAAACTAGAACAACTGAAAATAAGGTCAACACAATAGAACAAAGAGATATTATACAAAATAATGAATTAGAGAAAAAAGAGTACAAAGAAGAAAAAGGGTTAGAAATCAAATTAGATAGCACAATCAAAATTCTGGGACTTATCTGGAACCGCATCGAAGATACCTTCCAATACTTGGTGAATCTTCCTCTGCTGACGACTGCACCTGTAACTAAAAGATCAATTATTTCGGACATAGCTCGATTGTTTGACCCATTAGGCTGGTTAGCTCCTAGTGTGGTTTTAGCAAAAACATTCATCCAAAAATTATGGCTTGCAGGTGTTAGTTGGGATGAAGAACTAAGCATTCACTTAGTAAAGGAATGGAATATTTACCGTAATCCACCATCGGGAAGTAGAGATATCAACAAACAGAAAACATACCAACTTTTTGAAAAAAGCTGATATTTTGAAGGGTGAATTTTCGATTGAAAATTAGGGTGCTTTTTCGATATTAATTCAAAATAAGGTGAAAAAATTAATATTTTTAATCAAATAAATTACAGCGTATTTGGGACATAAACGGTAAGTTTTCACCAAATTTCGTTGAAAAAAAAACATTTTTTGTAAAAGATAAAAATAAAAAACCAAAAACTTGGTTTTTTGAATTTTTCACATAAATTTTGAGGTTATGTGAAAAAAGTGTGAATACAAAAGTTTTAGATCTTTTTATTACCTACAACTTTGCCATTTGATTTTTTTCGATAGGACTTTTAGTTTTGCCGGAAATCGAGAAAAACCGTTTTTTACCCTTAAAAACTCACCCCCATCCCCTTCCCGACCTCAGATCGCCCGTAAATTATTTTTCCTTTCATTTTTATAATATTCCCCTCCTTTTCTAATGGGTTTCATCCTACTATAATTCTTTTTGGTTTTAAAAATTATCGACTCTGGTCTAATAACTTACCTATAGTGAATAAGAAAGACGTTATTGGACGATTTCTTAATTATATAGTTACTTAGCAGTTTAAGTTATATTTAAATTACTTATTAGCTAATAGGCTAGATTGTAATGTAAATAAAGTGTCACCAATTGTGATACTTTATAAAAGGCAAAAAAAAAAAATCATATAGAAACAATAAGAATAATGTACCCAGGATTTTGTAATAATATCTTGATTTAAAAGAGTGTCCGTAGAGTTTCTTGCCCGTTCTTCTCCATAGAGATCTACGTTTTTGGAATGGGCGACTAGCTTCAACTTTCTGACTAACTGACAGACTATTTAATTTTGACAATTCAAAAGTGCCTGTAAATTGTTTAATTGAAATAAATGATTTGAGTTTGAGTTTACTGCTTCTGCCCCTTACCATGCTGTGAAAACGCTGTAACAACTAGCAGAAGATGAAGGCAAAGATTATCCCATAGCAGCTGAAACCATCAAGCATGATTTTTTTATGGATGATCTAATGTCTGGACAGGATATAGCTACTATACTACTTAGCTAAAGATATTAGCCATATCCTGCAAGTAGGAGGTTACAAGCTGCAAAAGTGGGCATCAAACAGTAGCAAATTTCTGAAACAATTTGTAGCTGAACAGCATAGTAAGCAAGTTAAAATAGACATGAAGTTGCATGGTACGGTCAGAACCCTGCGTTTATCCTGGAATATGGGTGAACACACTATTCATTATCATCTTGATTACGCCCTTATGACAGGAGTAGTGACCAAAAGAAAGATTTTGGCTGACGTTCACCGTCTTTTCGATCCATCGGGGTAGCTGGCTCCGGCAATAGTACCTGCAAAAATATTAATCTAAAGTTTGTGGCTAAAGCAATCCATCTGGGATGTCGAAGTAGACCCTGAAACAGAAAAAAAATGGATTAGTATAAGAGAAAGCTTATCATATTTGAAGGTTGTTGAACTGCAGCGATGGTTACAATGCACAAGTGAAAGCATGAATACTGCTTCTGTACACGGTTACTGTGATGCTTCGGAAAAAGCATACGGAGCTGTAGCTTACCTGAGGGTGCTGGAAAACATACAATACAAAAAGACTATAATTGCTGCCAAATCCAGAGTTGCACCTGTAAAACCAATATCACTATCGTGACTGAAGCTATGCAGCGCAGTACTGCTTTCAAAATTATTGAAACAAATAAGCGAAGCTATGCATATACCTACTAATCAAATATCTTCATGGACAGACTCGACATTAGTTTTATCATGGTTGAAAGGAGATCCTTCAAGATGGCACACCTTTGTCAGGAACAGAGTCGTAACGATAATCGATAACATCGGTAACAATTAGTTCCACGTACTATCACAAGAAAACCCAGCAGATGTCGTATCCAGGGGCATGCTGCTATCAGAGTTGAAGAATTGTCGATTATGGTGGGAAGGACCGGACTGGCTGAAACAAAACAAAATAATATTTATAAGCACTTCGACGGACCTAGAAATGAGAAAGGTTATAAATGTAAACAAGGTATCGGAACAACAACGTGTCAAAGAGTAAACTCAGTCATTCCGTTTCGAGGTTTGTGGTAATCATTTGTATCTGGTCTATAAATTAATCATTTGTATGCCAATATTGGCAAAGCATAGCGCACTACTAATTTTTAAGATCTCTGTATGTAAATTACCTATGTTTTACAAATAAAATATTCTTATTCTTACACTCAAGGAGTTATTGATAGCAGTGACATATTGCAGACAATTCTTGAACCTGAAAAAGGAAAAAACACAGATTAATCTAAACACTGAAGAATTAGAAAGATCATTACACAAATGTATACAAAAAACACAAAAATAATGTTTTGAAGAAGAAAATAAAGACCTGACAGAGAAAGGTAAAGTTAAGAACAGGAGTGTATTGAAGTCACTCAATCCATATTTAGATCGCGAAATTATATCCTCGGGGTGGGCGGCAGAATTCGACACGCTAATCTAGACAAGGATAGAAAACACCCCATCATCTTAGATAACAAATCATATTTAACAAGACTGATTGTGGCCGATGCACATATGGTAACTTTGTATGGAAGTGTACAGTTAATGTTTAATTACATTCGATCTAAATACTGGATTGTGAAAGTAAAAAGTTTAATCAAGGCAGCAGTGCATAAATGTTTAATTTGTGGAAAACAGCGGGCTGAAATTAGAAACCAGTTTATGGAGGTCTTACCCAAAGAACGAGTGACACCGGCACGAGCATTCCTGAACTGTGGTGTTGACTTTGCTGGCCCGTACCAAATCCTAATGTCTAGAGGAAGAGGCGCTAAAACGAACAAAGGCTTATATTTCATTGTTTATTAATTATGTAATATGTATGTCAACTAAGGCCATAAATTTAGAACTTGTTGGCGACCTGACATCTGAAGCGTTTATTCACGAAGAATCACATGTAGAGTGACCAAGGCTGAAACTTTGTCGGAGCCAACAAAGAGAACAAAGAGCTTGTTGAAGCCTGGAACGCAGCAAAGTTAGAATTTGAAGGTGATGTAGTAAATACTTTGACCAGAGATGGGACGCAGTGGCAGGTTATTCCGGGATACAGTCCGAACTTCGGTGGACTATGGGAAGCCGGCATAAAATCCACCAAATATCACCTCAAACGAGTCTTAAACAGCCACATGACGTTTGAAGAGATGACTACGATTTTGTGCCAGATCGAGGCTTGTCTAAACTCGCGACCGTTGTGCCCCATCGATGATTCAGACAAAGATGACATGGAAGTCCTCACTCCAGGACACTTCCTGATCGGGGAAGCACCAATCAACGTACCTTCACCAAACTTGAAAGACGTACCTGTCGGCAACCTATCTCGATGGCAGCATACTCAAAGGCTCTTGAAAGACTTTTGGCAGCAATGGCAGTAGGAGTATTTAGCCAGACTACAGCAACGCCCGAAGTCGTTAAAGACAGTTCCAGACTTAGAGATTGGTCAGATACTGCTCATAAAGACGGACAATACTGCTCCAGGGAAATGGCCACTTGGACGTATCGTAGATAAACACCCTGGCCAAGATGCAGTTACTAGAGTGTATAGTGTGAAAACCGGTAACCACATACCTAGTTAAGCGATCAATTGGTAACTTATGTCTTCTACCTGTAGACACTAAGGTTTAGTTTAATATGCATACCGTACCGTAGGTTATTTAATTATTGTATGTAGGTACTGAAGTAAGATTGATTTACTGAGCATCCAATTTCATTAGTTTACAATTGGTTATAGTTATGACTATCTCCCATTTTGTTTCTAGTATATTTGATTGTTATTGGCAATGTGTTCAAACTCAAAACTCAAATCATTTAATTCAACTAAACCAATTACAGGCACTTTTGAATTGTCAAAGGGTCAGTCAGTCAGAAAGATGAAGCTAGTTGCCCATTCCAAAGCGTAGGTACCTATGGAGAAGAACGGGCAAGAAACTCCATGGACACTCTTTTAAATCATAAAATTGTTACAAAATATTTGATTACATCATTCGTGTTGAAATTAACCATGTGAGAACGATGTAGAAAGACGTGCACGTTAAAAGCGTCCGGTAAAGAAAACATAAAAACAATTCAGAAATTAAAAATTACAATAAGCCGTGGCAGCTAAGAGATGACCAGTCCCTACCGACGGCGCCCGTTCACGAACATGACGTATGGATCAGCACCATTCAGCTCAACCATTTTGAAGGGAACTTAATGATCCAACACACACGCCACCACCAGCGAGACATTAGAGTGAGCATGACATACTCTCAGCCGCCAGGGCACATTCAAGTCAATGAAAGACGTACCCAGTAAATGGTAGCTTTATAGAAAGTACATAGTGCTCACACGTGTGCTATGCAATAATTATACAATACTAAACAATTGAGTAAAATAGTTTTAGTTAATTTAGGATATATTTTTGTTATTTTAGTGTTATCTTATAAATAAATATGTACCCCAGTACTTTTTAAAACAATTGAGTTTATACAATGCAAATATTGTTTTCTTCCAATGTTCAGCAGCTCCAACAATGTTTCCGAATGCTAATTAGTTTATGCGCCCCTGTGGAGCTCGACCAGCATTGAGCCAAGCATTTTTGTCAGCGATGTAATCCCCTAACTTACTCGTATAATATGCTTGGCTACATAGTGTGCGTTTAATACAAGATTTAAATTTCGTTTCATTCAGTTGGAGTATGTGGGGAGGAATTTTATTGTAACATTTTAAACAGTACCCCATGAAGGTTGAGTCTACTTTAGCTTTACTTTATTTCTAGTCCAATAGTGGTGTCTTTCACCTCTTTTGTTGAATTGATTTAAATTTTTTCTTACGTACATGATGTTTTCTTAAATGTATTGACAAGGTACCGTCATGATGTTAATATCTTTAAACAGTTCCCTTAAAGAATCGCGCCTGTGGAGGCCATATATTGCTCTGATGGCTCTTTTCTGCAGAACAAAAATGGACTCGATATCTGCAGCCCGTTCCCATAGTAAAATACCGTAAGACATGATACTATGAAAGTAACTAAAATAGACTAGCCTCGCGGTATCTACATCAGTAACTTGACGGATTTTTCTTACAGCGTAAGCTGCTAAACTTAGCCTTCCTGCAAGAGATGTTAAATGAGGACCCCATTGCAGCCTTGAGTTGAGCGTGATTCCCAGGAAAACAGTTTTATCGACGAATTCTAGTTTCTCTTTGTTCAATATTATGTCAAAATCACTACTTTTAACACTTGGTAAAGCAAATCTCATGCATTTAGTTTTTTCCCACTTAATACCAAATTATTAGCAGTGAACCAATTTAGTATCTGCAGTAGGGCGTTATTTACGTCGTCAATATTTGATGCACGTCTATTTATCTTAAAAATTAAGGAAGTATCGTCAGCAAATAACACCATTTGTGGTTGGCTCTTTAATAAATGGGGTAGATCATTAATATATACTAACAAATTCAACTTTCAAACAAAAAAAACAAAATCGAAATCGGTTCATAATTAAATTCAGGGAATGTTTGCAAAATGTTTCTCTATCGGAGATGTATCAATTAGACGATCCGAATACAGCCTATAATCTACTTGTGGAGAATTTCGTTCTAATGTATAATTTGTGTTTTCCTTTGAAACGTATAAAAATAACCATACACAAGAGACCACAATGGGTTTCGCGGGGAATCAAAACATGTAGTAAAAATAAAAGAACACTTCTGTGGCGTTACCGACTGGAACGAACAGAACAAAACAAACAGGAATTTAAAAAAATATACTGCAATCTATAAAAAAAATACTTGTTTTTCGAACTTGATTTCGTTTTAGGCAAAGTTCAACTTAGCACCGAACTAAGCTGTCATTTTTTTAAAAAGAACTGCATTTCTCTATCATTTGGGTTCTTAATTCTGTATCTATAAATAACTGGGTCAGTGGTTTAAACCTGATCGAAAGAAAAACCTAGTTTTGTTTTGTAAACAAGGTTTTTCATTAACTGCATGAAGACTCCTTGATCTACACAAAATTAAATATCAAAGCTAAGTATGGTGCTATAGTCTCGATTATGGATGTAGTACAAACTTTGATAGACATTCCCCATAAAGTGTAGATTAATGTAACGTTGCCATTTTATTTGATTTAAAAGAACTTAAAGCTCTTTTGGTGGGCGGTATGTTGGGAAGGATTATACCTGTATATACACATAGTTATCTGTATGTAATCGTTTAACTAGAAGCATGCCATGTTAGACTAAGTAGTTGAAAATAAATCGTTGAAGCAAACACACGTCTTAATCACTACAATTTCTGTGCCAACCGAAAGTGAACTTTAACACGCTAAACACTACTATTTTAAAATCATTAAGAAATGATAGATCTTGTTCGATTTTTGCACAGGTTTAGTACCCCTGACCACCATGACTATGAATGTTTCACTTACCCCAAATTCTATTTTTTCAAGGGAGGCATTTATTTGTTTTTGAAAATTGAAATGATAGGTAAGCAAATAACTACTAATATCAAATGAATTAATAAAAATAATAATAATGTCAAGGTCACACGCTCGCTTGGCATTTCAGTTCTAGACTGCTTTGGAGTCTGGTTCGCTACCCCAGTTCCTAATGACAGCAGTTACCCACCTTTTTGGTTTCGCGGTGGAAACCAAAAAGAAACCCACCTGCTACATAAATCAGGTAGCACCGCGGAACCAAAACATTATAGAACTATCACGAGTTTACCGACGGTCTATAAGGTTCTTACATCCATTTAGAGAGCTAACATTAACAAACATATAGACACCAACTCCATCATGTCATGCTCTCAAAATGGATGAAGGAACGGGTTCCACGGTACTAAGGAGGTACTCCTCATTGATATGGCCAATTGGCCATTAGCCATCAGGTTCGTCGTTCCCGAAAGGATCTGTCGACATATTGGATAGATTATAAGAAGGCCTATGACTCGGTGCCACATACATGGCTCATGAGGGTGCTGGACTAGTATAAAGTATATAGATGCAACTTTGCGCACCTTCCTAATGTCGTGTATGGGGCAATGGAGGACGGTCTTTTCCTATACAGGATGTCGAAATATTCAGAGGAATAGCATTAGCAAACCGATAAGGATCGGGCGAGGCATATTTCAGGGCGATAGTTTGAGTCCGCTTTGGTTCTGCTTAACCTTGTGTCATGATTCCGTGTTTTGATTATTTCAATTGGCAACACAGTGACTTTTATGGATGGTAATTGGCAACACGGCCAACCGGGATGCCGCGAAAAAGGGAGGGATTGAAAAGAAAAGATGGTGAAACTGTGAAACATCTCACGCTGGGAGTCGCTCGAATTAGATTTGAAGTCTTACTAGACTACAGTGATATTGATAATAACGAAAATATATTCTGAAATAGCACGAAAAGTGGTTTCATTATATATCAGAAGTGACACGTTCTACGCGCCCACTTTCGCTAAGACGTAAAGGTATGTACTCAAACATTTAACGTAACGACTACAAACTGGCAAAGCTTGTGTTTGGGGTACAAGTTCAAGTTCAAGTTCAAGTTATTTATTTCATAACAAAAATACATTTGTGTCGAAATATTTGCACAGTAAGTACACAAAAGAAGCAACATAAAAAATAAGAATTATAAGTAACCTCGTTCCTCACTATTAATATATAGTAATATTAATATATAGCAAATAATAGGTAATATTAATATATAGCAAAACATTGGCATCCTAATCTACATTTTTGATCCGTTATCACTTGATCAGACTACTCCTTGATACTGTTATCGAGTAAGAGTGCACCATGCTTTTGTCTTAAAAACGTAGGCGAGGCTACCCTTCGTCAGTATTTTTGTTGAAGTATGGTGTGCCTTAATAATAGAGTAATATGCTCGTTCTCTCTAAAAAGAGGTTAGAATGATTTTCATGCTTGGTCATAAAGGTTAAACGTTACCAGTCCAAAAGAACACTGCTTTTGTCTTGAATGCATGGTTGAGGATACTCTCGGTTTCTCATTTAAATCAATGATCTGCCAAAATGCACAAAATTTCAAACAGTTTTATTTGTTGATGATAGCACACCATTGTAGCACACTCATTAAACTATGCAAACATATTGAGACTTATCAAAATGATATAAACAACTCCATCCATTGCATAATAGATTGGTTAATGAATTAATTAAAAATAAATATAAGGAACAAAGAGCATAGTACAAAAAAAAGAAAACCGCTACCCATATTGTAAATATAGGTAACATAAATGCTAGTCAAAGAATAGTTGAAACGATCAATGCCAGATTTTTAATTTTAACTCCCAACGTTTCCTTGTATTGTACATTTTTGAAACAGCAGTATTTGTCAAATCCAGCTTTCATATATTTAAAACACTGAAATCTAAACGTCGGAACAGAGAGATATGTATCTACCATTCCACACAAAACTGCATTATTTTCAAAAAGACTTCTTGGAATGGCACCTAAAATCTATAATAAGCTTCCTATTGAAATCAAAGGTGAAGGGCGATCGTTTTTGGGGGACTGTCTTTTGTAATTTTCACATTCAAAAAGTTGCTGATTCTCAGCCTAATTTGAATAAATGACTTTTGATTTTGAAAAGCATTAAATGAAATACCTATTGGATAAGCAAGGTCATATTACTCTGTTAATGAGTACCTAGAAGACAGATTTTAATTTATTAAATTCAATCTATAATCATTATTAGTTCTAGTTCCAGTTTTTTTATTTTATTATATCAATTACTATGAAATTATTGACTCTTTTTAAATGATTGATTATTATTAGTTATTATTATTGACTAATATATCAATCAATCAATCATTTTATTTGCATAATATGGGTTTACAGAAGATGTTGCACAGGTACAGTTTCACCATATTCAGCCATGTTAGCATGCAAATTATATTAACAATACAATTGTTATAATAAAGTCAAAACAATAAAGTTATTAAATAAAAGAAATCATTAATAGTCAATCCATTACAAAAAGTCAAAGTCATAATGGTAAAAAAATAAATAAATGTATGGATAATAAAAATTTGGATTGCTATTGATTAACTAATTCCTTATCAACTTAAGTGCATTACATTACATTATATTAATTAACACTAAATTGTTGACTACCTACTACTGTAATGTTGCAAAAGTCTTTAAATTATTGTATGCCTATAGGCGGGTCATAGATGTACTTTACTTTATAAACTGTAACACCATATTTTTACTTATGTACCACAATAAACATTTTGAATTTGAACTTACTCTTCAACAATGTTTGACTGGGGTATAGTGTGTGATGTTGATTTGTTTTTGAAAGACCTAAGCATGAGTATCCTGAAGTAACTAAACACTGAAGTTATAATTATAGCAAAGCAAGCTCTGCCGGTTTCTAAGTAGTCACTTGATTTTGGAGGTTATTGCCACAGGATTTTGGAGGCTATTGCCAATTGATTTTGGAGGCTATTGCCACTGGACTATGGAGGCTATTGCCACTTGATTTTGGAGGCTATTGCCACTTGATTTTGGAGGCTATTGCCACTTGATTTTGGAGGCTATTGCCACTTGATTTTGGAGGCTATTGCCACAGGATTTTGGAGGCTATTGCCACTTGATTTTGGAGGCTATTGCCAATTGATTTTGGAGGCTATTGCCACTTGATTTTGGAGGCTATTGCCACTTGATTTTGGAGGCTATTGCCACAGGATTTTGGAGGCTATTGCCACTTGATTTTGGAGGCTATTGCCACTTGATTTTGGAGGCTATTGCCACTTGATTTTGGAGGCTATTGCCACTGGATTTTGGAGGCTATTGCCACTTGATTTTGGAGGCTATTGCCACTTGATTTTGGAGGCTATTGCCACTGGATTTTGGAGGCTATTGCCATTTGATTTTGGAGGCTATTGCCACTTGATTTTGGAGGCTATTGCCACTTGATTTTGGAGGCTATTGCCACTTGATTGAAGAGACTATATATATCTGATTCTTGTATGTTTATCATGTATGTATTTGATTCGTGACCGTGTGTCATGTGGATCCTAGTTTTAATATTTTTAAACACTTAACAGCTTCTAAAACAACATTCTCACTCCACACACACACACACACATTTATACACCTCACACTAGCACACACATAAGATATTTCTTGTCAAGGACCTTGATAATGTGATTAGAATGTAAAGAAGTGATATGAAACCTTTCAGCAACCATAATGAATGCAAAGTCCGTTGATGAATCACATACTCCTCCGCGTAAGCGTAGTAAATGCAGAGAGAAAAGAAGACAATCGTATTCATTATCCTCGTCCTCGTCTACACCTGAAGAAAGGATTCGGCGACGGTCTCGAAAACACTCGAGGGGTTTGACCACGGAGGATGTGTTAAACATTCTGGCTTCCTGGAAGGCTGAACCAAGTAAGAGTACCAATTCCATACAAAACAGTCAATTTCATAACGTGATACCTGAGTTTGACCCGGCCAATAGGTCACAAAGTATTGAAGCTTGGATACGGAAGGTTAATGAATGTTCACAAATTTACAACTGGGATCAAAAGCAAACCATTCACTTCTCCCTCCAAAAACTGGTTGGACTTGCGAAGAAATGGCTTGAGTCTCTTCCTACGGTCGTATTTTCATGGGACGAGTGGCAAGCCAAATTAAAAAGGGCGTTCCCTAGTGAGGAGAACTATGGTAGACTGTTGGAAGAAATGCTGGCTCGTACCACTCGTGTTGATGAAAGTTTACGAGAGTACTTTTATGACAAATTGAATCTGTTGAACCGTTGTGAAATAAAGGGGAAGAGAGCTGTTGATTGTGTAATACACGGAATTACCGATAGGTCAGTTAGGAGCGGTGCACAGGTACTTAACTGCGAGGAACCCGAGGACTTGCTTACCTTCCTTTGTGCCCAACGTATTACATATTTTTCGAACAGAGACCGAAACAAACAGAGATCAAATTCTAGTACTGTAACTAACAATTCTGGGTCTAATGAAGGTCTAGTTTGCTTTAACTGTCGTAACAAAGGTCACCCTTATCACAAGTGTCCTAAACCTGTGATAAGGTGTAAACAGTGTAACAGAATAGGTCATGATAACGTCAACTGTAATATGCGGCCCGTTGCTGAAAATTACGTCCCCAGAGTCAAAATCGATGATACTCGCAGTACCGTAGAGAAAAACACATTTCAAGATCGTCGCGTTTAATGATCAAATAAGCCCTAAATCTGTCGATACGTCCAAGGCCCTTCACATAGGGGCTTCTACATCAGTACCCAATGATAATTTTTTCAAAACTGTCTTAGTAAACGGTCGGCCTTTTATGGCTTACGTAGACTTAGGGAGTGAATGTAGCCTGCTGCGAGAGAGCCTTGCATTAGAACTTCAGCTAGCGCAAAATTCTGGCAATGTTCCAGTAATTAGAGGATTTGGCAATTCATGCATTTCACCATTGTATAATTCTACTCTAAACTTAAAACTCGATGATATTTAGACCCAGTTAGACGTCCTAGTAGTCAATGACGAGTTCATGACAGTCTCTTAATCGGACAAAACTTCACCGAATTAACTTTTATTACAGTCTTAAAAGACTGCCATCAATTATTATTTTACAGAACTCCAGGAGAAAACCTCTTCCCAACCGAAATATATCTCAAAATGTTCACCTCAAAGCCCATAAAGGTTGAAAATACCGGTATGGTACCGATTACAGTCAAGGATACTTCGTCGCCTTTTCCGGCGACGTTTTTGTCGAAGGTTACCACTCGTTGGAACCTGGTAGAGAATTCCGTTTGTTGCAAGGGATTTATGGTATCTCGAATGGCTTTGGAGAACTAGCCGTAACAAACTTGTCACGGACACCTCTTCTATTCAAATCTGAAACATTAATTGCACGATTGTCACCAGTAACTGAGGTCAAGACCTGTCAGGTGAATCGTATTTCAGAAAATTGTGCTATCTCTTTAGAACCATTGGATATAACGCATATTCAAGTTGGCGAAGACATAAGAAGCAACAAGGATAGGCTGTATACGCTATTACAATCGTATCGCGATTGCTTTGCCACCTGAAAGAAGTAGGTTGTGTTAAAGATTTTGAAATGAAAATAAACCTTACGGATAATAGACCCGTTGTGTACAGGCCGTACAGGTTATCATTTTCAGAACGAGTGCAAGTGCGGGAAATTGTTAATGAGCTATTAGATACAGATATTATACAGGAATCTAGCTCGGATTATGCAAGCCCGATATTAATGGTCCGTAAGAAATCTGGTGAGCAAAGACTGTGTAGATTTTAGAGCCCTTAATAACAAAACCATTAAGGACAGGTTTCCTCTTCCGCTTATTGAAGACCAGCTAACTAATTTAAGCGACAATCAGTATTTTACGTCGATCTTGCGTCAGGATATTACCAGACGTTTATGTCTTGTAGTACCACGGAGTGCTCGTTGGCAGGTTTGTGAAGCTAATCACAATGACATCGGGCACTTAAGCTGCACAAAAACGTTGGAAAGAATAAAGAACCAATTTTGGCTCGCCAAATTACGACGATATGTTAAAAAATATGTAGGTTCCTGCATAGGGTGTGAAAAGTTAGTATACAGTTTCACACAATTCATATTGACCATTTAGGTCCGTTCGTAAGAAGCAGAAACGGCAACTCTTACATACTTACGATTGTAGAGGGTGGCAGTGAAAGATACGAAAACAAAGAGCACAATTAAAATCTTGGAGAATATTTTCACTGACTTTGGTACACCGGCTAGAATAATTTCTGATCGTGGCACTTCGTTCACATCAACAGCTTTCGAAACCTTCTGCGATGGCTTTGGTATAAAACATGTTCTTAATGCGGTTGCTTGTCCCAGATCAAATGGGCAAGCCGAAAGGTTTAACCAAACAATTTTAAATTCACTATCTGCTCAAAATTTTAGTAAATACGAGCGTGACTGGGACAAGTGTCTAGGCAAGGTTCAGTGGGGTATTAACAATACTGTTAATGCGACCACCAAAAAACTGCAACAGAGGCTTTGTTCGGATTGAAAATGCGCGATAGTTTGTCAAATAAATTTGATGCTCCACAACAGTCGCGAAACGAAGATTGGTCTGCATTACGCCAGAATATTAGCGAATCTATTAAGAAAAGTCAAGAGGAACAAAAGCGTAAACATGACATTAGTCGTACTTCTGCCCCTGCGTATCAGGTTGGCGATTTAGTTAAACTAACCTGAACCAATTTTAACAATGAAGGCAAGAGTACAAAGCTTCTGTCAAAGTTTATAGGCCCTTATAAAATTATAGATGTATTGGGTAACGATAGATATAGGATAAGTGATGTACCAGGTTTTATATAAAAATAAAGGAATAATAATATTATGAAAGTGTTGTGTCTGCAGATAGAATTAGACCCTGGATCCATCTCAAGGCCCTTGAGCTTGATGAAAATGTTAATAGTAGTTCAGATGAGGAAACTACTAACCATAGCTAAGCATTTTGTGTAAGTGTAGAACCCAAGAAATATTATTTTGTAAGGTTAATTTAGTGAACATAATAATAAATATTATTTTGTAAGCTTAATTTAGTGAACATAATAATTAAGTACTTGCCTAAAGAAGGATCCCGAATGTCATGATTTAGCATTTTATTTTGTTTATTTTTTTTTACCGTGTTTGTTTATAAATCTCTTTAAACTAAACTCTTGTACTAAATATTTTTTTTATTTTGTAATTTGAAATGAGAACTGATTGAGCGGGTCCAAGTGGGAGTTGTGCTCCGGGAGTAGCACGTTGTCGGATGGCCGAATGTCATGATTCCGTGTTTTGATTATTTCAATTGGCAACACAGTGACTTTTATGGATGGTAATTGGCAACACGGCCAACCGGGATGCCGCGAAAAAGGGAGGGATTGAAAAGAAAAGATGGTGAAACTGTGAAACATCTCACGCTGGGAGTCGCTCGAATTAGATTTGAAGTCTTACTAGACTACAGTGATATTGATAATAACGAAAATATATTCTGAAATAGCACGAAAAGTGGTTTCATTATACTTGAATCCTCTAAGCACACTGCTGGAGGATTCAGGTCTAGTCAGTTTCCTTTTCAAATAGGTACTTCCGTCAAAAGCCTTCCGTCTCCATCATCAGACCATCGATGCCACATACCCTAGCTAGGTCTTAAGTTCGCATCAAGATAAATAAATAAGTACAAGCACGAAGTAGCTGTAGTAAACTGTCGACGAGCTCTCACGACTATCGTCTGTCCCCATCATCAGATCAACTCCAGCATTCTACCTAATTGCGTAACACACTTTCAATCTCAATCCGAAGGAATTTGAAGGAATTTCCTTCACAGGTTTGAAGTATCGTCAGAACGAAGTTGTGTCATTTTTGAACAGACTCGGTTCTCAAGTGAAAATTCAGTCGGTGAAAAATCAATAAACCCCTATTTTTCCACACTTATGAGAATGTAGAATGCAAAAGCAAGCGAAGAGAGGTCAAAACATTTTGCAAACTTTCGAATAGTTCAGGTTTTCTTTTGATCATTCAACAAGAAATGGGAATTAAATTGGTCGACTATGCAGAATAGAAAAATTAAAAAAAAAATGCTAGAGCGAGCGAGGCGAGTTCAAAAATTTAAACCCTCAGGTTCAGTGAAAATTCATCGACGTTCAGGTTCGGTGAAAATTCATCGACGGAAATTGGAGTTATTCTATTAACCTCAATTGTCAAAAGAAAAAACCTTATAAGTGATTTAAAATTGATTCTTTGAAATCTCAAAGGACTCATAAGGCTTCTGTGGTTTTTAATATATAAAAATTCCAAACTCTGCGATATACATTTTGAACAATAAAAAAAAAATAAAAAAAAATTGTAAGGGGCACTACAAATTGACGTCCACAGTACGTTTTCCGATTCATTGCTTACATGTTCATCAGTTACTTTTGGAACAGGCCAGCACCCTAATTGCGTAACTCACGCTCAATTGGAATCGGTTTCATTTTGACAGTTCAACAACATTCATTGCGTTATTTACGTTGTTGAGCAGACACAACATTTTTTGAACATATGACGCAATAGATTAGCAATATCCTTCAAATTGATTCAGATTGAGATAGATAGTGTGTTACGCAGTTAGGGTGCAGCAAGATACGGTTACGCAATCGTAACGCACTATCAGTAGCAATGGGTTTTACTTTGACAGTTCGACAACATTGTATTATTTAAGTGGTTGAGCAGACACATTTTTCGAACATTTATGAAGTAATAGATCAGCAATATCCTTCAAATTGATTCAGATTGAGATCGATAGTGTGTTACGTAATTAGGGTGCAGATACGTATGAACATGCCTCTATAGCAGTAATGTATTTGCTTCAACGATGCAATGCGACATGCGCAGACGGCACTCAACAGACATAAATCAGTAGCAAGACAAAATGTTTGGGAGCGCCACGTGCGTCCACGCGCTCCAGCTTATTAGGTGCGTTATCGTACCAAACAGGGTCATCTGCGAGGAAGGGGGCGCAGGCGCAGTGCGCAGGCGGGGGAGGGGAGTGAGGGCGCGTCGAGTGCCTCTCCTGCGGGGAATGTACGTACGAGTGTCAGCAAGTAGACAATTACAGCTCCCACGCGCATTTGGCACGTCTACTGGTACTAGCTCAAGTGTCTCCTGCACTGCGCTGGCTCACATCCCACGCCCGCGGCCACCGTTCGGCAGCAACTGACCCGACCGATGTCCTACGGTCCGACGTCCCTTCACTCGTCGCCACATGATAAGTATCTCACCCAGCGACTTTGTTCATGATCGCTGCGGGCTGTCGTGAAATTGGTGCGGCGGCGCGGCGGCGGCGGCGGGCCGAAAATTTCGACCCGCTGCACAATTTCACACACCTTACCGTACGCATACCTTATTTCGGCCTCCGGTTACCTTAGGAGCAACGTTAATTTTCTGAAGCGAATTTAACTCATCCTTGTGTACGAGGATGACGTCACTCCACCGTTGCCGTGTCAGTACGGTCGGGCCGTATACATTAGGGTTGCCAAGCATACTATTAAAAACAACAGTATGCATAGGTAGATACTGTTTTCCACTATAAAACATTTTTACATAAAACACAACCGACTTCAAAAGAAAACACTACTGAGTGGAAAATAACTTTAATTTCGGAAGTCGGTGTAGTTGGTTCCGCATTTTCGTTTTTTAACACCGACTTCCGAAATTAAAGTTATTTTTCAAAGTAATTTCGGAATGTATAGTTAGTCTATGCTATGGGCCTAGTAACCCGAAATAAATGAAGTTTATTTATAGTCGCTCGTAAGAGAAGTACTGTAGTGAATATAAATTAATTATATTTGAATATGAATGTGATATATCTAATTTTCGACGGCACAGTTGGCGCAGTGGTTAAGCGATTGACTGCTGCGCTGCGTGTCGCGGGTTCGATTCCCGCACGGAACAAATATTTGTATGACCTACATGTATTTGTTCCGAGTCTGGGTGTTTTTCTATCTATAATATGTATGTATTTACAAAAAAAAAATTGTATATAAGTAGTTTATCAGCCATCTTGTTACCATAACACAAGCATTAGGTTGCTTAGCTTGGGACAAATGGTGCTGTGTGAAATGTCCAGGGATTTATTTATTTATTTATTTATAATGTTGTATTTATATTGTATTTATTCGTTTGTATTTATTGATGTGTGATGTTTTGTATTTAAACGTTTGTAAAAATTTAATTTAAAGATGTTATTAATTTTATTGATGATTTCATTTATAGTATAGGTTATGTGGTAACTACCTGAAATAAATTAATTTTAATTGTTAATTTAATAGTAAGTAAACATCCAAATTGAGAACCTCCTCCTTTTATGAAGTCGATTAAAAATACTGTTTACTGTTCAACAAAAATAAAGTATACGAATACCTATAGGTACTGTTTTCTATTAGCCAAACGTTTATCTTGTACTTACGTAGAACACGGTGAAGCAGTGCCACCGCGCCGGGCGCCGGGCATGGGCGCGGTGGAGTAGCCAGCCATAACTTCAGAACGAAGCTGCACCAAACCGTAACTCGCACGCGAAACCGTATTTGTCGGGGCATAGTAAACAGATAATTTAGTTCTGGCACCTCAGCGTGTAGCGTTAGCTCACACAGAAAGAGTGTTTTGAATGATGTATGATTGAATTTTACGGGAATACTTGAAATACCTACTGTTTTTTTAACCGAATTAAAAAAGGATCCGAGGAGTTTATCAATGTGACCGATTTTTTTTTTTTGTATGTATGTATACGATATCTTCGCCAATTGTTACATTATTTTGATGATTATTTTTATTTTTGTTTGGAAGAGTACTCACCCGAAGTAGATCCGTTTACATTTAGTGAAGACCAGATGAAAACCTTCGGAGATAGACAATGGAACTCTTCAGTAACGAACAGTACACGTATTTGGATCTGATCATGGTGCTGATAGGTAAAGGAACATTAAATTCAACCCCAAATTCAATTCAATTAGGTCACTTAGGTCAACCCGGCGGATGGACATGGACTTCGAAGATGGACGGACTTTCACAATAACGACCAGTATATCTACATATTGTAAATTGGGTTATCGTATGGAAAATGAAAGTTGCTGAGGGTGTACCTTTAGCGGTACCTACACGAATTTGTGAAATAACAACTAGAAAATGAAAACTGTGAAATAACTTTCACAAAAAATACTGTTTATAATAATGGCAAATGAACAGTATTTTATATCTCTGACTACTATTTAAGTATTACTTATTTCTTGTACAAAAGTTGGCAACCCTAGCATGTAGGTAGGAGAGTAAAACGCATAGATCCCAATTTGCTAACGCGACCAAGTAGGTAGCCCTCATTAAGCTAGTTAACGCATGAAATACTCGTCAGATGATCACTGCGATGGAGATGAATAAATAAGTATAAGCCGTGTCGAGGTCATGTGGCGTGGCGGTACCTACTCGGTGCAGGAGCCGATGTGTATAACACGAGTGGACAAGGATTTGATAGATATATAACTGTCGAAACAAAGCAGTAGGTGCCGTCCAAGTCAATATTTATTGCGTTGATTCGGTTAGCGGCCCTCAATTCGTTCTCTTTAGAACAGCTGTATGGTGCGTGCGTGCGACTCAGGGCTGCGCGCGGCGCGGCGGGTTGCAGCCCAAGATTTTGGGGGTGTCACCAAGTAGTAAGTTAGTAAGGCAAGTAAATCATGCAGACTCTCGACAGCTTGAATGATTTTGGGGGGGTCATGACCATGAACCATGACCCAAGGACCGAGCCTGCCACTTGCATTGTGATAATGAAGTACCATGAGCATTGTCGTTGACAGTGATTAAGGGGCACAATGCGCGGCCGTTTGGTATTGTGCTGAATATGTGAACCAGCTACCAGCAGGTCCCCGGCGAGTTGGCGAGCCGCGCCATCCGATCGTAATAGGTACTTAGGTACTACCTACTTTCATCGTACCAACGCAAATGCGCAAACCCAATAGGTACTTAATATTTCCTTTTGTTCGTGAAGCCCTTCACGTAAAAACTTCATGTAAAAACCAAATGCGCCTACCATCCCTGTGAAATACAGAGGGAGGGACACCCACGAGTTTAATAAGAACTTTAAGGTTCCAAGCCTAGAAAGCAAACTGAATCAGAATTCCTCTTTATCAATCAACCATTCAGGGATCGGGCGAATACAATGTGTGATTAATAAACAAGAATTTTAGTCACGGTTTGAGCTGTGGCGGCGCGGTGCATAAAACTATGTGTTTGAGCTGTGGCGGCGCGGTGCATAAAACTATGTGTTTGAGCTGTGGCGGCGCGGTGCATAAAACTATGTGTTTGTGTGTGACCATTATGTAGGTATATAGGTATGAATGGTCCGAGTCGCACAGTTTGGTGCGGAGAACGACTACTTATTGAATAACTAGGTAAATACCGCGTGGTCACATCGCGGCTACAAATAGAAGCAACCCATTACTTCCCGCGAGTGTCGTAAGAACTTAGCGACGATGACGAATAACATGTGTTGCGGCTAGGCGGCTGCATGGTCGGTCACGCGGCTAGGCGCTGCTGTCGACGTCTGGAATGCTGTCGCTGTACCAGGCGACAATCATGCTCGAGCGATTTGCTCTTTCTTGGATGTACAATCAAAATACCTATCTAGTCGTCATTTTACTGATATCCACAAAGTACCTTCCTTCTGGGACAGTCGGGTGAAAGCGAAACATACTTCCAGGGAACCAAACAAATGGATCATTGAATAACGATAGCCCGAAAACCTGTTCCATACATTGTTGAGGAGCAGCTGATTGTGTTTTTGCGATTTCATGATTAGGTAGTTCCATAGTAAAAAGTTGTTCATAATGATGAGTAGTTACTAGTTACCTACAATTAGAAACTAAAAATAAACTTTTTATCAATCATTTTAACCGACGCTAAAAGACCCTGAACAGCGTAAAATATGTACCTTTTAGTGTAACTAAGCTCCTAAATGAATGTTAATCTATATATATAAAATTCAAAGTCCTGACTGACTGACTGTCTGACTGACTGAGACATCAACGCACAGCCTAAACCGCTGGTCCTAGAGACATGAAATTTGGAGGGTGTATTCTTCGTGATGAGTAGGCGTCCACTAAGAAGGGGTTTTTCGAAATTCTACCCCTAAGAGGGTGAAATGGGGGGATTTTGTTTGTATGGAAGAATTTTAGTGCGCGGTCCGATTTACTCGAAAGTCAGTATTTATACCTAAAATTTAAAGGAAAGAATAATGTGTATCAAGGTTTTTCGAAAATGTACCCCTGACGGCCTGAAAAGGGTTAGTCAATTTTACAGGGTAGGATTTTACAGCGTGGCTTGCTCGAAAATTGGTATAAATAATCTTTGAGTCAAGTTATGAACACATCCCAAATGATTTTTCAAAATTCTACTCCTGTGGGGGTAAAAGCGGGGATACAGTTTATATGAAAAATCTTATTCGTTAGGTTAATTATCTTGAAAATTGGCATGAATACTCGCCTAAGTAAGCAATAACGTTTATCATTATTAGTTTTTCAAAACTACCCCTCAAAGGGGATATAGGGGTGTTAAAGTTTGTAAGGAAGAATTTGAACTACTTAAATAAAATAAAATAAACTAAATAAAATCATAAATAGATGCAATACATTTAGGAAACAACAAAAACACAATTCCAATAATATTAAACTAAGGAAGGAACGTGTTTTTCTAATAAATAAATTAAAAAACTATGAAATTAAATTAAAAGATAGTAAAATAAAAACATTTATCACATTGACACTCAGCGATTACAGTCTGAAGTTGAGGTACTTGAAGAGTCACTACATTTACATTATATTAAGTATGCGAGCTCTCAAAAACAAATAAAGGAACACATCCTTGCTGCAAACGAGTTGGTGGAAATGCGTTGTGGTGAGGCAGGTAGAGTGGACCCGATGACTCTGAGCACCACTCAATGTTCTTGTCAAAGGGAATTCAACCTTGAGGCTATCCAACCTGAGGGAACGGAGGACCCGTCCCAGTCGGGAGGAGCTCAGGACTGTATCCCCGATCAAGATACACCACATGTTATACAAGGTTCATCTCAAGTAGCACAGACAGAGACTTATGCTGTCACTTCTTCTAGTAAGGTTTGTTGTTGTTCTGTTATGTTTTCAGATAGTTTAGGGAGAGGGTTAGGTAAATTATTGAGTAACAACCTAAGTCAATCTGCTGTTAATTATTGTATGCCTGGGAAATCCTACAAAGATATAATGTCATCAATAACTAGCAATAAATATGATCCAAATGCCATTATTTCTGTATTTGTAGGTAATAGTGCTAAGGTAAAAATAGATGACATCACTGACAGTGTCACTGAAATCTTGAAAATTAATTGTCAGAAAATAATATTGTGTGCTTTTCCATACTTTGAGCACTTATCAAGTAGGCAAAATTATTATATACATATGCTAAATAACCATATGCATTTCTTAGTAAATCACTAATCACTATAGTGACAAACTCATATTTTTTGACACTGTAGCGGTATCTACAACGCCACATGCGAACAACGCGTCATACTGACGTCACGCAAATCCTGCATCTCGCAAGCAGAGTTTACTGTGCCATTAGCATAGATACAATTTCCCAATATCAATCATTGGGCAATTGCCCGCCAGACATAACACCCGCCTGGTTGGAGGATCCTCCCTTTTCAATGGAGGTTGAGTGAACTTTACACCCCGTTCCTCATGCTTCCAAACTTGTGACCCCGAGCATGAACGTCAGTGCAGCCTTCGTGCACCTACTTCAGCGTGACGTCATCATCATCATCACTCCCGCAAGCTTTAGCGGCGAAGTCACCCAGCCAGCCAGCATCCACGGCTTCAACGGGTATCCTGACCACCAGCATGCAGCGACCGCGCATACCTGGTCATCACCCTCAGCCTCATCAGCAACCTCGGCACAGCACACTGCACTTTCGGCCGGTCAACAAGCAGAGCACCCTCTCCTGGTCGACGCAGCAGCCAGCCTCAACCCGGCGCTGTACGACATCCGACGCACTGGAGTATAACGCAGCGCCATCCACCCCGACTCACTGGGGACATCTCCGCAGACAGTTCCGACTCACCGTGAACTATGCGGCAACCAGTTCCGACTCACTGGAACCTCAGCTGGCCAGGCAAACATCGCAAGATACAAGACTCAGCCAACTATCGACCTCCGGTCTCCGGAGGGGAGTGATGTAGCGGTATCTACAACGCCACATGCGAACAACGCGTCATACTGACGTCACGCAAATCCTGCATCTCGCAAGCAGAGTTTACCGTGCCATTAGCATATATACAATTTCCCAATATCAATCGTTGGGCAATTGCCCGCCAGACACAACACCCGTCTGGTCGGAAGATCCTCCCTTTTCAATGGAGGTTGAGTGAACTTTACACCCTGTTCCTCCAAAACACCAACACTTTTGTTGAGACTTTTAAATCGACTAGGGATACAGCGTATCTGCCTATTAGTTCTAGACGTCAAATAGCAGGGCTATTAGCTTTTATTATTAACTCAGACATAAGTAGTATGTCGAAGTCTGATGTAATTAGCACCATAAAAATTAGTAATAATACTAATATTAAGGTGGTTAGCAACAATAGTTTAAACTAGTTGGTAAGACAACAGAAGGTACCAATAACAATATTGTTAATCTCACCTCCAATAAGGTATCTTCTAGCACTCAATTAGTTAAGTGTAAAAAAGGGGCTAAGCAGAATTCCTTGAAATTGTTTCATCAAAATATTCAAGGTGTTTCTTCCAAATTATTAGAAATTGAATTGTTTTTAGAAAAAACAATGTTTGATATTATTTGTATAACTGAACACTGGTTGAAAGATTATGAAATGCTGATTAATTATGTGAACTATAGTGTGGGCAGTTGCTTTAACCGAAAATCCATGCTGCGTGGAGGTTCATTAATTTTAATTTAAAATTCTATAAAATATAAGACTCGTAAAGACATAGTGGAACTATCGGTGGAACATAGCATCGAACTGTCCTGTGTTGAGCTAGATAAGCATTTTATAGTGTGCGTATACAGACCTCCAAACTATCAAAACTACTCTATTTTTGAGTCCGTAATGGAAGATGTCTTGGCAAAACTTGCAACTAGCAATAAATCAGTAATTATTTGTGGTGACTTTAATATTAATATTTTGGAAATTAATTCAAATAGCAGTAGATTATTAAGCCTTTTTAAATCATTCAATCTGTCAAATGTGTTTTTGGAACCAACACGAATAACTACGGCTACTGCTACATGTATTGATAATGTTTTCTGTTGCTGCGAATATCTAGAGAAGGCCATTGTAAATTATCTCCCTTCTGATCACAGCGGTCAAACCGTTTATTTTAAGTCCAACACACCAATACAAAAAGTGCAGATTCAAACTAGACCAATAACATCGGTTAATTTGAATAAGTTTAATATAACTTTAAATAGCAAGTTAAGTGCTCAGGGCCTAAGTATGACTAATGGAAATATTTTGTATGAAGAATTATTTTCATTAAACTATTTGCCCTAAGTTTTTATTCAGTGACTGGGCAACTAAAGGTATCAGAAAGAGTAGGGAAAGATTATTTGAACTGTATGGCCTTAAGCCGTATATTAACACGGATACTTTTAATAAGTATGTTGCTACTTATTCAAAAACTTTTAGAAATATCTGCAAAGCAGCAAAAGCTTCATTTATTAGTAACAAGGTTAAATCAGCAGACAATAAAATAAAGACAGTTTGGAGAATTATTAACAATGAAACGAACAGGAACAAAACACGTAACACTGATTACACTCTGAACACTTCCCGCGGTCTAATTAGCGATAGCATCGATGTTGCTCAGGAATTTACAACTTTCTTTACCAATATCCCAATTATAACTACAGAAACTTTAAATTCCTCGCCCGCACTAGCTATAGAATTATTAAGAGCGAATGTTTCAGCCTGTACTGTGGAATTTAAATTTAAACATATTAACCCTATAGGCATTATAAAATCATTTAAGCAACTTAAGATCAAAATTACCGAAGATCTGTGGGGCATGTCTACTAAAGTCTGTCAATCAATTATTGAGACAATTGCACCCTACTTAGCTTTAATATTTAATTTGTGTGTAGATCAAGGGGTATTCCCGGATTTAATGAAGTTCAGTAAGGTTATTCCACTTTTTAAATCTGGGGACAGCAAAGACACAAATAATTATAGACCCGTATCGGTTTTGCCGGTTTTCAGCAAGGTGTTTGAAAAAGTAATGTTGGATCAAATGCTCAATCATTTTAATCGTAACAACATCCTACACGATCAACAGTATGGTTTCACCAAAGGACGTTGTACAACAGACGCCGGTGTCACTTTATTAAAACACATCTTTAACGCATGGGAAGAGGCACAAGATGCAATAGGTATCTTTTGTGACCTATCCAAGGCATTTGACTGCGTTAATTACGAAACACTGCTTTTGAAACTTGAGCATTACGGACTGGGTAAACTAGCTCTTAACTTAATAAAATCATATTTAAATGATAGATTTCAGCGAGTTCAAATAAACGGTGTGAATTCATTGGGGTTAAAAGTCAAAATGGGTGTACCGCAGGGCTCAATATTGGGGCCGTTCCTATTTTTAGTATATATAAATGATTTACTAAAAACCCGACCACAAATGGTGTTATTTGCTGATGACACATCACTGATATTTAAAGTAGATAGACGTGCACAAGAGCTTGACGACGTAAATAACGCTATGCTTATGGTCCAGAATTGGTTTACTGTAAATAATTTAGTATTAAATGAGAAAAAAACTAAATGCATTAGATTCGCTTTACCCAATGTTAGAAGTAGTTTATGTCACGTTGTATTGAATAAGGAGATACTTGAATTCGTCGAAAATACGGTTTTCTTGGGGATCACGCTTGACTCAAAGCTGCAGTGGGGTCCTCACCTAACATCACTAAGTTCAGCCGCTTACGCTGTTTGGAAAATCCGTCAATTAACAGACGTGGATACCGCGAGACTGGTCTATTTTAGTTACTTCCATAGCATCATGTCTTACGGTATTTTGCTGTGGGGACGAGCTGCAGATATTGATTCTATCTTCATTGTGCAAAAGAGGGCTGTCAGAGCCATCTACAATCTCAGCAGACGCGAATATCTAAGAGAGCTGTTTAAAAAAAATTAACATCATGACGGTTCCTTGTCAATATATATATGTATATTCGAAAACATTATGTACGTTCGAAAAGATCTACATCTTTTTAGTAAGATAAGTGACAGGCATAATTTTAACACTAGGAATAGGAACAAACTAGATCAACCGCGCTTCAGATTGTCTAAAGTAAAAACTTCTTTTATGGGGTACTGTGTAAAATGTTATAATAAAATACCACTCGATATTCTTCAACTAAATGAGAAGAAATTTAAAACATGCATTAAACGCACACTATGTAGACAAGCATATTATAAGTTGGATAAGTATATACTAGATAAAAATGCTTGGCTTAATGCTGGTCCTGCTCCACAGGCACTTGGGCTCACTGGTTGATCACAATTTCTATATTTTGGAGGAGATGCTTCCCCTTTTTTTTTTCTTTTTTTTTTTAGTGTTTCTGACACTATGACTTTAATGTTTATTTTATTCAATCGAGATTAATTTTGAATACTTCAATATTAACTCTTCCAGATTGGTAGTAACTTTTTATATATATTTTTTTTCTTATCTGTTGGGAAAGTTGCAAACTATAGTTTTGTATAATTTAGAAGCATTTTTTAAATTTTGTAAATGTAAGAACCTTGGATCCGTTTTTTATGATATTTTGATATTGACTTGAAAGAGCATGGCAGTTGAGAATATGTCATGCTCACTTAAATGTCTCACTGATGGTGGCGCGTGTGTTGGATCATTCGGTTCCCTACAAAATGGTTGAGCTGGGTGGTGCTGATCCACGCGTCATGTTCGTGAACGGGCGCCGTTGGTTGAGACTGGTCATCTCTTAACTGCCAGGGCTTATTTTTAATGTTATATTTTAAATTGTTTCTTTCTTTACATTGTTCTCACATATAGAAGCAATAAGAATAATGTACCCAGGATTTTGTAATAATATCTTGATTTAAAAGAGTGTCCGTGGAGTTTCATGCCCGTTCTTCTCCATAGAGATCTACGTTTTTGGAATGGGCGACTAGCTTCAACTTTCTGAGTAACTGACCGACTATTTAATTTTGACAATTCAAAAGTGCCTGTAAATGGTTTAATTGAAATTAATGATTTGAGTTTGATTTTGAACGCGCGGTCCGATTAACTCGAAACTCAGTGTTTAAACTTAAGACTAAAAATAAATAATAACACGTAGGTATGCGGGTTTGTTGAAAATCTACCCCTAACGAGGTGAAAAGGGGTAGTTAATTTTACAGAAGAGGATTTTAATGCGTAGCTTGATTAACTCTACAATGGGTATAAATAATCTTTGAGTCAAATTATGGAAACATCCCAATATTGGTTTTTTGAATTCTACCCCTGTGGGGTGAAAAGACGGGATACAATTAATATGAAAAACCTTTTTCCTTTGGTTAATAAACTTGATACTTGGCAATATTTGCCGTAGTAATTAATACAGATGGTCACTTTTTAGTTTAAAAAAAAAAACTCCTCACAGAGGATTTAGGGGGTGAAAAAGTTAAAGAAAAATATTTAAGCCCCTCGGACGGATTAACTCGAAACTCGGTACTAACACTTAAAACAAAAAATGAAAAGTACATATTTTAAGGGTTTTTCAAAAATCGTCTCTTATCGGAGTAGATGATGTAGAGGGTAATAAAGTTTAAGGGGTGGATTTTACTGCTTGCTTCCATTAACTCGAAAATGGGTACATAAATAATCTTTAAGTCATACAATGGGAACGTACCAAACGCTTTTTTAAAAACAATAGCCTGGCGTGGTAAAACGGGATGACAAGGTTTATTTAGAAAATCTTAATCAATTGATCTATAAACTTTAAAATTAACCCGAATTAAATAAATACTTAAATGATAAAGATCGTAAACATACATCTTCGATATTTTTAGAGTAAAGTAAAGTACACGCGGACGAAGTCGCGGGCAAAGTTCTATAATATATATGTTACAGTCATAGTGATTAAATAGCTATTATACATAATGACTGGTCATTATATATAATAGCAAAATTGACTAGACAATGTGATAAATTAATCACCTTATCCGGAAATTATTCATAATAGCGGCTCAAAGTTAGCCAAAGTAATAAATACGGTCTAACTGACTTGTTACCCCTCCCGCTCTCTTTATAAATTAAAGTTAAATAACTTTATAACAATGTTAATTAATGTAGAATTATTATCTATGACAATGTTATTTTAATTCTTAAAATAAACATTATATGTAAATTCTAGCTTCTGCCCGCGGCTTCGCCCGCGTGGATGTCGGAAGTTATCCCACGGGAACGTGCTACCAGGATAAAAAGTATGTGCTTCCCCAAGATGCCATCTATCTCTTTGCCAAATCAGAAGTTCAGTGGTCTAAGCGTGAAAATGTAACATACAGTTTCAAGTTCAAATCCTCCCCTAAAAACCGAATTACCCCTTTTTGCCCCGTCAGGGGTCAATTTTCGACCACTTTACATACTTATTATTAATTATTTTCTGTCGAAAGTATTAATACTGAGTTTCGAGTTAATCGGACCGCGCATTCAATTTCTTCCACACAAACTTCAACAACCCTATATCCCCCTTTGAGAAGTAGTTTGAAAATTTTATAATGATAAACTATATTACTTACTTAGGCAAGTATTGTTGCCAAGTTTCAAGTTTATTAACTAAATTAATAAGATTTTTCATATAAACTGTATTCCCTGCTGCTCCCTACATTTGTGTTCGCATAACTCGTCAAAATGTAGGGAGCAGCTGATTTTTTTTCGCGATTTCTGGTTTGGTCCTATAGTAAAAGTTGTTCATAATGATGAGTACATACAATGACCTCTTAAGAGGTTGTTGGTGTTTTACAAATAACCCTGTTTAAATTACTTTTCTAATAACAGTATAATATTGCTACACATATAGTTAGGTATGCTTAAGGTAAATTGAAATATAGGTAATTTTATAATCTTTACCTATTACTACTTGTTTTATTACATTATCCAAGTCTTCGAAGATATTATATAAAATTGCTAGTTAATGTGATTAATTCTGTGTCAATTATCACTTTATCTAAATTAAGTAGATATTATAAATAATGGCTAGATCTATATATATAAAATTCAAAGTCCTGACTGACTGACTGACTGAGACATCAACGCACAGCCTAAACCGCTGGTCCTAGAGATATGAAATTTGGAGGGTGTATTCTTCGTGAAGAGTAAGTATCCACTAAGAAGGGGTTTTTCGAAATTCCACCCCTAAGAGGGTGAAATGGGGGGATTTTGTTTGTATGAAAAATCTTATTCCTTGAGTTAATAAACTTGAAACTTGGCACGAATACTTATCTAAGTAAATTATGAAGTTGGGCATTTTTTTTTTATAAACTACCCCCTAAAAGGGGATTGGGGGGTTTCAAAGTTTGTATGGAAGAATTTTAGCGCGCGGTCAGATTTAATCGAAACTCAGTATTTATACCTAAAATTGAAAGGAAATAATAATGTGTATCAGGGTTTTTCGAAAATCTACCCCTGACGGCCTGAAAAGGGGTAGTCAATTTTACAGGGGAGGATTTTACAGCGTGGCTTGATTAACTCGAAAATTGATATAAATAATGTTTGAGTCAAGTTATGAAAACATCCCAAATAATTTTTCAAAGTTCCACCCCTGTGGGGGTGAAAAGCGGGGATAAAGTTTATATGAAAAATCTTATTCGTTAGGTTAATAATCTTGAAGTAAGCAATAAAGTTTATCATTATTAGTTTTTCAAAACTACCCCTCAAAGACGGGGGTGCAGATAGGGGTGCTAAACTTTGTGTGGAAGAATTTGAACGCGAAACTCAGTGTGTGTACTTAAAACTAAAAATAAATAATAACACGTATGAGGGTTTTTCGAAAATCTACCCCTAATGGGGTGAAAAGGGGTAGTTAATTTTACAGAAGAGGATTATAATGCGTGGCTTGATTATCTCGAAAATGGGTATAAATAATCTTTGAGTCAAATTATGGAAACATCCCAATATTTGTTTTTTTAATTGTGTTGTTCCCTGTTGACCCCTGACGGGGCAAAAAGGGGTAATTCGGTTTTTAGGGGAGGATCTCAACTTGAAACTGTATGTTATATTTTCACGCCTAAGCCACTGAACTTCTGATTTGGCAAAGAGATAGATGGCATCCTGGGGAAGCACATACTTTTTATCATGGAAGCACGTTCCCGTGGGATAACTTCCGACATCCACGCGGGCGAAGCCGCGGGCAGAAGCTAGTAATATGTATATATAATATCCAGATTTATTACTTTGGCTGTAACATTATATATTATTATAAATTCTGTCTGTATGTTGCATTTTCACACCTAAACCACTGAACGGATTTCGATACAATTTGGTAAAGAGATAGATAGCATCCTGGGGAAGGACATAAAAAAGTATATCCTGCCTGGTAGCACGTGGAATAATTTCCGACATCCACGCGGGCGAAGCCGCGGACAGAAGCTAGTTAAGTTCAAAGAGTTGGCACCAAACAACTACCAATGATCCCATAATTAAAAATTAGATTATTTAAAGATTAGATTTTTTTATTTTAGTAGTTTATGATACGAGATATGGCCGGGGGATGTTTTCGGTTGAAAACTTACAACCGCACGAAAAACTTTGTTTATATTCTTATTTTTAACCCCCGACGCAAAAACGACGGGGTGTTATATGTTTGACGTTACTGGGGGTGTGTGTGTGTCTATCTGTGGCATCGTAGGTCGCGAACGGATGAACCGATTTTGATTTTGTTTTTGTTTGAAAGGTGAATTAGCTGGGAGTTTTCCTAGCTATGTTTGATGAAAATGAAATTTATATAGATTTGTAGAAAGTAAACGGCGCTCAAAAAAGCTGCAAGTGTTAGCAACAAAAACACAATTTCATAGCAACAGCTTTTATGCAATGGCTCAAAAACTATATAATAAGTTGCATTAACGAATTTAAAAGAAATCTGTTGACATTGTTAAATAACAAGGTACCTATATTATTCTGTTGACGAATATTTAAATGACAAATTTTAATTTTATTTATAATAATTCAATCTGTTTTTAAGTTATGACATCTATACTTATAATAAATCTGTAGAGAGGTCAATTCTGTACATGAAATATATTTCCAAAATAACTATCAGGGGGTGATTAGGGATCGATACTGATGCCAAAAATGCAATCAGTAAATTTTTTGTCTGTCTGTCTGTCTGTCTGTATAACCGTTATAGAAACAAAAACTACTCGACGGATTTTAATGAAACTTGGTACAATTATTTTTCATACTCCTGAGCTGGTTATAGTATACTTTTCATCACGCTACAATCAATAGGAGCAGAGCAGTGAAGGGAAATGTTGGGAAAACGGGAGAAGTTACTCCATTTTTTACGCTTCCGTCGCGTGTGCAACCTTAATGGTTAAAGCTACACAGAAATCATGTATGACGGAAATGTTCTCCTTAAAATTATATAAAAAATATCCCACGACAGCATATGTCTATCTTTTATGGTTGACTCACAATAACACGTGTAACTCCCGATAGCTTAGCAGTTCGAAGCACTGACTAAAACCCATCCGTGTTCCTTCCTTAGCCCTTTATGTTCCAGGGCAGCGGTAACCCTTTCGGACGATTCCGCTACCCCTTCTATAGGTACTTAAGCCTCATGTGAACGTGATCTAAACAATATTACCAATACATTAACTTAATAACACACAAGGAGTTACACGCTGACGGAGTCGCGGGCACAGCTATTAACAATAATATTGTGCGGTTCCGTATTGCGATATTTTTCAACAGTATTGTAGATTGACATATTTATTTCCATACTAAAATACGAAAGTTAATCTGTCTGTTAGGTACATCAAAACCACTGAACCGTGAGGAAGGACATAGGCTACTTTTTTTTACGAAAAACGGCGGAAACGTGGATGAAGTCGCGGGCAACAGCTATAGGTACTATATAAAATTATATATTCTGTCTGTAGGTATGTTACATTTTCACGCCTAAATCACTGAACGGATTTCGATAAAATTGCCTGCCAGCAGATGCCAAAGAGGTAGATGGCATCCTGGGGAAGGACATACTTCTTATCCTTTCTGACATTCACGCGGGCGAAGCCGCGGGCAGAAGCTAGTATTAAATAATTTTGTTTATTGTAGTATTAAGGAACCTTATATTTTGTATGCCCTTTGGCGGGGCACAGCTCGGATCTTATGTATTATAACACCTTCTGTATGTACCCTGTGTTCACGAAATAAATAAAGAATTTGAATTTGAATTTGAAAATAGGTCCAGGGCGGCCTCCATCACGAAATGGCGGATTGCATATTTTTTCACAACTACCTCAATATTGGTATCAAATGAAAGGGCTTGATAAGTAGAACACTATGATAAATTTCAAATCCAAGATGGCCGCCACCACAACCGACCGCTACTATTTTAAACTTTAACAGAACGTTAGGCTAATAATTAGAGCGGTCCCCCGACGCGACAACATTTACCTACTTAATCAAAAAATTTCATATGTACTTACTTACGTAGGGTCACAATTTCAAGGTTATTTTTAATTTTTATATGGGTTCACGTTTATATCTTTTTTGTTCTATTTGTGGCTATTTTCATAGTTTTTTAACTTGTTTTGAGTCGGGGGTTATTTTTTTTTTTTTTTTGTAATATATTGCAGAGACACTTGTTGACCAACCTTATTTATTACCTACCTACCTATATGACTAACCTTATTATAACCTAACCGTATTCGATATTACCTGTGGCAACAATATGTAATATTCTATTATCTACCTAATTCTATTCTAATAAGTAGGTACAATTACGTGAATAATAAAACGATGTCCCTAACTAGCACAGTTTTTTAGAAATCATTAAATACTCCGTGCAAACAAACTGCTATGTTAATAATGCATATTGGGGTTTATTCATAAACGATGACTAAAGTTAAGTAACGTTTAAACGTCAAAAATGTATGGTTAAACAGTCGCTTATCACTGCTTAACTTTAAGCAACGTTTATGAATAAAGGGGATTATTTCCACTTGTAGTTTAGTTCCTGTCAGTGTCAGTGTCAGTTGTTTACATAGCAAGTCGCGGTATAGTATAGGTACGAATCTATATTGGGTATGTAGGTACCTACTACTACAACTACAGAGTGAAAAATTAAATATTTTTAGGGTTCCGTACCCAAAGGGTAAAAACAGGACCCTATTAGGTACTAACACTCCACTGTCCGTCTGCCTGTCTTTCTGTATGTCTGTCTGCTGTCACCAGGCTCGTATCTCATGAACCGTGATAGCTAGAAAATTCAAGTTTTCACAGATGATGAATTTCTGTTGCCACTATAACAACAAATACTAGAAACGGAATAAAATAAATATTTAAATGGGGCGCCCATGCAACAAACGTGATTTTTATGCCATTTTTTGTTCGACATTAATAAGGGCAACAGGTAGACGTTTGAAATATTCACAGAATATTTAGTTATATATTCAGTTTAAAAATAAATAATTAAAATAAAATAAATATTTAAGGGGGGCTCCCATACAACAGACGTGATTTTTATAGATAATGGTACAGAACCCTTCGCGCGGAGACTGACTCGTTTTACAAAAAATACCTAACACTAAGTGACAAATAGGTAGGTAGGTTTAATTTCGGAAGTCGGTGTCTTTGGTTTCGTATTTTCGTTTTTTTAAGCCAGCTTCTACAGTGATTTCGCATCTTCTTACATTACACGAATTCATGCATGTACGTAGGTACCTACCTAGGTACGGCCGGAACTTACCTAAATAACTATCAATCAATAGCGAAAAATAAAGAAAGGTTTTAAATCAGTGTTGATTGTGTGTCCGTGTATGTATGTAAGTATAGTTAATAGTACCTGCCTACTCAAGTAGGTATATCGATTGTGGTGCGAGATCAGTAGGCTAGGCGGGCGGCGGCAGCGCGGCGGCGCGGCGGCGTTCTGTTGCTTTTGCCGACCCCGCGCAGGTGTTGTTCTGATTATGTATTCATAATGCGTACGTACCTACCTACTGTATGTTGTCATATTGCAGCTCTCTGGCACTTACATCTTTATCCCATTGTAAGTGGTATGGAATCTCGTTGCCGAAAGGAAAGTCGAGGTGACAGTTCATGACGGCGAACCCGCCGACACTGGCGTGCAGGTGCTCGGCGTCCAGCGGCAGCAGCGAGGCGGCGGCGGCCGCGCTCAGCGCGCACAGCACCCACGAGCGCGCACACATACACATGGCGACTGAGTGCGAGTTTGCGACTGACTGACCGACCCACAGCGGAGCGCAGGGCCAATTGACCGCTCCTACCGTACGTAATGGAGATAACCTCAGCGTGAGTAACGTCCGCGAGCCGACCTCGCGCCGCGCCGCACCTGCGCCGGCCGCAAGCGCCGCTGCGGCCGTGCGCCGAACAAAGGCGCGCAACGCACAGCCGCAAGCAGGAAACGTCGCTAATTCCCTCTCCGCTACGTCTTACTTCTTCGCCTAGGTACTCGCTTGTTATTGTTCACAAATCATTCTTAATCTTAAAGCATGAGTGGCTACATGATGTATTATATATAACATAGGGACAAAGGTAGGTAGTCGTATCGATAGACCACGTGGATGTGCTGTTTACCACGGAAAGATTTAACTCTGGGGATTGATTCCCTTGTCATGTGAACGACTAAGTTTCAAATAGGTGAACATGAACAAGTGAATTGAAGAGACGGTGTGTTTCCACATAATTGCGTCCAATTTGACAATTTATCAAGAACTAGCTTCTGCCCGCGGCTTTGCCCGCGTGGATGTCGGAAATTATTCTACGTGCTACCAGGATAAAAAGTATGTCCTTCCCCAGGATGCTATCTATCTCTTTACCAAATTTTATCGAAATCCGTTCAGTGGTTTAGGTGTGAAAATGCAACATACCTACAGATGAAAGATTTTGTAATACTTAATATACCTACCTATATAGTATAGCACTTTGCCCGCGACTTCGTCCGCGTGTACTTTACTTTACTCTAAAAATATCGAAGATAATAATAATAATAATAATAATAATATATTTATTCAAAAAATTGTAAGGCATGAAAATTAGTACAGTTTTGCTTAAATGTAAATTATATTCCTAAGACTTACGTGCCTGAACTAGGTAATCCTGTGTTTCAGGCGTGAAGAGCTAAAATAGTCTTTAAAAAAAATAATAAATAATCAAAAGTTGACAATAGAAAAATAATTATAATTATGTTGAGTAGCATAACTCCTAGTTACGAAGATCAAAGAAGAGAAGAAGAGAGAAGTTCGAAGATGTATGTTTACGATCTTTATCATTTAAGTATTTATTTAATTCGGGTTAATTTTAAGTCCCGTTTTACCACGCCAGGCTTTGTTTTTAAAAAAGCGTTTGGTACGTTCCCATTGTACCTATGACTTAAAGATTATTTATACCCATTTTCGAGTTAATGGAAGCAAGCAGTAAAATCCACCCCTTAGACTTTATTACCCTCTACATCATCTACTCCGGTAAGAGACGATTTTTGAAAAACCCCTTTTCATTTTTTGTTTTAAGTATTAGTAGGTACCGAGTTTCGAGTTAATCCGTCCGAGGGGCTTAAATTTTTTTCTTTAACTTTTTCACCCCCTAAATCCTCTGTGAGGAGTTTTTTTTTTTTACTAAAAAGTGACCATCTGTATTTTTTTGTTGAGACCGCTCGCGCTCGACTCAACATCGCCGCGCGCTGGCGGCAGTGAACGAGGGGTGCGGGGACAGCGGGGAGCCAGCCGGCTGGCTGACGGCCGAGCGCGGGCCCCCGCGCCACACCGCCACGACAGTCAGCTGTTGCTCTCCTTCGTGCACGGCTGTGCTTGCGCGTCTTAATAGCTCTTATTTCATGTTCTAACCGACCCTTGTAATTTTATACCTTTTACCATTATAGGTACTTGTTATACAGTCCGCTAATTTCATTTTGCTCCACCACGACCTATCGTCGCGATCATTGGTCCTTCTACCGTTAACGTTTTGAACCGAACAAAGAAAAAAAAGTAATTTTCAAAATTTAATCTGTAGCGGTATCTACAACGCCACATACGAAAAACGCGTCATACTGACGTCACGCAAATCCTGCATCTCGCAAGCAGAGTTTACCGTGCAATTAGCATAGATACAATTTCCCAATATCAATCATTGGGCAATTGCCCGCCAGACATAACACCCGTCTGGTCGGAGGATCCTCCCTTTTCAATGGAGGTTGAGTGAACTTTACACCCTGTTCCTCATACCTCCAAACTGGTGACCCCGAGCATGAACGTCAGCGCAGCCTTCGTGCACCTACTTCAGCGTGACGTCATCATCATCATCACTCCCGCAAGCTTTAGCGGCGAAGTCACCCAGCCAGCCAGCATCCACGGCTTCAACGGGTATCCTGACCACCAGCATGCAGCGACCGCGCATACCTGGTCATCACCCTCAGCCTCATCAGCAACCTCGGCACAGCACACTGCACTTTCGGCCGGTCAACAAGCAGAGCACCCTCTCCTGGTCGACGCAGCAGCCAGCCTCTACCCGGCGCTGTACGACATCCGACGCACTGGAGTATAACGCAGCGCCATCCACCCCGACTCACTGGGGCATCTCCGCAGACAGTTCCGACTCACCGTGAACTATGCGGCAACCGGTTCCGACTCACTGGAACCTCAGCTGGCCTGGCAAGCATCGCAAGATACAAGACTCAGCCAACTATCGACCTCCGGTCTCCGGAGGGGAGTGATGTAGCGGTATCTACAACGCCACATACGAACAACGCGTCATACTGACGTCACGCAAATCCTGCATCTCGCAAGCAGAGTTTACCGTGCAATTAGCATAGATACAATTTCCCAATATCAATCATTGGGCAATTGCCCGCCAGACATAACACCCGTCTGGTCGGAGGATCCTCCCTTTTCAATGGAGGTTGAGTGAACTTTACACCCTGTTCCTCATACCTCCAAAAATCAACGGTTCGTCGGTTCGAGAACAAAGGACTTCATCTTCGAGTTCAAGTTCACAAGAGGTCTTCGTTTTCTACGTGTCATCGCCTGCATTTGGTCATCGTGAACGTCGATACGGCAACAGCCGTCTTCATCGAGTTCTAACCAACGGGCGGCGCAAGAAAAGATCGTCGGAACTTGGGGCAAGAAGACTTTGAAGACAACTTTACGTCAACATTCGTCAACTGGCATCGGAAGGTTCCAGGATCTACACGTCGGAGCCACAGCCGTCAGATCATCGTCAGAGGTTGACAGCATAAAACCGTGAGAACGTTCCAATTCCTTTGTTTCCAACATTTGCCCAATCATCTTGCTTAATCACAACTTAAGTTTAGATAACTTTAGTTGCATTTCAAATACCTAAGTAGTAATTTCATCAATCCATTATCTTCAGCCTATCAACTTGTTTAAACAGTTTCCTTTTTTTTTATACAGTAGGTACATAGCAGTGAGTTTGATATTTTTTATTCATTTGATATTTTTATTCAATCACTGTTATAATTTATGACATTTTTATTCAGTCACCGTCTTATTATCACATTCTTATTTTGCATTATTCCATCTAATTGAATTTAATTTGTTAAAAGCCTATATGTTGACTTTATTAATGAGTACATAGAGCTGGGGCACATGTCTGAATCTACTAGGCGCCCACTCGACTCAACATGTTCAAACTATCTACCACATCATGGTGTTTTGAAGGAGTCAAGAACCACCACCAAATTAAGGGTAGTTTTTGACGCTTCCGCCAGAACCACATCAGGTTAGTCCTTTAACGAAATACAGATGGTTGGTCCCCCTATCCAAGATGATTTGTTGTCTATATTGCTTCGATTCCGTCAACATAAAATTGTCATAAGTGCGAACATTGAAAAAATGTATCGACAAACTCTTGTTCACGACAATGATCGTCCTTTACAAAAAATCCTCTGGAGGGCAGAACCGACTCATCCGTTAAAGGAGTATACGCTTAATACCGTAACTTATGGCACGGCATCAGCACCCTTTTTAGCTACCAGGTGTTTACTTCAACTAGCTGAAGAGTGCTCAGATTCTTCAACAAAGTTTTCGATAGCACGTAACTTCTATGTGGATGATTATTTGTCCGGTGGATCATCTGTTTCAGAAACTTCAGAAAAAAGCCGCTGTGTTGACGATGTCCTTCGGTCAGCAAAGTACAATCTTCGGAAATGGCGATCCAACTCCAGACAGGTGCTGCAGGCGCTTAGCGGTGATCACGACGTTTCTGATGTTGTGGACCTGAGTGACAACGATGGAAGAGCTTAAGTGACGCGTTTTCATTTTCTATTACTTTAAACTCCACTGACAAGGCTACTAAGCGTCAGATCTTGTCAACCATAGCACAAATCTTTGATCCCATTGGCCTTGTCGTTCCATGCATAGTGGAAGCCAAAGTTATCATGCAGCATCTGTGGCTCGCCAAATGTTCTTGGGATGAGCTTGTTCCCGCACATATTCAGTATGCCTGGAATGACTTTCAAAATAGCCTGCACCTTTTAAATGAGTTCAAGATACCTCGGTGGGTGTTATGTGAATCTTCGTCCCGTCTACAGCTGCATATATTCACTGACGCTTCCGAAAAACCTTATGGGGCGTGTGTTTATGTTCGCAGTGTTTCGAGTGACGGCGAGGTTACCGTACATCTCCTTACCTACCGCTAAAAGCAAGGTAGCTCCAATCAAATCCACAACCATACCGCGGCTCGAGCTGTGTGGTGCGTTGTTGGGTTCACGGTTGTACTCAAAGGTTCGTCAGTCAATTACATTACATTTTGATGAAGTCCATTGTTGGTGTGATTCCACCATCGTCTTGGGATGGTTATCTACTTCACCAACCCAACTAAAGACATTCGGTCGTCATCGTGTGTCTGAAATTCAGGAAACTGTAGGAGGAAAGGTTTGGCACTATGTTCCGTCAGCTGAAAACCCCGCAGACCTCGCTTCGCGTGGACTGACAGGCTGCTGTCGTCTACATTGTGGTGGTCAGGACCACAATTTCTTAGCAAAGACATGTCTTCATGGCCTCAATTCCCTGAATCAAATCAAAATATTTCTGGGTTACCAGAAACAGTCTCTTCCATGTTTCTAATCACATTGTTGAAAGTCCTATTACAGCGTTATTTTCAAAATGACATGGCCAAGTTTTGTAAAGACGTCGGCATAGTTATCGAATTTAGTTTACACCAATGATTTTTGGTGTTTTATATTCGTGAATATTGGCTCATTAAATTGCTATAAATAAAAAACTCAGAGAACTTGTCATTACAACAGACTAGACAAAAAACAGTTTCATTAAACCTTTTAATCAGATCGCTAGCAATAAGGTGGATTATAATTTCGCTATTAATAATACTTAAAGGTGCTTTAAAATAGCGAACAGTTGTGAATTATTACGTCTAACTGATATGGTTTTAATAAATTATTATGCATTTAAACAAAGTAGTGATGGCCACATAAATGACGGATTTTAAACTGCATATTGATTAACATTTTAATGAAACTGGGTAATAGTCTTGAAAATGTGACAATAATAACAAACATAACATTGCGCCTGTATGTTCCCCGAAGGGTTGGTCAGAGGTGTACCTATAGTAGGTACAACCACATTTCACCAGTTATTTTGAATCCCATGTGATAGGGGGCGAGCCTAATGCCATCAACCGGTCACAAATCCAGACTCCGGGCTGCTACTGAAAAAATCCTGATGAATAAACCCCATATCACTTTGCCCGCCCTGGGAATCAAACTCAGGACCTCATGCTCAGCAGTAGCGCTTGCGACCACTAGACCAACGAGGCAGTCATAATAACAACTAACAAAGTACCTACATATATTCCAAACTAATGGTTTTCTTGAAAGTACATTTTTACAGGTCACCCTTATATATTTTTAAATAGTTCAATTAACTATAAACAAGGGAAGCACAAAATAAATCAAAAGAGTAATAATAATTATTTATTTATTAGAGAAAATAAATAAAAACATTTTGCTATATTAGAAATTATTATATCTTAAATGTCTACCTAATGCAGCAATAGTGTTAATAAAGATAACGAGAGAGGTCTATCCACCAGCTTGGATAAAAATAGAGAATTTTTATTTCACAAAATATATAGTAACCTGGATTAGGTGTAAGTATAGGGCTTTAGTAATTACATAAATAACTGCTTTAAACATAACCAGACATGTTAAAAAAATACAAGCAGGTTTATATATTAATATTTTACAATTGTAATTATGGTTTTCAAGAAAGATTAGCCTTTTGTTAGATTATTTTAATATTCTTCAATTGTTAATAATATGTTGTCTAAAAATCCTGCTGGAGCTTGGATATTGTTTTGGTGTCTTGCCCAACCAAGGTACCAGATTATTGTCATAACGTGACAACAACAACCAACGGTCTTGTTCCCTACAAGGCAACTACAATCCTTTATCATTATTGTGATCGAAGCTCGCTTATAATTGGGCAATGATAATATGGTATTATTTTCCCTTTGAAGTGGCCCTCTTTGAACAGGCAGGTGGGCTAACAACTTGAACATTAGGGGCTGCTGCATCATTGTACGAAGCCAATTTCTGTATGTCTCATGATGAGTCATGCACTGCCTGTCTATTTGCTCGCATCCAACACACATGACAAACATAGTTGTTTCTTGAGGGCTGAAAATAAACCACAGTTAAAATAAACACAGATAAATGCTTTTCTTTATAACTTTTAGTAACAAGGGTATCTTTTGTATACAACTCTTTACCTATGTTTTCAAGTATTATGTTATAGTAAAATGAGCAGTACTATGTTACACATGCCTACTATAAGCAAATATATGGGGTTGGATTTTAAAACGAGTCGCCTGAATTTGAGGGTATTGGTGGTGTAGGGGGCTTAAGGGAGTTAGTCTTAATCCCCCCAAAGTAATTTTGGCTGCCGGAGTTGCGTCTAAATATTTTTAAACAATTTCCAAAGATTCTTAAATCCAGTGTCGAATCGACGAGTGCTAATACTAATATTATAAATCCACAAGTTTTGTGTGTTTGCGTGTGCGTGTGTAGGGGTGAGTATGTGTGTGCGTGAATGTGTGGGGGTGTGTTTGTAAAATATTTAGCGAAAACTACCCATTAAACAAAAAAAAAACTCATTTTATACCAAAAAGTTTATTGGAGTAAATATAAGTTGTTCAATGTAAAGGCATCTCAGATCAAGATATATTATGGGCGTCAACTGCGTAAGCGCGGGTGAGATTACAAACTCGGGAGCCGCAGGAGGAGACCTGACACCGCGACCCGCGCGGCCCCCTTTAACGGAAAGTCGATTTTTCGTTTCTAGGAGCCGCGTCGGTCAGTGCTGCCCGACGTTTAATATCTCCATAAATAATATCTCAAGTTGACTTTTGTTAATAAAAACATACATTTGGACATTAGATATAAGTATCTAATTAAAAAAACATTTGCTCTAATTTTGGATAGAACTGTGATTTTTGCTTGGCCTAAAGGGAAAGTTCACTGTCGGTCAGCACTGACCGCGTTGGCGTTCAACGTGTTAAGCCCCCTACACCACCAATACCCTCAAATTCAGGCGACTCGTTTTAAAATCCAACCCAGATTTTATTCTGTACGCTGTATTACGCCTTTCTTCCCGGAAATTTATTGTAACCCCGGCGCCGTACTGTCGTGTTACGCTGAACGCCATCCCTTTCACTCCTACGCTTATATGATTACCGCATTGCTTTCTAGCAATTCTAGCATCATGTTTAGGTAAACAATTGATACAAATAATAACTCAATTCGGCGGGCGGCGGTGTCCACTGACACCGCCGCGTGTGACGTCTTGCGCTAATAATGTTCTTTTTAATTTAAACTAAAATGATGAGTGTAGTGTGTGTGAGGGTGTGTGTAGGTATGTTCGTTTTAAGTACCTACCATCCGAGGACGTGCGTATGAATACACAAGGCATGACCGAGGACCTTTTCAAAGCGTTTTGACTTGACCAAAGATTCGTATTCTGCAAGCGATTTTGAGTCTTTCTATATACTTAATACGAAAAAGTTGTCTGAATCTGAACCTCGGTTTGATCAAGATTTTTCATAATCTTACACAAACATTGTGTATCCACCAAATGGTGCCACTCTCGCCTCATACACAGGCTCTTTACACTCATTTCACGTTTGTTGTATTATCCGAGGACCTATGTGTTAACTTTAACACCCCGGTTTAAGACCTCGATTAGGTAGCTTTTCTAGACAATGTGTATTTAAGACCTCGGTTTGCTAGATTTTCTGAACAGTGTGTATTCTAATCCTCGTTTCGAGAGTTTTCCTCGTGTGTAGAAGACAAGTTATGTGCTATCATTTAAATCAAATTATGAAGGAGAAAAGCGAAGGTAGACTGTGTTAACTTCGTTGTTTCTGTGGACTGTAAGATTTCTGCTTGATTGAAACGACTTGCTATACGAACGAAACGATCTACATATATAGAAATAATCATCAAGTTGCAGCAATACCTTTGAGAAGCATGATTAGAAAATTACATAACAGTTATTAGAAAACGACTCAAACAAAACGACTTATAGAAAAGATAAATAAAAGAGATCAACATAATTTGGGCTAAAAACTAAATATAACATTACTTAACACAATTCTTAGTTAGAAAACAACAAAGAAATATTATCAAGTGAGATCAAAACAATTTGGGAAGCATGCAAACTTAATAAGTAGCTATAAAACGATTAAAGATAAATCATTCCTGTCAACGGCCTGTCAAATTCAAAAGTTATTGCTTATTTCGCTAATTAACACATTGCGGGATCATGCAAACTGATAATAAAAAGTATTATTTGTTGTATCATCAGTTTTGATCAACGTATTTATTAGTTGTAACGAAAAATGCAATAAAAAAAGGCAGGTGAGCTGACATGTGACATGTAGGTACCTTAAAGAAATAATGATCTTTGGTACGAGGGCGGAGTGATAAGTCTAGTAAAAATCTATTTTGGAATAAAATGATCGCAAATTGCATGGAACCTCCTGGTTCACAACTCTTTTGAAGGACTAAATTAAAATTTTCAGACAGTACTGCCGGTTAGTTTTTTTTTTTTTTTTTGAGAGCCATTATGAAAAGGAGAAAAGATAAATATTAGTTCAGTCCTGTCAAATTAGTCAGCGCCTGACGTATTTTCAGTAGCCAACCTTAAAATCACGTCTAAACTGTCTATGGAGTATCTTAGTTTGACAGGACTTAACTAATAATTATTTATCTTGTCATTTTCTTAATGAAATACCGTAAAATGCTCTAATTTGGCCTACGTAGCCTTACATTGCCTAAACATATTATTTAAAGGACATGTCCAAAAATGGTTTTTTATTATTCAATAATTCTAACAAGGATAAATTAAATATATTTGGATAGACATTCCAAAAACTAGTGGTTCTAACTATATCATACATTTTTAAAGGCCCCCAATTTTGAGAAAAATATTTTTTTATTTTAGTGTGAATTTACTCCTAAAACGAACAAACCTTTTTAATTGTCTAGGATAATAAAGTGAACACACCCGAAAAAATAATAATCTTGTCAAAATTGACACATGGTACTGTCATTACTGTCAATCAATGTTTGATTTGCGAGTTTATCAATGTGAACGAAACTAATCTAATCAGATTATTTATTTACCTCTGTAAAAATCTATACTAATAATAAAGCTGAAAAGTTTGTTTGTTTGAACGCGCTAATACCTGGAACTACCAGTCGGATTTGAATAATTCTTTTTAGCGTAATTCTTGAGGAAGGTAAACGGTATAAAAAAGCAGTCGTCAGGGTTGAAGGTTCGTAAGTTATCGGTATCCTAATCATGTGCAAAGTAGAAGAGTCCGTTGTGAAAAAGCCAAGTCGGTTAAATCAAGAAAATCAAAGAAAGCAAAGCACAAATTAAAATACGATAACACAAAGGCACGAGCGAAAGTGTGACGTATCAGACGGATGAGTGAAGCCTGACGGTCAACACTGTCATTTGTCATATTTAGACATCTGTCATCTGTCATATTTAGACATTGTCAAAGTGTTTGGGAGGTTTAATTTGGGCTGCCGTAACGAATAAATTATATGTACTAACATTAAAAAGTTTATCATTTTTCTCTGAAATGGGGGGGTCTAAAAATATAATTTCAGTGGTTCCAAGTTCCATATTTTTGTAGCTTTTATTTGGATGTAGTTTGATTCTTGTTAGATTTTTCTCGGAATAAAAAACCAACGTCCATACAAAAAGCGGACATCTCCTTTCATTAGTAAACTATTCTAGTTACTGGATCTCGTCTATGACACGATTATTTACGCGTGGCAACACTTACTTTTGGTTCTTACAAGAAAGATGTCAAATGTCAGTGAACGTCAGAATTTTTTAAATAGTGGCCGGTGACTTTTTTGCTGCACTTCAAAATTTTATTGTGTGAGTATTTTAAAGTATTTTTACGGGTTTTAAGGACCATTTTAAATGAAAAATAGTTCTCTGTGTTTTTATCTATGTTTTGCACTTGTAAAGCGAATTTTAGTGGTAAAATCAAGAAGAACAATCGTGTGTCGCTTTTTATGAAAAATCGACAAAACTTTGCCTAGGGGTAGGGTTGTCACTTTTAATTTTGAAACTAAAATTGTACCTAATATAATATCTATTAGACAATATTTTTACATTGTTTTTGACTAAGTTTTACATTGGTAATTAATGTAGGTATAAAGATAACACCACATATTTAGATACCTAGGTAGGTACCTATATTCTAGAACCTAAGTACCTAAGAAGTCTAAAACGTGCCTCTGATTTTTACAGAGGCAGAAGATGTCTCAAAACAAGAAAAGCACCCGTTCTCAAAGTAAAAATAATCGTCGGCATTACGTGAATTACTCTACCGAAATGCTAGACATTGCCGTTGTTATTCTCATAGAATTAAGGTTGAAAAGTGGTTCACCTCCAGTGTCCGCGATGGTACCCACTCATTTGCGATAGAAGATTTATTTTCTTAATTAATATTATTTTGTAAGCGTATTTTTATTAGGTATTACATAACTACAAATTGTTACCAAGGTGCGTAATAAAAACAATTAAGACTGATGATTTTTGAATTTTTAAAATTTATGTTGTTTTATTTCCTATGGTGACAGCCCTGAAAGATTCCCCTCATAGGTACTAAATGCTCAAAAAGCCTACCTAACTTTGCCTACCTTCAAAAAAAAAAAGTAAAGCCTTTTGGATTTTAGGACATGGTTGAACTAATCTACTAATCCATTACTCTATGGGTACGAAATCGGTTTATTTGGAAATATTTAATTTAATTGCGACATTTTTGCCTAGGCAAAGTAGAGGAAATGCCATTTACTTTGCCTGCCTTTTGCAAAGCTTATTTCTCTAAAAATTTGAGGTGTAAGCTATAATGAGTTGTTTTACTAAGAGCACAAAGTTCTGATTTCCATTTTCTCTTTACAAGTCATAAATGAATTTCCTACTCACGTCAAAGTAATTTTAAAAAACCTCGAAATCCGTGCAAAGTTAGGGCATTTTACGGTAGAAATTTGTGCTTTCTATTGCAGTTATTTCCGCACTGAAATTGACTTCTTTATATTATTTTTTAAACAATAATTTTATGGAGAAGTAAGTAGATGTTAACGTGTTGTTTGTTGACTTTGATAGTCCTAAGAGTTTTGAGTATTTTTGACTAAATGTACAATCACATTTTGATACGAAATAAAAAAGATCACGCAATCCATTTGGATTGATAGATTGGACGAAAATGAAAGGCAAGTTTGAACATGTGCATTTGCACATGTTCAAACTTGGATTCCTTTAATTTTCGTGCATAACATTTTATGGTGTTTTTGTTGGATACTATATAATATAACACACATTTTACGTAAGGACTTGCGACATTTCGTGAGTTAATTCATGATTAAACTTAAAATAAAACTATTCGTAATTTGTTTAAAAGTTTTTTTAATGAACTACATACTTAATCCCTATTTTTGACATGGAAAAATTACTTAATAGCTTTTTTATTAATGCCTTAGAACAGGCTCATCATGGTCCCCTAAATAGCTATACAGAAACATGCTGATAATGTTCAAAACAGAAAATTCGTCCACATATATCAATAATCATTAGAACTGTAGAACCAATTATGAACATTTTATTAGTGGTACGAATTAAACGTTAGCTCCATACGTGCGTCACGTGAAGCAGCTCGGCGTGCGTCACGTGGCATAGTGCGGCACGTGAAGCAGCTCGGCGTGCGTCACGTGGCATAGTGCAGCACGTGAAGCAGCTCGGCGTGCGTCACGTGGCATAGTGCGGCACGTGAAGCAGCTCGGCGTGCGTCACGTGGCATAGTGCGGCACGTGAAGCAGCTCGGCGTGCGTCACGTGGCATAGTGCGGCACGTGAAGCAGCTCGGCGTGCGGAGGCGCCGGCGCGTGCAGCGCTTGCAGCGCGTCGCGCAGCTCCACGTAGCGGCGCTTGAACTGCAGCCCGCAGCCGCGCGCGCGCCGGAACTCCAGCAACGTGCGCGCGCCGCCCTCCGAGCCGCCGCAGCGCATCGCCCACGCGCGCATCTTCAGCTCCGCACCGCACTCTATCGCCATCTGTCAGCACAAGGGTCGGTCAGCAAGCGGCGCCGGCGTGTCGGGCGCGCGACGCGGCGGCGCGACTCACCAGGCGCGGGTGCAGGCGGCGCCAGCCGTAGCCGCGCTCGCGCAGCGCGTGGCCCAGCGCGGCCATGGCCTGCGCCTCGTCGACGTGCAGCCACACGCGCGTCATGCGGCGCCCGAGCGGGGCCAGCGCGGCTCCGTCGGCCGGCGTGGCCAGCAGCAGGTCGTCGGCGTGCGCGGGCTGCGAGTAGCTGATGAGCGCGTCCATGTCGGCGGCCGACAGCTCGTCGGGCGCGTCGGTCGCGTCGGCCGCGGCCGGCTGCGAGCGCCACGCGCGCGCCGCACCCTCTGTCGACGGGAACGGTCGGGAAATTCGTCTCGGTTTCGATTCCGGCGACGTGTTATCGATTTTTAAGAACACATTTTTTATTTATATTCCGCAATAAAGTACAAGAATGCAAGTTCCCTTTTACATACAAGGTGTGATTGAAACATCTCAAACCCGAAAAGGGGGTCACTGAATCCTTCATTAAGAAACAACTCACTGTGAGAACTACAATGAAATCACGATAAAAATTCAATTAATGTTCACAAACCTGACTATACAACATGTCCCAAAATTCAACGATAAGCCGGCACCAGAGGATGGACCTACTAATGACTACTCGAGAAAAAAAAAGAAAAAAAAAATACCTCTACTTTTTTTTAAATTACTTAAAAAAAAGGAAATTCTTCGAAAATGTATACCCCTTATGACACTTTTAACTACCATGACCACAATTTTTCAAATATTTCAGTTTTTTTGTTTGTATCGGCAACCTAAGTAGTACTACTATTCACCATAATCTTTGAAAATTACAGAATTTTCGTAGTTTTATCCAAAAAAAACAACCAAAAAAAATTATTTGCCTAAAATTTTGAAAGATTTTTACGTTCCACTTTAACTCATCGTAGTGTAAAAAAAAAATATGGACACTACTATGGCAAGTTTTTTTAAAAATTAGCGCAACTAACCTAGATTTTAAAATGGTATAATACTTTAGGAAAACTAGCCACAAAAAAAAAATAATGACACTTTTTCTAATCAAGAACCAAATTTCATAAGTTGTTGTTAATAGTAATCACTTCTACTATGTGCCCAAAATAGATTTTTGTTGTTGGAAAATGTTGAATGAATGAAACAAATGGTGTCAATAAATGTAAATTTATTGCATTATTAATAATATTATAATAAATGTTCGAACTGTTTACTACCGGCATTAATACAGGCACGACATCGCCTTAAAAAAGTTCGTTTTATTCGTCGTGCATATCTTCTACTATTGATATGATCCGCAGCCTGAGTGATTTTTTGGCGAAGGTCGTTCAGTGTTGCAATGGGTTTCGAGTAGACTCTGTCTTTGAGACAACCCCAATAGAAGAAGTCCAGGGGGTTTAGATCTGGTGAACGGGGTGGCCATAAAATAGGACCAAGTCGCCCTATCCAACGCCCTGGATACTATTGGTTTAAGTATTCTCGCACAGGACGGGCATAGTGAGCTGGGCAACCATCATTTTGAAACCATATGTTTTGTGAATCACTAATGGGCATGTCTTTTATAATACTGGCAAGTCATTTTGTAAAAAGTTCAAATAACTATTGCCATCCAAGTTTCCTTGTAATTCAAAAGGCCCAATCACTTTTCCGTTTAATTCAAAAGGCCCAATCACTTTTCCGAATTTGCGAAAGAAATCTATTTTGGGCACATAGTAGAAGTGATTACTATTAACAACAACTTATGAAATTTGGTTCTTGATTAGAAAAAGTGTCATTATTTTTTTTTTGTGGCTAGTTTTCCTAAAGTATTATACCATTTTAAAATCTAGGTTAGTTGCGCTAATTTTTAAAAAAACTTGCCATAGTAGTGTTCATATTTTTTTTTTACACTACGATGAGTTAAAGTGTACTGAACGTAAAAATCTTTCAAAATTTTAGGCAAATAATTTTTTTTGGTTGTTTTTTTTGGATAAAACTACGAAAATTCTGTAATTTTTAAAGATTATGGTGAATAGTAGTACTACTTAGGTTGCCGATACAAACAAAAAAACTGAAATATTTGAAAAATTGTGGTCATGGTAGTTAAAAGTGTCATAAGGGGTATACATTTTCGAAGAATTTCCTTTTTTTTAAGAAATTTAAAAAAAAGTAGAGGTATTTTTTTTTTCTTTTTTTTTCTCGAGTAGTCATTAGTAGGTCCATCCTCTGGTGCCGGCTTATCGTTGAATTTTGGGACATGTTGTATGTATAGAACAGAACAGAAAAGTTGGCCTAGCACGCACGTGGTCCTTTACGAAGGTGAAGTTAACATAAGGGGTTATTACGTTTATCCACCCTAAGGCGAAAATCGTGAACGTCAGAATCGCCGGTCAACAGTCGTATTTAGCTTTGAAATTGTGTCTAAAAATTAAAAAAAATAAATAAATAATATCCCTGGACATTTCACACAGCACCATTTGTCCCAAGCTAAGCAACCTAATGCTTGTGTTATGGTAACAAGATGGCTGATAAACTACTTATATACAATTCTTTTTTTGTAAACACATACATATTATAGATAGAAAAACACCCAGACTCGGAACAAGTACATGTAGGTCATACAAATATTTGTTCCGTGCGGGAATCGAACCCGCGACACGCAGCGCAGCAGTCAATCGCTTAACCACTGCGCCAACCGTGCCGTCAATTACTTATATTTGCTTACCATGATAAGAGAATTGCTTATTTCATAATTTTATAGAATTAAAACATTTAAGATTGACCGACCATTCTAATGTCAGAATGGCTGGTCAATCTCTGTAGAGTAGTAACTATGTGGAATTACTGAAATTTTAATGGGGCAAAGATTGCTTATTTCACAATTTGTAAGCCTAGACCCTGTTATTCTTTTTATAAGCTAGCCAAGAGTTTAAAAGCCCCTGCGCCTGTTAAATTTATGAGAGCAAAGTGACGTATGTCGAAAATTGCGTTTATATTTCAAAAGGTATTATTATTTATTACTCGTTTCTTTATTTTCTGTAATAACCAAATGGTGTCTAGTGTCTATATTACATACTAGCTTCTGCCCGCGGCTTCGCCCGCGTGGATGTCGGAAGTTATCCCACGGGAACGTGCTACCAGGATAAAAAGTATGTGCTTCCCCAGGATGCCATCTATCTCTTTGCCAAATCAGAAGTTCAGTGGTTTAGGCGTGAAAATGTAACACAGTTTCAAGTTCAAATCCCCCCCTAAAAACCGAATTACCCCTTTTTGCCCCGTCAGGGGTAAATTTTTGACAACTCTACATACTTATTATTAATTATTTTCTGTTAAAAGTATCAATACTGAGTTTCAAGTTAATCGGACTGCGCGTTCAATTTCTTCCACACAAACTTCAACACCACTATATCCCCCTTTGAGGAGTAGTTTTGAAAAACTAATAATGATAAACTTTATTACTTACTTAGGCAAGTATTGTTGCCAAGTTTCAAGTTTATTAACTAAATAAATAAGATGTTTCATATAAACTGTACCCCGCTTTTCACCCCCAAAGGGGTAGAATTTAAAAAAATCGTTTGGGATATATTCATAACTTGACTCAAAGATTATTTATACCAATTTTCTAATTAATCAAGCCACTTGTTATAATCCTCCCCTGTAAAATTAACTACCCCTTTTCAACCCGTTAGGGGTAGATTTTCGAAAAATCCTGATACACACTATTCTTTCCTTTCAATTTTAGGTATAAATACTGAGTTTCGAGTAAATCGAACCGCGCGCTAAAATTATTCCATACAAACTTTGAAACCCCCCAATCCCCTTTTAGGGGGTAGTTTATAAAAACAAAAAATGCCCAACTTCATAATTTACTTAGATAAGTATTCGTGCCAAGTTTCAAGTTTATTAACTCAAGGAATAAGATTTTTCATACAAACAAAATCCCGCCATTTCACCCTCTTAGGGGTAGAATTTTTCCTGCCGGGGCGGCGGGATTTTCCGAAAGGTTAACCGCTGCCCTGGAACAGAAAGGGCTAAGGACGGAACACGGGTGGGTTTTAGTCAGTAAAAGTCTGACGCTCCCTTCCGCTCCACCCAGAGCGGGAGGGGTCATTTGATGATTTCCCATCCACAAAAAAAAAAAAAAAAAAAAGGGTAGAATTTCGAAAAACCCTTTCTTAATGGATACCTACCTACTCTTCACGAAGAATACACCCTTCAAATTTCATGTCTCTAGGACCAGCGGTTTAGGCTGTGCGTTGATGTCTCAGTCAGTCAGTCAGTCAGGACTTTGAATTTTATATATATAGATTTTTAATCATGGTTGTATTTATTAACTATGAACCTATATCTTACTGACACAGAGTACTTAAGTTAAGTATTTAATAGTGGTTTAGCCGACCTTTTTTAAAGTTGCCTGCCAATAGCCAAGATGAAATTAATCTACCCTAAATTAATGTTTTTCGAGGCTTTGGCATTATCATCAGCCTTTTTCATACAGGCCTTCTCTTTGTGAGAGAAGAGGGAATGGGCCTTAATCAACCACGTGGGCCCAGTGCGGATTAGTGGATGTCACATGTCTTTGATTTTTTGGTTCTTGGATTTGCCGGTTTCTTCACGATGTTTTCCTTCACCGTTTTTAGAGCAGTGGTACTGACATAATTTACGCAAAGTAAAATGTGTCTGCCTGCGTTCGAATCTACTTGCCGATCACCTAAGAAACTAAAACTTTTTAACAACAATACAACAACAACCAGCAACCAATAACCAACAACAATAACAGCAGCAACCACAACAATTTTTATTTAATCATTAAGTACCTACTTATACTACACTATACAACAAACTAAATGATTTACTCTCTGTTCATAACCTAAACAAAACAGCTTTTAAAAGGAAAATAACCGACTGGCTTCTTACATTCGATTATACACAAATTGAAGATCTTTTCAAAACTATATCTTGACATAAAATTTCCCTTTGCAACGCACATAAAAGTACCCCAAACCACACACACACTCACTCCACATCACACACACTCATCCCACATACATTCACATACATCCTACCTTGCATGTATTCTTAATAAATAACTTTATTTTCACGATTTTTAATCAAGTTTAATGGGCAGTATTGCCTGTATTGCAATATTATAATGTGTTAGATTTTTATTTCAATATATTATACATACGAACCAGATCGTCTCCAGTGCAACAAAAGTAAAACTTTGATTAGGGGGCCTGGTGACCTGACATACAGGTTTTGTAAAAAAACTTAGTTTAGGCACCAGTCTTCCACAAATTAATTATGAAATTGTGTCTGTAGACTATTAATTACTATCTCTGTAATTTGCGGTAAGAAATAAATAACTTAATACAAAAACAAAAAAGATATAACGAAAGAAAAAAAAATCTAATTACTGAGTCTGTTCTGAATAAATATTATGTATATTCCCTATTGAGACAAATCCAACGACACCTGATATGTCATCATAATCCGTTAAGCCGTTTGGACAGTAGAGCGTTTTATAGAAACGGACATGCATACATACGCTAAATACATAGACGCATGAGCAAGTGTCGTCGAACGCAGGCAGGCACATTTTACTTTGTGTCAATTATGTCAGTACCAATGCTCTAAAAACGGTGAAGGAAAACATGATGAGGAAACCGGCAAGTCCAAGAACCAAAAATTCGAAGACATGTGAATTGTGACATCCACTAATCCGCACTGGGCCCGCGTGGAGACACCATTTGGTTATTACAGAAAATAAAGAAACGAGTAATAAATAATAATACCTTTTGATATATAAACGCAATTTTCGACATACGTCACTTTGCTCTCATAAATTTAACAGGCGCAGCTTTTAAACTCTTGGCTAGCTTATAAAAAGAATAACAGGGTCTAGGCTTACAAATTGTGAAATAAGCAATTAATAAGCAATCTTTGCCCCATTAAAATTTCAGTAATTCCACATAGTTACTACTCCTACAGAGATTGACCAGCCATTCTGACATTTAGACACAATTTCAAAGCTAAATAAGATTGTTGACCGGCGATTCTGACGTTCACCGAAAATCCACCCTGAGGTGGTTGCGATAAACGGAATAACTGAACTTGGATTCGAACGATTTACGAATTGGAGAAGTACTCGTTTTGCACATTACATTAATTTTGCAGGCTTTTTGCATATCAATAGGCTATACTAAGCTAGAGCTAAGCAAAGCAATGTCCATAGACACGATCATTACATTGGTGTCGGAGACTTCGCCAAGGCCAAAGCAGCAAGTCAAAGTAGTTCTTCCTGCAGATATTTATACTTTTGACTAATGCTTATTTTGCATTAGCAACGAGTATTTATCTTGACCTAAGTTTGCTTGTCGCATTCATTTTGTGTAAGTAAAAGTTATTCATAATGATGATTTCAATGACTTCAATTCGGGCTTTTCAGTTATTTATATACCCTGTGTGTATATAGTAAGATAATCGAAAAAATCGGCTCTGCGATATTCTAGCACCATTGATCAGGCATTGTATATAAAATTTAAGACTGATTTATCGTAATCATTTGAGCTATTAACTATTATTAAGATCACGAGAATAAATGTGAGATATCAGAGATAAAAAAAAATCGAATGTACAGACGCCAGCACATCAAGTTACCCCACTTTGACCTTGAACGCGTTATGAGCAACAACAGCGAGAATCGTGCGAAAGAGATGTATAGCTTTTTGTCAGTTCTTACTTGTAATATTTCGTGCTGCACTGCAGCGCGTACGTGAGGGTGTGTGCGTGTGCGCGTCGTTGTGTTGAATAAGACACTATGCGATAAGAAATATCGTACGTAGCAGGTTGAATACTTTTGACGTTTTGACTTGAATTCGAATCGAAATACTGGCATGGTAATAAAAACAGGCGGCCCGCGCAATGCCTACAATACATACGAAAGCTTATAATCAATTTGTTTTATTGAAATGATATCTTCTTAATCCTTCATTTTTACATATATGTTTCTATGTATTACCTATAATTAGTAAGTAGGTATTACCTACTCATATTACCTACATTTAAACAGGTAGGTAGGTATGGTATACACCGTTACACAATTAATTTGCGAAATTTGCTCTTTGGATAAATGTTGTTAAGTAGCCAGGTAGGTATAATCCGATGTGAGAAAAACATTTTTTTTTTAATTTCAAGCAGCTTTTAATAACCTTTTCCTGGTTTTGTTACCTACTTACTGGCGGGCTGGCGGTCAACTGTTTTCGTGCGTTCCTTGCTCTTTTATTGCTAATACCCATTACACAATCTCCTTGAAATTTTGAAATAAATATGGATAAGTGCTTACCCCATCACTTAATTATACCTATAAAGTTTAGCCAATTAATTATACCTATAAAGTCTCTTGTCAGTCCGCCGTGTTTGAGATTAACGTTACGTCCGCGACACGATCTTATTTTACTAAAATAATAAGTTTGAACTTAGTAACGGAATTATCTATTATACTACCTACCGAAGTTTGCTTTTACATGCAAGTTCAACCTTATTGCGCTAGTAATAAGATACGATTTCGAAGATTATGAATTTTCAAATAAAATTCTAATCTATTATTATCGTTTCTACATCATCAGCCTATAGCAGTCCACTGCTGGACCTATGTTCAGCCGTGGACTGCCGCCCCTCCTATTGCACGCCATTCAACTCGATGTTCGGAAAGAAAAGAACATGGGTTCCGTAATGGGGCCCATATCAAATTACCTTGGTGGGGTCTTTTACAAAAGGACAGTGACGTTTTCAACAGACTTCAAAAAAGGAGGAGGTTCTCAAATCGACTGAATTTTTTTTAATGTTTGTTACCTCAGAACTCCGTTATTTATAAGCCGATTTACAAAATTCTTTTTTTGTTTGTAAGGATATACTTCAGATTGGTCCCATATAAATTTCCTCAAAAACGGTTCAGTAGTCTGGTTTTTAAACTAAAATTACTGGTAAAACTTACAACTTAAAAGTGAAAAAAAACACTACAAAGTGAAATATAACTTTAATCTCGGAAGTCGGTGCACCGACTTCCGAAATTAAAGTTATTTTTCACTTTGTAGTGTTTTTATGGAAGTGGGTTGTTTTTTTTTGTAAAAAAGTTTTTATTTTTCACTTTTTTGTTGTGATAATTTTTTTGATTTTTCAAAAACCACTTGTCCGATTTTGATAACATTTTTATGGGACCATTTCAGAAGTATCTCCGTTCGAACAAAAAAAGAATTTTGAATATCGGTCCACAATTGGCGGAGTAATCGCGTAACAAACACACAAAAAAAAAAACATACCGTCGAATTGAGAACCTCCTCCTTTTTTGAAGTCGAAAGTAAAAACTTTTTTACAAAAAAAAGCCGACTTCCAAAAAAGACACTACAAAGTGAAAAATAACTTTAATTCCCGGTGGCGAACTTCACAACGAAAATGCGAACCCAACGACACCGACTTTCGAATTTATTTATATAATTTTGGAAGTCAATTGTCTTTTTTTCAAAAAAGTTTTTTTGAGTAAGTAATAAATATGCCGTCGGGGCCCCGTATAATAGATACGGCGGTAGCTCCGACCTCTGCTTTTGGCGCCTTAACCGATCATCATGCAATTTTGCATACCTACCTATCAGAAAAGGACATAGGAATAGGATAGGTTACTACGGGAACGCGTGTGACACCGCGAAAAAATCTCAAAATAAAATGGGGAATAATAATCTTGATCTTTTTATTTAATATTACTTAATTGAAAACAAAAAAAAAACTTATACCTACTCTAAATTTAAATATACCTACTTACAACAAAATTTATAAAACCAAACTACGAGTATACAATAGATTAAAAATAAGTAGATAATATTTATTTTTTACAAGTTTTTATTTTTAGAAAGAAAGAAAATACGTTTATTTGCGGTAAACATGACGCGAAAAGGATCACAAACACAAAAAAAAAAAATATTTGCATTAGTTTTATTGATATTTGTGACAGATTAATTATACCTACAGTAACATCTCTATCACCAATGGTTGCCCAACAAAAGGCCCGGTACGCACAGGTGGCACGGCACGACAATTTCATTGATATGTCACAGCCTGCTTTGGCATCCTTCGAGACGTTCTGGCATGCCGTGGCATCCCGAAATGTGAATGCCAACCATGATAAAATGAGATCACAAATCATTCGCGCTTACTAAAATCCCTTGTCGTGCCATGCCGCCAGTGGGTGACGGCCCTAACTTAAATTATCACTAACAAATTAGTAAAGGAAAAATGCTCAACAATTTAACAATGGTGCGAAAAGAAAAGAAATTTCAATTTACACATCTTTATCACGTTATTGGAAGAATTATCCATACTAATATTATAAATGCGAAAGTAACTTTGTCTGTTTGTTACGCCTTTACGGCCAAACCGCTGGGCAATTGTGATGAAAACTATGGAGATAGTTTGAAGCCTGGGGCAGGCAATGGAGGAAGCTAGTTTATTGTGACACAACATCAACGAACGACATGTCTGGCGTCTTTCCCAAATGGAGCAATGGAAGAATAAGCGTTTGAGAAACAGTGGTTGGAAATACCTATTTTGATAAATAAAATAATTACAATATTAAAATATACATAACTTATGGATTGTAAAACTGTGCTACTATTTAATGTGAACGGAAACCCGGGTGATTGAAGTGCATTATTTAATAGTGCCGTAGAATCGGAGGTCGTCATCTAATGGTAAGTTTAGGCTACGGCACTATACGCCGTGCACAGTGTCTGTATGTGTGAACACACAAACTCAACGAATACCTACACCTTGCGACACCGAGTGTAAGTGTTCTGACACGGTGTCAGTGTCGGTGACATTGAGTGTACTGCCTATAGTGTTGTAGATTAAACTAAGTTCGCTCGTGTCTTATTAGCGACATAGAATATGCCATGACCTAAAAGAGCCCAAACTTGACCTCAGAAATACGCACCAAGATCGGCCTTTCAGTTGTTATGAAATACTACTACATGGGCATAAAGCGTTGCCAAAACAATATAATATTATTATTAAATTATGAATAAAAAGTAAATTAAACTCTAATAACTATACCTAGAAGATACTGCAAAATTGTAATAACATAACAATACAAATATATAAGCAAATATAGGTATTTATTTATTAATATTATTATAAAATGATTGTTGAAATGAAATGAAAATATATTATATACACTATGTAACAAAAACCCTGTTGTTCCAAGTAGGGACGTTTTCAGAATCGATATCCGATGGTAATTACGTAAGTCAATTAAAAAAATATTGAAAAAAAAAAAATCAAAATTAATATTTTATAATAAATATTTGAAAAGTAACACTGATTGCTCACCCCTGCAAAGAGAAATAGGTAGCAACCGGTCGCTTTGTCGCCGCCCGCCGCGCCGCACACTACCGTACTACACTAAGGTCATGAACTCGTCACGTGTCGTTCACATCACTCAGCTGTTTGACTGATAGATAACACTTTGGGAACGTTAGTTTGAATTTTTCAAAAAGTTGCCTTATCAAGTTTGACGATTGATAATTACAATAAACACATAACCAGGCCTCCGTCACTCCATGTACTTGCACGTTATAATTACCTACCGCCCGGCCGAGCGGTCCGGGCCGTTTGCGGCCCAAATTCAGTGCTGTGGGATCGCGCCAAAGAGTATAATAATAATACGGGAATCGCGCGGTGTGAAGCAATCACAACTGTACGTTTGAGTATTTAGGCACATTTTAGCATGCAGCGGTTGCTGACGAGACGGAGTAGGCTTTTATAGCAGTAGTTAATTTTCTACTAAGTGAAGTATCTGTTACGTAGTAACTATTTAGTCATTTGTGGACATAACTAACACTTTAAAATTAATTTGTTTACCCACAAAGCACGTACTTCCGTAGGGTCTTCTTCAAACATCACGAGGATTTCTTCCTCAATGTCATGGTCTCGAGTCCTCGGTTATCCTGCGATACGATGTTGGTCTCGACCGTGCACAGACCCAATGTTGAACGTCCGTATGTGGAGACGTTGGGAAGCCATAGTCGACGCAAAGTTATGTTCCTTGGAGTTGCGAAACGTTCTTGCTACACTACAATATTCCTCATTTGAATAAGACATTTTGGAAAAAACGCACACACAGAATTCACTCACAAAATCACAATAATTTGGTTCTTTTTCTGTCAACGTACGATACATCCGTCCGGACGTAAGTTGCGCGGGCGACTGAGGGACAGTGAGGGGGACAATCGGCTAGTGGCGGTCGTACTCAAAGGGAGTTTGTGCGTGCCGCCTGCTTTGTGTTTTGGCGGTTGGCGCCAACCTGTCTAGCTATCGCGAATCAAAGGGGCCGCCGCCGGCGGCGGCAATCTTTATCGACCGTAGGCATCCATTAGTACTTGTAAATTCAGATGTTATAAACATTTTGTAACAATGCATCGAATTTAAAAACTATCTGATTATGGACAATGTTCGGCCACCATTGTTTTTTTTTTAATTATAACTTCAATAATGGTAAGCCTATAGGTATATATATACGCTCCTACAAGGAACAACAGGGTTTTTGTTACATAGTGTATACTTTACAATATAATATAAGTATTTAATATTTGGTCGGACCACCTTGCGCGTCTAAAACGGCAACCAGCCTGTCCTTCAAGCCGGCCACCATGTTCCAGCAGGTGGCCTTGTCCTTGCCTCTGAATTGCTCCCATGTAGTATGGGCTTCTCGCCGCAAGTTTTCATTGTTGCGGATTTCTGAAGCATCCTAATCGAGAAACATGAGAGCCCATAGATTCTCGATTGGGTTTAAGTCTGGGCTCTTTGCAGGCCATGGTAGGCGGATGACGTCATCCTGTGCCGCGAACCACGCCTGCACCACCCTGCAGGTGTGCACGCGGCAGTTGTCTTCCGGCGTCCATAAGGCGTCTCCTGACTGTGTCCATTGAAATCTAAAACAAAGAAAATTTTGTCAATTTAATACTTACCTAGGATTCCGTAATATGACAAATAGTCCGGGCCAATTTAACTAATCTGCATTCGCGATTTATTTGCAAAAAATGTAAACAAATATGAGTTTATGGAAAAATAACTTTAATTACTACACCATAAAGTTCAGTTTACGCAACAACTTCAAACATTTTATTACTGCTAGTCTAGTAGAGCCAGTCACTCTAAAATCAACCTAATGACCATTGATTTATGTTGATATTTGTTCAACTTGAAATAACATCAATTTGAAGCATTAGTTGAATAGACTTTAGATGAGTATGGGACGGTTAAAAAATATTCTTCAAATTATAAACATAAACAAAAAAACTATTTATCGAATTGAGAACTTCCACCCTTGTTGAGGTGGGTTGTAAAGAACTGAAGATGTATCTAATACATAGTAGGTAATAATAATAAGTAGTAAGTAATAACAATTCAGACTGGCCGCGCGGCGCGCGTCAATCCGGTAAAATCCGGTTTGCGTGAGCGCCGAGCGCCCTTCCAACTACCTACTACAAATGTCTATTAGGTAGTAGGTATGATTTTAATCACAATTTTGTTATTCACTTTTTAAGAAAACCATATTTTATGAAAGTGATGAATAAGTTGAGCTGATAAGGTATGATTACAAGCTACACATGGACTCACCCTGTACGAAGTTGATGTTATTCGTGTGGTCAGAAAAGGATCGGCAGAGTGTGCGGCGTCTGCCGTCGTACCGTAGTGGATCTCGCGTAGAGTTGGCGACGATGGGCTTCTATGGTTCCACTTTCTTCCCGAAGCCAGAAGTAAACATATTTTTTTTGGAACGAAACAAATAGCTATAGTTTATTTGCCCATTATTACTCAATGACTATAGGCAAAGATGTATTAATACTTATAATTCCCTACACTACAATAATAAAGTTATTAAGTTATTTAATTACACACAAACATCGCTATCATTACAGGGTTACACCCAATGCGATAGCGTGGTAACTAGATTGTGGGGGTCGAACATGGACTAATCCTAACTAAGCAGGGGCTGCAGTCTCGACATTCATAGCGATCGCTTTAAGACCGAATTCGGTCGCAAAGCCCTGTCACTCCATACATTAGGTACACGTACACCTGTCAATCCGGGACTTTGCGAGTTGCGACCGAATTCGGTCGTAATGCGATCGTTATGAATGTCGAGACTGCAGCCCCTGGGCCCTGGACAAAAAGAAAGTGCGTAATTGCTTAGATATTTACTATAGAATCCAATCCAAAGAGTATAATAATAATACGGATCCAATCACTACCTACCTACTGGATTAACTTTTGTTTAGAATGTGTCATGACATGGAATCAAAAACAATAGTTCATCGAATTCTGTTAACATAATATGTATAATTATTTCTCTGAATTTAAGCTTTCACAGTTACTCTACATTTTAGTGACGCTTGGAACAGCGCGCAGCGTTAACTAATTTCAAAAATTCTGTATAAAAACACCATTGACACATTTTTTTAATATTAGACTTTCTATTTAAGATTACAAAAAATATTACTCACCGATAAGCCCGTCTGCCGACAAATATCTATCACCCGGCATCCACTCAATCGAAGCGCTATGATGCGCTCTCGTTGAATTTGCGTCAACTGAGGCGCCATTATATTTATAAATTTATGCCATTTACGCCATTATGTTTTAAGAAAGTTCACAGCACAGCACAGCACACAGTACGATTCCAAATCACAGAACTTATATACCCTAACGGGTTCCAAATGCGTACGCAACTGACTGACTGACGTAAACTAGTGAATTGTGACGACTGACGAGACGAGTGACTTTCGTTTAATTTCGTGAAGGATCGGGGAAACTCGGGAGCAGCGGCGGACGCGCAGGGGCGAGTGGGTGTGGCTTATTCCTAGTAAAACATGATAATTGGCTCCCAATTTTTAGTATGTGCAACCATTGGGCAATTTTAAAAACGTTGAAAACTCCACCAATCGTGCCAAGGATACTTTCTTTCTAACACTCCGCAGCGCGTCGTAGTTATATTTATGTATAGGGTTTACGTTGACGTGCTGCCGTCTGTACTATGACATACATAATTTTTTTGTCCATTGCCATACACATACCAAACGAAATAAAACAAGACAAGAAAGATGAAGACGCAGACCAAGACCCGGCCGACGCGTAGATAGTGCTACGGCGCGGTGCTTTGGTAATCTAGCTTTATGAGCATTTCTCACGTCACGGAGCTAAATCGCCAAAGAGCCGAGCCGCGCGAGTCCACGACGAGGCGAGGCGCTCCTCCGGCTGCCGAGCGGCGCGCGCCGTGCTGAGGCACGAGGCGGCTCCGAGACCGGACCCACTCAGAGTCACCTAGTACCTGACACGGCCGCGCGCCGGGTCGCACGCGGGCTGCGGGGCGGCACTCACCGGCGGGCTCGCGCATCCAGAGCAGCTCCAACAGCGCGCGGTGGCACTCACCGGCGGGCTCGCGCATCCACGGCAGCTCCAGCAGCGCGGCCAGCGGCGCGCGGCGCGACGCGTCGGGGGCCAGCGCGCGCCGCAGCAGCGCCAGCGCCGGCGCGCCCAGCTTGCGCCACGGGCCGCGCGGGGCCGCGCCCGCGCCGCTCCAGCTGCTCCACGCCGCGTAGCGCGGGTCCGCGTCGCACGCGCGCTCCCACGGCAACTCTTCGGACACACAGCACGATGAGTTAAGACAGGGCGGTGGACGCCGGCGGACGACAATCGACGGAAGCTGCTCACCGACGACGACGAAGTTCCCGAGCGGAGGTGCGTGCGCCGCGACTCGTAACTTCGGTACCATAACTTTAGGGTCTGCGAACACGCCTACAGCTAGGATACCAAAGAGACGAGCCGCGACTCGGAGCGGTCGGCGCGGCGCGGCGCGGCGAGGCTGCGGAGCGGAATACTCACCGCCGGCCAGCATGGCGAGCAACACGAGCGCGGCCGCCCACAGGTCGGCGGGCGGCGCGCGATAGGCCCGCTCGGGCGCGCGCAGCACCTCGGGCGCGGCGTAGGGCACCGTGCCGCACACGCGCGACAGCAGCCGCTCGCGCGCGCCGTGCCTGCAACGTGCCAGCGGTACAGACTGCACTACTCTGAAGTACTCTGTACTGTAATGGACAGTATAGGTACGTCGTGACCAAAATGAATGGCTATGTACAGTACCCCCTCGACATTATTATTAAAAACTCTTAGTTCGCGAGTTCCGCTACTTAGTAGCTGGTTTTTAAGTTCTTCTCCTTAAGCATTAAGAAGACATTGATAAAAAGTTTCAAAATGATACATGTAGACGATCAAAAGGTGTGGCGGTAAAAGGAGAGTTGGAGCGTTTTGTTCTCTACAGACATCGCAGTGGAATAAAACGTACCTCACCTGAAGAGTGTCGCCATGCCGAAGTCAGAGATCTTGAGCTGGTCGCGGTTGTCCAGCAGTAGGTTCTCGGGCTTGATGTCGCGGTGCGCCACGCCGCGGCCGTGCAGGTACGCCAGGCCGCTCAGCAGCTGGCGCCAGAAGCGCCGCGCCTCCTCCTCGCGCATGCCCACGTCCGGCTCTGCACACAGTCGCGGTCAGTGCGGGCTCACGGGCCGCGCGCGCCCGCTCCCGCTCGCCCGCGCTCACCGATGCGGTCGAACAGCTCGCCGCCCGGCGCGTACTCCAGGAACATGTAGTGCAGGCCCTGGTGCGTGCGCTCACCCAGGCAGCGCAGCACGTGCGGGTGGCGCAGCGCGCGATGCAGCGCGGCCTCGCGCGCTGCGCCCGCCGCGCCCGGCCCGTCCTGCGCCGCGCCCGACCCGCCCTGCGCCGCGCCCGACCCGCCCTGCGCCGCGCCCGACCCGCCCTGCGCCGCGCCCGACCCGCCCTGCGCCGCGCCCGACCCGCCCTGCGCCGCGCCCGACCCGCCCTGCGCCACGCCGCGCACCACCTTCAGCGCCACGGCGGCGCCGCTGCGCGCGTGCACCAGCAGCCGCACTCTGCGCCACGAGACGAACACAGTCAGACAGAGGCAGAGCTCACTTGTTACTTAGATTACGCGGGAGTGCGAACGTAATGTGCTATTGTGCAAACTTGTGCGCCGAAAATACAAGGTTGTCATAGAACAACGGTCGGCGTCGGCGGCGGCGGCAGTGACCGCGCGAGGTGGATAAACTTTCAAGGATGCGCCGAGCCGCCGTGACTCGCTCACGTCGTGTTTTTTCTCTCTCCAAATTGCAGTGTCGATCTAGTTCCGCGTTCGCCAAAGAACTCCGTTCGACACGGGGCAGCAACGCAAATCTATCGCATCGTTCTTCCAGTTATATGTATAAACATTGGAATTTCCTACGAGACAAAATCATATTTTTCTGTATCCCTATTTGCAGGTTCAATTTAGTCGCGTGTCACGCTCACCCAGTGTAGATATTGATATGTCTTACTCCTTGCGTAAAGTCAGGTCTGTCTTGCATAGGGCATTATCACAAAAGTGAAAAAAAAATAAAAAATATTTTAGTTTCTTTAGTGTGTTTCATTTCCATAAAGATTTGGAAAACTTGTCTATTATCAGTTGGCACAACGTCGAACAAAGTGTTTAATATTTTAGGTTAAAATTAGTAAGCTTTCATTTGTATGTTGGATTTTATTGAAAGTACCATGTATCTGCATTTATGTAACGATCAATCTATCTAGCTTATAAGTAAAATCTGTTTTGTAACTGCATTTTCTCCTTCTGTTTAGTGCATGCCGTGGCAGCCTTCAATTAAGGCTACACTAGAAAATGTAAAATGAATCTTTAGCGTGTATTATGGGTATGCTTTGTTTGTTGTCCATAAATAAATAAATTTGCCGAAACTCCCTTGGCGCGCCATCCATCGCTAGTGATGGATTTAAAAAACATGATTTCAGATAAATTGTACAATTATTATGTTCTTTACAGTAAGCGCTATATTTCTACAGTAATGAAGATTTACGAATCTCTTAATAACGTACGAAAAAACCATTTCCGTATTATTTTAGTGTTTACTATGTCCGGGAGCGCCTTAATAGCAAGTTTCGCTGATATTTCGCAGATGGATTGTCGAATTCGCTGTTTTACAAAACCGCTAGTCGTTTTACAAAACATCTCCGTTATGTAGCACAACTAAACGACGTTTAGCGGTTATACGTAATTACTGGACTTTAACACGCAAGATCGCTTAAACGTTTTGCATTTATCAATGCAGCGGGTCAACTATCAGAGGTTTTGTAAAACAGCGTGAAATGATACCGTCAGAATGTAGATTATAGTTCAAAATTTTGTCGTTTGTAGCTCTGTGTGTCATAACACTCCTAACTCTTAACAACAATAATACCGTCCGAAACAAGTTGTTCGTCATAATCTTCTATCTTCTATATATATAAAATTCAAAGTCCTGACTGACTGACTGAGACATCAACGCACAGCCTAAACCGCTGGTCCTAGAGACATGAAATTTGGAGGGTGTATTCTTCGTGAAGAGTAGGTATCCACTAAGAATGGGTTTTTCGAAATTCCAGCCCTAAGAGGGTGAAATGGGGGATTTTGTTTGTATGAAAAATCTTATTGCTTGAGTTAATATAAGGTAATACCAAAAATTTCGAAATTATCTTCATCGGGCATATTTGAATGTTGTGCAATTGAGCTTACTTATTATAAGATAATTGTTGTTTGTATTTACAGAGTACCAAATATAAATAATCTCAATCACTGCCTTGATAAAATGGAAATGCTTCTGCGTGAAATATCACGCACACGATACAACAACATTGTAATAGCTGGGGACTTTAACATAGACATGCTTAAACCTAATAGCCATTCGAATGCTTTTGAGTGTCTTTTAATGAGCTATAACTTAAAACTAGCATTAAAGCAGCCGACTCGCATGGCCAGTATGACATGCATAGACAACTTTGCTCACAATTTTAGTAAAGTGTGTAAAACTGACGTATTAGAATTGGCTTTGTCCGATCATACGGCACAGCTGCTTCACTGTCCAGTTCAAAATAAATGTCTCATAAACTATTGGTACACCGCTAAAAGAGATCACAGCGTTGATAATATTTCTAAGTTTAAAAATCACATAAAAAATCTATCTTTTGCAGAGATGTATGACACCGCCGATCCGAATGAAGCCTATAACAAATTTCTCGATTTATTTAAATTAATATACGACTTGTGTTTTCCAATTAAATTGATCAAAATTGATGTCTTACAAAAACCTAAATGGTTGTCAAAAGGAATCAAACTAGGTAGTCAAAAAAAAAGAAAACTTTTGTGGCAATATAGATTAAACCCAAACAAAAATAATAAGTACACCTTCTTAACCTACTCTCGTTTACACAAAAAAATTATACACCTAACACAAAAGGCGCAAAATAATCATAAAATAAATTCTTCGAAAAATAAGTCTAAAACCACGTGGCAAATTATTAATCGTGCAAAATATAACATACCAAAATCTAGTATTACTAAAATTATAAATAATAATAGTACTCTATCAAATCCCAATGACATTGCTGAAGCGTTTAATAATTATTTTATCGATAAAGTACAAGGAAAACTTGATGTGACTAGCAAACCAAAATGTAACAAAATTGATACAAATAATAAAACAATGTTCATGGCCCCTAGTACACCACGAGATATAGAGAGAATCATCATTTCATTAAATAACTCAAATAGTGTAGGATATGATGGTATTGCTACAAAAATACTTAAACATGTGTCTATGGAAATAAGCGGTCATTTAAGTTACGTTATTAACCTAAGTATTGGCGCAGGTATATACCCTGATGCGTTAAAAATATCAATAGTTAAGCCACTTTTCAAAAGAGAAAATAGGGAACTGATGGAATATTACCGACCAATTTCATTAATCCCAGTTATTTCTAAAATTTTTGAAAAGTATATTTATAAGGAACTTTATAAATTCATGGATAAACATGACATTCTGTGTGAGGAACAGAAAGGTTTTCGGATACACAGGACCATTAATATGGCTATGTATGATTTTATGTATAATGTCATTAAAAATGTTGATCAACGGAATCCTGTTTGTGGTATATTTTGCGACATGACCCAGGCATTCGACTATGTACATCATGCTACTCTTTTAAAAAAACTCGAAGCCTACGGGATTAGGGGCAATGTCCTTAATTTGCTTAATTCGTACCTACAAGACAGAAAACAAATAACTGAAGTCAATAAAATTAATATAGTAAGTAAACGTGAAGAGATATTTCGGTCTTTGGAGCGTAAAGTATTATTTGGGGTACCGCAGGGGAGTGTTGTAGGTCCTTTTGTATTTATTTTATACATAAATGACCTACCGAAATCTATTGATCGGCCTATTACACTATTTGCGGATGATAGCACGATCACAATAGCTTGTAAACATATAGATACGTATGAGAGTGAAATTAATAATAGTTTAAAACAGATGGTAAACTGGCTAGATGCAAATAATTTAAAAATAAATTTGTGTAAAACTAAAGTTATCCATTTTAGACAACAGACCTCTAGTATTAACTTAAATATACACTATAATTATGATACAATAAATGAAGTTGAAACGACAAAATTCCTGGGTCTCGAATTAGACAAAAAACTTAACTGGAAATCGCACGTTGAAACTTTATGCAAGAAAATAAGTAAGTCTGCATACGCTCTTCGTTCATTATCAACTATATTGAACACGGATGCTCTTCTGACTGCTTATTATGGGATAACAGAATCACATTTACGGTATGGGATCATATTCTGGGGTAACTCTACTGAAAGAGAGACCGCTTTCAAGGTACAAAAAAAATGCATTCGAGCAATGTTTAAACTTAAACCCACTGACAGTTGTGAACCGTACTTTAGAAATTACAAAATATTAACATTACCTTGTTTGTACATATTTGAAGTAGCTGTGTTTGTAAAGACAAATCCCAGTCGATTTAGACGACTATCAGATGTAGTGCCGCGTAATAGACGTGATAATAGTGTGCTATGTCTGGAGCCAGCCAAGACAGCACTTATGCGCAAAAGTGTCTACTGCATGGCGCCAGTCATTTATAACAAATTGCCGAAGACATGGAAAGAGCTTCCAATATCATTATTTAAAAAGAGACTCCGAGGGTTTTTAGTGGCGAAAGCATATTATAATATTAAGGAGTTCCTAACTGAGAAAGAGTTCTTAAGCTAGTTAATCATGATGTATGATTAATTTATTAATATTTTAAAAAAATGTGTTTTGTGTGTAATATTTTAAAATTGTATTTAGTTATAAGTCTATGTTAAATCTTTTGCATGCCTACGTGGTAAAATATGGCTGTACTATTATATGTTTTTTTTGTCATCGTTATATCTTACCCATATTTGCAAAATAAAATTATCTTTATCTTTATCTTTAATAAACTTGAACCTTGGCACGAATACTTATCTAAGCAAATTATGAAGTTGGGCATTTTTTGTTTTTATAAACTACCCCCTAAAAGGGGATTGGTGGGTTTCAAAGTTTGTATGGAAGAATTTTAGCGCGCGGTCCGATTTAATCGAAACTCAGTATTTATACCTAAAATTGAAAGAAAAGAATAATGTGTATCAGGGTTTTTCGAAAATCTACCCCTGACGGCCTGAAAAGGGGTAGTCAATTTTACAGGGGAGGATTTTACAGCGTGGCTTGATTAACTCGAAAATTGGTATAAATAATCTTTGAGTCAACATCCCAAATGATTTTTCAAAATTCCACCCCTGTGGGGGTGAAAAGCGGGGATACAGTTTATATGAAAAATCTTATTCGTTAGGTTAATAATCTTGAAAATTGGCATGAATACTCGCCTAAGTAAGCAATAAAGTTTATCATTATTAGTTTTTCAAAACGGGTAGTTTTGAAAAACTAATAATGATAAACTTTATTGCTTACTTACTTACCTCAAAGGGAATATAGGGGTGTAAAAGTTTGTGTGGAAGAATTTGAACGCGCGGTCCGATTAACTCGAAACTCAGTGTACTGTGTGTGTACTTAAGACTAAAAATAACTAATAACACGTATTAGGGTTTTCCGAAAATCTACCCCTAACGGGGTGAAAAGGGGTATAAGTTAATTTTACAGGGGAGGATTATAATAAATGGCTTGATTCATTATAAAATTGGTATTAATAATCTTTGAGTCAAGTTATGAATTTTTATGATTTTTTTAACATTCCACCCCTGTGAGGGTGAAAAGCGGGGATACAGTTTATATGAAAAATCTTATTAATTTAGTTAATAAACTTGAAACTTGGCAACAATACTTCCCTAAGTAAGTAATAAAGTTTATCATTATAAGTTTTTCAAAATACCCCTCAAAGGGGGATATAGGGGTGTTGAAGTTTGTGTGGAAGAAATTGAATGCGAGGTCCGATTAACTCGAAACTCAGTATTGATACTTTCGACAGAAAATAATTAATAATAAGCATGTAAAGTTGTCGAAAATTGACCCCTGGCGGGGCAAAAGGGGTAATTCGGTTCTTAGGAGAGGATTTGAACTTGAAACTGTATGTTAAATTTTTACGCCTAAACCACTGAACTTCTGATTTGGCAAAGAGATAGATGGCATCCTGAGGAAGCACATACTTTTTATCCTGGTAGCACGTTCCCGTGGGATAACTTCCGACATCCACGCGGGCGAAGCCGCGGGCAGAACCTAGTGAATAAATAAAACAAGTAATATGAGTAGAAATGGAACTCAAGTGAACACAGTGATATACAGTGAATTAAGGACGGACAGGAAGGTAAGTGCAGGAACTTAAAAAAAAGGCGTCGTCCAAGCAACGAGTATTAATTGGAGGTTGTAAAATTATCACCGAATATGAAAGAATATTTAAGGCTAAAATTATTTTAGCTTTTGTAACCTAAAAATACACTGTTTTCAATTTTCATAGCTGTTGATTTATTTAGAAGTTCAAATTGTCATAAATTATATATATTGTGAGTCAATAATACTTAGTAGTTAGTAAATCAGTGTCTCAAATATTTCTCCGGTTTTTTTTCGTTTCACAAATCTACATACTTATATAATAACTAGCTTCTGCCCGCGACTTCGTCCGCGTGGAATTGTTGGTTCCTCCGCCCCGAGCCGTCGCAACGCGTCGCCTGCCCGCCGTTTTCGCTTAGCGGTCTTTCGGACTTTTTTTCTTTCTGCTCGGCTCCGAAGAGTCGTAGCATGATGTTAAATAGCCTTCCTCAAGAATTGGGCTAAAATTCAAATGCCAAAATATTTTTTCATATCAGACTAGCGTTCCAGAGATTAGTGCGTTCGAACAAACAAACTCTTCAGCTTTATTATTATTATTACCTCAACATGAGATAGAAACAATCGTAAACCAGAATTACGAAGAGGAGAAGGAACGAAGTATTTACCACAACCAAAACTAATAGAAATCAATAGAACGACATCCAACCAATTTACATCACCCAATAATTACAATACCGACAATATCATCAACCCGCGTAAAGTTTAACACCGCGAGTCAGAAAAATGACGAATTTGTACAGCGCCATCTATGGGTAAATGGATAAAACGTAAAAGACGATATAATATAAAAGAAAAAGATAAAAATATGATAAAGATAGAAATATGGTGTCGCGGACTTTTTTGTAGAACTATTTAAGGCGGACCCAGATTGCCATATTGTTTTTAGTTATAAGTAAGTAAGTAATTATTTATTTTACTAAAAGACTTAGCCTAGGTAACATGAGTGTTAGTTCAAAATGGGATGGGTATGGCTATTACATTTGAGAAGACCCCTGCCCTTCAAACTAGGAAAATCCTGTATCTTGAAGGACAGTGTACTTATACAAAACTGTTTAGGCAGCGCATGCAAATAATTCTGTTTTAAGGGGTATATTCTTCCATACAAACTTTGAAACCCCCCAATCCCCTTTTAGGGTGTAGTTTCGAAAAACATAAAATGGCCATCTTCATAATTTACTTAGATTAGTATTGGTGCCGAGTTTCAAGTTTATTAGCTCAAGGAATAAGATTTTCCATACAAACCAAATCCCCCCAATTTCACCCTCTTAGGGGTGAAATTTCGAAAAACCCTTTCTTAGTGGATACCTACTTGTCACAAAGAACACATCCTCCAAAGTTCATGTCTCTAGGACCCGCGGTTTAGGCTGTGCGTTGATGTATCAGTCAGTCAGGACTTTGAATTTTATATGTATACTATAGATGGTTAAGTGATTCCATGATTTACAAAGTTTTGGTTTTTACAAGAAACCACTGAACAACACGGCATTCTTATATTTTTTTTATTTTTTCGAAATAGAGCAAGAGCCCATGAACCCCAGACCTTTGTTATTTTAGAAAAGCTGAAAGTTTGTCAGCGCATGCTCCCAACACAGGTCAGAACGATGGACTATTATGAAGTTTGGGTTACCGAGGCTTTGGCAGGTAAACGGTACTAAAGGTGTGTAAAATACCGATCTAAATTCATCAAATAATAAAGTGTGATTTTTTGTAATTACCTTCAGAATATTATTAGAAAAAATCACGTCATTCATTGCCAGACACTTAACATCGTGGCAAACCCTTGCCAGACACATACGTTATAGTATAAAAGCTGATTTTTATTTATAGCTCATTTTAATATATTGACATTAACATTTTGTGGGCAAAGGCCCAGCAGTGGTATACTACGTAGACAAAGAAAACTAAAAGTTAAAAAAAAAACCTCACATTTGGGCCTGTTGCATTCAAAATAAACACAATAATTTAACTGGCAATATAGGTAGTATGGAAAACTATTTCAAAGGGCATAGAACCGATGAGGCATAGGCACCTCCATCACCATATTGATTACTTTAGAGATGCATCATGAAATTGGCATAATTATATCAATTGACACAAAAGACAACCCACAAACAGCTGATTATTTAATAATGATTTGCCCCCTATTAAAAAATTGTTCATAATGATGAGTACAATAACCCATTCTTAGGTTTATGGTTATTTCACATACATACATAAACTCATCCTTTTTACCATGGTAGACAGAAACTACAGAATGCCACCTGCTAATATCCTTACATAAGTACACCTTTTGCTTTGTTTACATTCTTAAATCTGGCCACGCATGTCATGCCGGTTGCAAATATAGGTACTATTACACCCTGAATAATACGTTTAGTCATTGTTAATTGATTTTTATTTAATTATCTTGGTTTCAAAGTGGCTAGTTTTTGTGACAAAAAAACCTTTTTTTTTTTAATAAATTAATATTATATCAGGAAATTTCCAACAATTACCGGGGGTTAGTTCAGCACAAGTATCAAATATTTACCATGTTTATGTGGATCAACCACTTGATGTTTGATTCTAACAATAAATCCCATTGTTCATTAGATGAGACAAAACAGGATTTTGAATTTATTTTTAGTGGATTCTTTGTTGTAAGATTTATTATTTATTAGACAACAAAGAATTAGGATGTGGAGGTGATGATAAATATGTACTAGGTATGTTTGTTTCTAGAAAAATCTAAAAAAGACAACTTTCAGAAAGGAAATTCCTCCTTTATTAATGAATAATGTCCATGCTTTATACAATTTGTGGAAGGAATTGTTTCTAGTTTACGAGGTGCTATTGTTATCACCATATTTTTTTTTTATTAAGACAATAATTTTCATAGTGCCAGATACGTCAAGCATTGGTAGCTTGCATATTTTTTGATAATTTCATAAAATATAGATTACGGCTAATTAAAGATCTATTTAGAACAAATCAACTTACTCGCCATAGGCACCTTCGCCCAACACTTGGGCGACCAGCCAGCCCTCGACAAACTCGGCGCCGGCAGCCATCGCCCCGCCTAGCGCTGTCACCTGCAACATAACGCACTGTCAGCACCAGCGGACGCGCCCTCACTCACATGCTAGTACACTGCTGATGCCAACAGCTCGCTGCTCACCGCTGCTGCCTGCACTCAATGTTACCGCCGAGCACGACCACGCCGCCGGGTTGCGGCTTTATTATTTTTCGTCATCGATTGATTCAAATACTTGAAAATACGTAATGGTATGATCTTATCCTTGAGTTTTAATCTATTTGACGATGAAAATTCGTTTGATTTGCATCAATCTGCCGATAAATGCGCTCTAAATGGCGGAAGGCACGTGGAGATGAGTGAACAAAGCGAAAGCCGAACAGCGCCGTCGCCTGTCTGTCGACGACTTGCCACACAATGCGATAACGGTAATCGTTTCCGAAATTGCAAAAATTAGCACTTGGTTTTAAGAACTCTCTAGTACCAAATAATAATTATTTTAATGAAATAAATAATATTATCTACTGAACACTAACCTTCTAAAAACGATCAATGGATCACACCATTTTGCTTTTGCCATTTTCTTTTCTTCAACGCCCGTCCGTTCACCAGCCAATCGCCATTCGCTCGCTGATTTGCCGACTACGCCGGCCGAGTATCCGACCGAGGCGACGGCGACCACAGACACAGAACAGAGGAGGCGACGGGGCGACTGATGGAACAGCCCACGAACAGTACCACTATTTTCGATAATATAAAATGTTACAGCACTCAAACATCATGCAAAAATAACGTGTGCAAGTTAAAGTTTCAATATGAAATTCAAATAATATAAAATCATTTTATTTATTAACTTTTCTACGAAGGGAAGGCCTTGTTTAGGCGCTTATTACACTATCCAAATTAAGCAATGCTAACTAGGAACACTATAACAGAACAGTTCAGTTAGAACTGTTCCTATAGGGCTTGGCTTATTACTGCGATTACATCTGCCGATTTCCTAGTTAGCATTCCTTAAAATTGGATAGGGTAATAAGTCCTTTACTGCGATTACATCTGCCGATTTCCTAGTTATCATTGCTTATTTTATGGCTGTAATATACTAATTGTTTGCCAAAGGGCAGGCATATGTGGCACTGAGTAGAGTATTATTACACAACTCGGCATTTAAATCTGTGAGTGAACAATAAATCACCCCTATTTTCCCACCCCTAGGGTTGGATTTTTTTTTAATTTATATGTGACCAACTTTGGGGTATACCCTTTCCAATAAAAAAAGAATTATCAAAATCGAACTACTCTGTAAAAAGATATGCGTGGTCATACATAAAAAAAAATATACGCGTCGACTTGAGAAACGGTGTAGTTCAACTTCTGTCCTGCTATAAGAGCTGGTGGTAAGCCCCCAATTCAGCAAAAATGCCAGAGGCCAGACGACAAATGGACAATAGTATCCTAATGTCTACCAAAATGAAATATTACTAATTACTATACTCTTTGATCCTAATGTATGTAAGTACACTGCTACAAGCCAAGGGTCTTTTGGTGCTCGAATGACGTTGACAGGGAGTGTTCTTGGTACAGAGTTTTGCAATATTGTTTTGTAAAATGTCGAGAATACTCGAGAAATGTCTTGAAAAAAAAAGACGGTGACATTAATTCCGATTTTTACCTGTCGTCAAAATAACGTTGTAGCACTATAATGCTTTAGCTGAATAGTCTTTCAAAATTCTTAGAGCCAGTGTCACTCGTGAGGACAAGACAAACTAAAATCATGTAAGCTATAAAATTATTGAAAACTGTGGACGCCCTGTGTCTCTGTGTGTGGTATAGGACCAAAGAGTTTTATAAGATACCGGTGTAGGACTAGGACTCAATGGCGATTTCAAAATGTCACATCCACACATAGATTTTGACATCGGTGATCGGTAGCGATAAAATCGGCTGTCAAAATCTTCATCGTAGAGTAGAGGTAAGTTTTTCTAATCGATTCGTTGAGTCGCCGACGACTAAATTCGCAACGTTTGTACGTAGCATTATGCACAAAACTTTTGAGCTTGGGTTAAACTCTTCATAGATGTCAGATGAATGTCTGCCATTTATTTATAAAGTGTCAGCCTATTACATTTATAGAGGTGAGGTGAGGAACAAGGTGTAAAGTTTACTCATACTCCATAGAAAAGGGAGGATCCTCCGACTAGACGGGTGTTGTGTCTGGCGTGCAACTGCCCAACGGTTGATGTAGGGAAGTTGTATGTATGCTAGATGCAGGATTTGGGTGATGTCAGTATTACGCGTTGTTCGCATGTGGCGTTGTAGATACCGCTACACATTTGTTTGCATTGATTTAATCAATAAACATGATTTAAACAATAAACAGTGATGTGCGATAGTTATAACAAACTATAGGGCTACCCTTTTTTTTTGTGGGAAATCATCAAATGACGTCTCCCGCTCTGGGCAAGGGGGCGTGTCCAACTTTAACTGACTAAAGCCCACCCGTGTTCCTTCAGTTGCCTATGCCAGGGGCCACGGTATCTCTTTCGAACAACCTGCGGCCCTGGCAAGCATTGGCCCTAGCGGACCCCGTCAGTTCGTGCTGACATCATTTGAGTGGAACACAACGCGCCGTTGACCCGGGCCTGGTCCTTACCGGGCGGTGAGCTGCCCATTGCTTGCCGCCCACAGGCCCGCGCCTTCGGTGGGCGGGAGTCGGCTGTTGACTCTCGACGTCCAGGGCGTCTCCTGCGGTGATTAGGGGCGTGAGGGCGACCAGAGATTGGCTCTCCCTCACGCGCTCCGCCTCCTCCTTTGTGAGCATTACAGCTTTGCAGAAAGAGGTGACGGCTTCCCATGCACTCTCGTTCCGTACCATGGCCGGGACCAGGGCCGGACGCGAGAGATCGCCGCCACCAATCGCCGCCACGAGGACGCAGCGGTGCTCCGCCCAAGCCAGGCAGACCTCCACCGTGTCTTCCAGGCGATCCAAACAGTCGTGACACCCCGGCGTTTCCTCCAGGAACAGGAACCTCCCGAAAGAACCGTGTCCAATGAGGACCTGCGTCAGGCGGAAGGTGAGGGTGCCGTGGCGCCTCTCCAGCCACTCCTCAAAGAGAGGAATTATCGTCGCAATTGTGGCGTGCCCATGCGGGATACCCTGGCGCATGCCCTTAACAAATCGGTGACCAAAGTCACTTTACGTGTACTGGTGTGTACCTCCCTTAATTTTAACACACCCTAGAAAAATGTTATGTTTTTCGAGGGTGTGTATTTAATTGAGATTTCTCCGTGATTACTAGACCGATATACGCACAGGATTTATGTGACTCTTCATTTGGTGGAATTTTAACGTAGACTGCGACTACGACTGACTGAGACTACGTTGACAGCGCAATCTAAGTAACTTTGTTTGAGTAGTTTTTGAGTACCTACGAGCTATAATCTGTGGCTTCAAAAATACGTTTAAATCTTAGAGTAAGAAACCTATAGAGTAACGGGCAGCGTGGCTACACATGAGACAAAATACCAACATAACTATAACATAATATAACATGTCTATAGAACTCATAACCTTACTCTTTACCCAGAAAATGGGAGATTACAGTTAAGTACACTGCACCGCATTGTATTATAGGTTTATCTCGGCTTTAAAACAATCTATGCAAGCAATTAAATTAATAAATGATGTAGAAAAGTGCCAAAATAAACTTCACAATTTCACAAAGACGAAATAACTGTCAAAGTTTGTTTAGCTACATATGTCGCTGGCCTTGAAAAAACTGGCACGCACTGAGAGACGGAAATAGTATAGCTTTGTCCTTTTCTGTTACTTTTAATGACTCAATACTATATCCCTTTCTTGTGGGAATGAAATGGAGCTACCCCCTGTCTATACTTTTCTTAGTCTAAGGTTTAAATCCAATTTTTGTATGGTGGATAGGTTTTAACTTCCTGTCACTGTTATTTACTTATCAAGTATTGGTATACGAATTTGTACGGGGCTGGTATCGCAACAAAAAGTGATAATTTAAAAATCTATTATAAAAAATGAATACTTTTATACAGTGCTACAAGGATCTTTTATGGCTTGAATGAGAGAAGTACTTCATTTACCGAAAGACCGTAAAATTAGAAGATTGTTACATAAAACTTTTCATAGAGGTTTTGTCAGAAACATTTTGAAGAAAGTGATTACGAGAAGATAAGCAATATTATAAATTCTAAGTTTTCATGTCAAATAATAAATTAAATTCGTCTAGGATTTAAAATATTAAAATCACAAAAACTAACTAAATAGTGAAATAAAACCAATCTCATGAATGAATATGAAATGAAATGTCAAATTAATGAAGGCCATAGGGACTGACCTATGGTCACGCCATCTACAATTTGGTTTTTACCGATCATTTATTTATTATTTATATATACTTTATTGTGTATACACCGGAGAATACATAACAAAAAATACAACTAACCCTACAAAACATACAATGGGCGGCCTTATCGCTTTCTGCAATCTCTTCCAGGTAACCTTCCATCCCCATACCCCATTGTATGAATAGATTGCGGCGCGGCGTTCGTTCCGATTTTAGTCACGAGCCATGACTTTAATTTCGGTGGCAAAATACAAAACATAGGACAGTAACTTCCGAAATTAAAATATTGTGGTGTATTTTTTGGAAACGTATTCGAAACAATTCATGAATTCACTTCGATATAACTCTGCAGGGTGGTGTTTTACAGCCAACGCAGACTGCCACGACGAATTCTATCACAACAGCTGAAAGTCGATTTTGTTAAAGCTTATGGGGTTATTCTACTCGTCATTCTGATGGTCTGAGGTCATCCGTCAATTCCGTCATACTAAACTTAACTAAACTAAGCAACTTTCACAATGAAACTCAAAACAATTCGAAAAAAAAACCTCATAACTGGATCGAAATAATCTACTGTTGTATAAGAATAAGAATTTGATTTTTTTGGGATATATGTATGTTTCATAGCGAAAGTTGGTTATTTTATCTTGTATGATGGATGGGTAGAATCTTCCCCTTGACGGATGCAGTTGACTAAATTGCCACCTTGTATTTCTCTCAATATAGTACAAACTAATTCCATGATTTCTCTATTGTCATGATGTCATTGTCATTGAACATTAGAACGAATGAGGATCTTGATTTGAGAAAATTATTATTGTGTTTGTTGTTGATTTATACCTAGTTGCCTGTTACTTGTTTCTTGTTTATGACTCATACATTTTAAAACTTATCTACACTCCAGGAGGCTAAAATTAATTTATAAAATGGTAAATTTAGGGAATAAATTAGTGTAGAAGTAATGTAAAACTATAGGTTTTAAGAAACTTAGACTTATATGTGAATTTGTTACAGGCTGGATATTCAGAAGATCAACTGGCAGGTGAGTCGTCATTTAACTGATAATACAAAGTTTGCCACGCTGGTGGTTTGCCGTGAATATGAATAGAACAGTAAGATCGTGCTGCACTCCAGCTTCTCGGTCGTGTATAATCACGTAGAATGAGCGCAGAGGGTCGACTTGCGTTGTGACACTTGTGCGTAATCCGTGAGTCATGTCATGTCAATCAACGTCTTTACCGAAAGCGGTGGCTGTTACAAGCGCCCTACTTTCCTTATAAGGTTTGTATTTTAAAGCGATCCAGGTGTGTCGCTTGGCTCGGCGGCCTCGCTCGCTCGCGGAGTGGGTCGCGTTTAGTGCGTCGCCACACGCCCTCGCAACATGTTCATGTACGAGCCGCCCACCAAGCTGAAGCTCACCTCCGTGGAAGGTATCCTCAATTCCTCGCCTTCTCTGCCACACCCTCCCTGTTCTACTTTTCTAAATTAACTTATATTTCATAATTTGACTTTAGCTTAATGTTTGGTATCTTTGTAGAATTCCAGGAAGCATTCCAACTATTTGATTCACGTGGAGATGGCAAGATCCATGTAGCACAGATTGGGGATGCCCTGCGAGCTCTTGGACAGAACCCTACTGAATCTGATGTGAAGAAATGCACCCTACATTTGAAGCCCGATGAAAGAATATCATTTGAAGTGTTTCTACCCATTTACCAGGTAAGAACTTATATTATTTATAAATAAACTAGCTGCGCCCCGCGGTTTCACCCGCATAAGTTTCGATCCCGTGGGAATGTCGGGATAAAAAGTATCCTATATGTTAATCCTGGTTATAAACTATCTGTGTGCTAAATTTCGTCAAAATCTGTTCAGTAGTTTTTGCGTGAAAGAGTAACAAACATCCATACATCCATACATACAAACTTTCGCATTTATAATATTAGTAGGATTATGTATGTAGGTTGGCAGGAAAATGATTGCTGATAAACAGGCCTGTCGCTACCTCCACATATACAATATTATTTATGGTCTCACAAGTAAATGCTGCTGTTCTAAATACATTTGTTTGTTTGGTGTTAACTTAGTAGCTATTTGTTGACAATACAACTGGGATGCTGACTTATTTCATATTTTTTAATTTGAAAACAGGACTATTAGGAAAAATATAAAAAATAGTAGAAATAGTAGTGCTTTAAAAATCGCCAAGTTGGAAGATTTAGAAACAATATGCTATATAGACAGGGCTGGCTTACAAAACATGACTGACTGACATGTGACTTCATTTGAGTGTAACTTCTTGTTTTAACATAAAATCTCTCACCGCTATACATATACTTTGTTTTCGCTGAACAATATTTCTGAGATCAAACAATCAAACAAATTCTTCAACTTTATGATATGAGTATAGATTTCAATGATTACACAATATACATACTATCGTAATCAGCCTATAATGTTCCCAATGCTGGGACACATAGACTATGCTTTCTTTGCTGTAAATTAGTTCAAAAACACTTACACATCAAAATTAAATTATAATTTTAAAACTAGATTGAGTTTGGGTTTTTATAACTGACTTATCTGTCTGAGAAGTATGACCAAAACAGACACAGTGGTTACAGTCAGACATAATCTCGGTCAGGCCATATGAGTACCATGCAAGTTAATGTCTGAGATGGTCTTTTGTGGAAAGAATCACACAGATTTGAGTGGACCAGTCCAGTCAGTGCACGCATTTTTCAGTAATCATGTAGCTCAACTCAGAACTTAAGGAGCTAAACAACACATCAAAAAATACCAAAGAAAGGACAATATTGAGTGAATGAGAAAACACGCTCAAACTACCAGATTATCATTAAAACTAACTGGGCAAAAAAAACGCTCAAGTGAGTGCATGTTGGACCACGCACAATGAATAGTTCCATAGTTGGGATGAATAAACACAAAATTAACAATGTTGTTCAAAAACATGACATTCTTCCATACATTGATATAATTATGTCAATTCCCACTACAAAAATGTAAGTTTTTAATCACAATTTTTTTTATGATAAAACTAAAAATTAACTATTTTTGGACTTTTTCCTATACTTGTGCTGTGATTACTTGCTTCTTGCCAAATTACATGATTTATAGGTCAACGGGAGGGAAGTACCCGATTTGTAGTTTGTTATATTTGTGAGTATCATGCTAGGTTGCAGAAATGGCCGATCTTTTTTATTGCATTGACTTGGAAGCGTGATTATTTTAGAGCTCCAAGGGACTAGTGTAGTAGACTACAGTACACTACGACTATAGTAGTACTAGTATAGTAGAGTATTTGATATTAATTTCAACTTGAAGGACAGGTGGACAACAAAGTGATCCTGTCAAGGTTACATTTTTTTTCTATTAAGGTACCCTAAAATAGCAAAACAAAAAGCAATATCATGTTGGCAAGATATTTGAAGATAAAGTTCTCAATCATTCACTTTAGGACATTGTATTTCTGAACATTTTTGGTTTATACAGGACAACAGACAGTTTTCTTAATTTTATACTGAAGGCATCTGTGTCTGAACTAGATAAAGAATATCTGTATCTCAGACATCAGCGCTCTTCCTTATGATGACCATTATAATACTAACTTAGTTAGACATACTACAACAGAAGGTATAACATTACACAGAAAAAGTTTAATAACAAAATAAAGAAAATGGTGTGTGAAGTGTTACCTCTCGGTGAGTAGTGTGTGAAAGTGAGTGAAAGAGTGTGAGAGGGTGAGTGTAAAAGAGATTTACTATTTAACTATTTTTAATAAGTTTTCTGTCTCTTCATATGTATGTTTACTAAAATATTTAAAGATTTTACTTTTACATATTTTTTTATTTAGCGGGTATATTTCCAAAGCGTCATTTATCTTATTATATAAGTACGGTCCCAAGAAGCAAAAGTATTTGTTTACGTAAGCATGTCTGAGGAGAAAGAAGGTCGGTCATGATTACTGATAATGTTTCGTCTTCTAGTTAGATCACTTTTTGAGAATTGCAGTAAGGAGTGTTGCTTCATAACTACCAGAAATATAAACAACTGGCGAACTGTCAGGACCTCACAGTCCTCACACGACTGATAAACAAGATGGGTTGGGTACAAATAAGGGCGAAAAGTACTAACTTTTAGTACAGCCCTCTGGGCAATTTCTAAGGGCTTTAATATAGTTGTATGTGCACCGGTGCCAACGGTGATACAATACTGAAGAATGGACTGAACGAGTGCTAAGTATATTTGCTTCACTAATTTTTGGGGCGCAACATGTCTAAGGTTTTTGAAAACATAGATCAGCTTTCTTGTCCTAGATGTAAGAAGGTGAATATGGTCTCTGAAGGAAAGGTTACAGTCTAGAATAATTCCAGGATATTTAATTGACATGGTCTTTAATAGTGTTGGACAAGAGCATACTAGACTATTACAACAACTATGTGCTGTGATCGAGGGGGTATAGGGGAGCTGCTCGTTTTGAGTACGCATCGTGAATATCATATACTGGGTTTTATCCGGGTTATTGAGTTATTCTGCAGCCAGTGGGTCACCACACTCACCACATTGAATCCTTCCTGCGCCACTCTATATACTTTGTCCCAGGTATCAGCAGAGAACAACAGAACGGTGTCGTCTGCATAAGATATAATTTTACCTCCTGCAAGGTCTAATTTACAGAGGTCATTAAAGTATACGAGGAAGAGCGTTGGTCCCAGAATGCTCCCCTGCGGAACTCCGTGAGTGATTGGCAAATCGCTGCTGACACTGTCATTAATCTTAACGCACTGAAAACGATTTGAGAGGTAGTCCTTTACAAGTTGTAGTTGATTTCCTCTTATTCCGAGGCGTCCTAATTTTTGAATTAGCAAAGGCGTAGAGACCGTGTCAAATGCCTTGGCTAGATCAAGGAAAATGCCTATTGTCTTTTTACCTGAATCGATATTCATTACTACATAGTCTTGGAGCTCGTGGACTGCGTCACTAGTAGACTTGCCTGCTCTAAAACCAAACTGGTTGTTCGATAAAAGGTTATTTGATTCCAGGTAATCAATCAGTCTACTATTTATTATACGTTCAAGAAGCTTGGAGATGGAAGGCAGTATGGAGATGGGTCTATAATTAGTGACACGGTCTCTATCACCCGACTTATAAATTGGGTATACTACTGATTTCTTTAACATCAAAGGAAACTGACCCTTAGTCAAGCAGAGGTTAAAAATATACATTAATGGACGTATTAAAATGTGTCTGTATTCTTTGAGGAAATTATTTGGTATAGAATCCCAACCAACGGAGCACGCATCTTTCAAGTTCAAGATCAAGCGTTCCTGTTCAGACTCATCAGTTTCCAGCAAAACAAAGGAATTGGAAACCAGTTGTGAGGGCGCTTTATTAAATTTACTATGGGAAGGGTTTAAACAGGAATGAGTATCATCAGCCAGCTTTTTGCCAATAGATGCGAAATAATCGTTCACCATCTCTACATACTCATTTGTATTTGATGGAGTTAATAATTCCGTAGCTCTAATTTTTCAGTTTAGTTGTATTTGTTATTGTTTTGATCGCTTCCCATATTTTTTTATTGTTATTTCCTGCTTTTGTTAATAAGTCTCTATCATACGTTCGTTTGACCTTTTTGAATAGGTTATTACAATGGCTTCTATACCTGGAGTAAATAATTTTCAGTCTCATTATTAGGTGTTTGTCGCATTTTTTTATGAAGCCTGTCCCTATGTCGAATGCACCTTAACAGCCCCGGTGTAATCCATGGCTTCAGAATCTTATGACGTCTTGGATATTTTATTACAACTGTATTTAACAATATAGCCTTTTGAATTGACAGGGAGAAGTATTCCATAGCGAAATTTGCATCGGTTGACGTATAGGTAGGTTCAAAATCGATTTTTATGAGATCTGACGTTAACCCTTCCCTCTCGATCCGGTTCATAGATGCATAGGTAAAGGTTCTTTTTTGTTTAAGATGCTGGCAGAGTAGAACTGCTTGGTGGTCCGTAATTGTAGAGTTTAACACCAGTGTAAGTGCTGATTTTTCTGTTTTTAGCATAACATGGTCAAGTCATGGTTTAAGTGTCATCTACAAACTATGAATTTCAGTCAGATCATGCACCACAATTTTGCATATAAACCTAAAAGGCGATAAGCTGCTTTCAGACTACGCCATAATATAATGGCATAACGTATATAGCTCATATCAGAACAATATCGCGCACCATATGTACAGACGCCAGCAGGTTAAGCTACCCGAATCAGTCAAATTTTCCCAATCAACCTTGAACCTTAATGCAATAACGATAAAGTTGAAAATCTATTAAAGAATTTTGACAGATTGTAGTAGCTTGATGTGCTGGCGTCTGTACATTGTTATGGACACATTCACACTAGTGTCCGACCGAAAGTTCGGTTTCGGTTTCGGTTTAGGCCGAGTTTCGGCCAAAAATCAAGTTTCGGTGGCAGTTTCGGTTTCGGCCAAAATTGGCCGAAACTTTTGCCGAAACCGAAACAGTAACAATTAGTGATTTGATTTATTGATAACTGATAAACATTTTGCTATGAGAACTTAATTTGAAAAAATAATAAAAATATTATTAATATTTTTTTATATTATTATAATAATATAAAAAAATATTAATAATATTTTTTTATATTATTAAAATCTATATTGTATATAAAATTCAAAGTCCTGACTGACTGAGACATCAACGCACAGCCTAAACCACTGGTCCTATAGACATGAAAATTGGAGGGTGTATTCTTCGTGAAGAGTAGGTATCCACTAAGAAAGGGTTTTTCGAAATTCCACCCCTAAGAGGGTGAAATGGGGGGATTTTGTTTGTATGAAAAATCTTATTCCTTGAGTTAATAAACTTGAAACTTGGCACGAATACTTATCTAAGTAAATTATGAAGTTGGGCATTTTTTGTTTTTATAAACTACCCCCTAAAAGGGGATTGGGGGGTTTCAAAGTTTGTATGGAAGAATTTTAGCGCGCGGTCCGATTTAATCGAAACTCAGTATTTATACCTAAAATTTAAAGGAAAGAATAATTATTATCAGGGTTTTTCGAAAATCTACCCCTGACGGCCTGAAAAGGGGTAGTCAATTTTAACTCGAAAATTGGTATAAATACTCGCCTAAGTAAGCAATAAAGTTTATCATTATTAGTTTTTCAAAACTACCCCTCAAAGGGGGATATAGGGGTGTTGAAGTTTGTGTGGAAGAAATTGAATGCGCGGTCCGATTAACTCGAAACTCAGTATTGATACTTTCGACAGAAAATAATTAATAATAAGTATGTAAAGTTGTCGAAAATTGACCCCTGACGGGGCAAAAAGGGGTAATTCGATTTTTAGGGGAGGATTTGAACTTGAAACTGTATGTTACATTTTCACGCCTAAGCCACTGAACTTCAGATTTGGCAAAGCGATAGATGGCATCCTGGGGAAGCACATACTTTTATCCTGGTAGCACGTTCCCGTGGGATTCCGACGTTCACGCGGGCGAAGCCGCGGGCAGAAGCTAGTATTAAATAAATGATTACAACAAAATTAATATACCTACTGTGTTTCCATTTAATGTCCTAATTAATGCAGAATAATGGCTAAAATGCACCAAATTTCAGTATTTTAAGGAATTTAAAACTTAACCACGTGAGTTTCGGTTTCGGTTTCGGTTTCGGCCGAAACTGAAGCCACGGCCGAATATTCGGTTTCGGTTTCGGTTTCGGCCGGAAAACCAGTTTCGGTCGGACTCTAATTCACACTGTACTGTACTATAATATATTATTGGCTTACTATTAAAATTAATACAAGGTCCTTCTTTGCTATACTATATGGCACTATAGTATAGCGTGGTCTGAAAGCAGCTTTAGGGTGTCTATGCGACCTGCACATAATCAGGCGGGAGGAGACGCCCGGGTGTCACCACTGCCAGGATCGCCCAGAGGACACGGTGGAGCATACGGTGGCGGTCTGCCCTGCTTGGGCGGAGCCCCGCCGTGTCCTCGTAGAGGCGATCGGCAACGGCGGCGACCTCTCGCGTCCGGCCCTGGTTCAAGCCATGGTCCGGGGCGAGAGGGAGTGGGAGGCAGTCACCTCCTGCGAAGCAGTCATGCTAGCGAAGGAGGTGGCTGAGAGGCTGAGGGAGAACACCTCACGCCTCAGCCGCCGCGGGAGACGCTCCGGGCGTCGGGAGCCGCGTGACGACTCCCGGCCACCGTAGGCGCGGGCCTGCGGGCGGTGAGTAATGGGTAGCTCGCCGTCCGATCAGGACCAGGCCCGTGCCGGATGGCGCGTTGTGTTCCACGCGCGCCTCAAAGAGATGTCAGCAGAGGACGGGGCCCGATAGGGCCGAAGCCTGCCAGGGCGGCGGGATCTTCCGAAAGGGTTACCGCTGCCCTGGAACAGAAAGGGCTAAGGAAGGAACACGGGTGGGTTTTAGTCAGTAAGAGTCTGACACTCCCTTCCGCTCCACCCAGAGCGGGAGGGGTCATTGGATGATTTCCCATCCTCGAACAAAAAAAAAAAGGGTGTCTATGCGAGGCAGGTTCTATCTTTACTTTCATTTTTCACTGGCTGGCAACCTCTGGCTCTCAAGTGCTTAGCGTGTTAGCGACTTATTTCTTTCTTCGTTTCGTCTTCGTTCTTCCTCGGTCCCTCAGTGCCGAGATTCGGGTCCCATCTTGCAGTGTCTTGTCCGGGCTTGGCGCCAAGTATCGGTGTTTTCTTTACTTATATGATTCGTATCTAGCCTGGAAGTAACAAAAGTCATTGTTATTTAATTCGTACGTGTTCTAACAAGCTAGTCACAGTTCTTGTACAAACGCATTGGTCTTTGGAATTTCAAGTCTGTGTAAAGTTTATCCTAGTTTTTTTTTTTTAGTTTATATCTGATATGATGAACAGAAAACAAGGCACAACCGCAAAACGACAGACACCTTGCAGTACTCGAGTGTTCTTGAGACAAACACTCTCATTTAGTGCCTTGGATTCTTGAGATGCTGTGTTTGTCTTTGATGGACCCTGTTGTTACTTGTTGATGTTAGGTAGATGTAACAAATAATTATTTATTTAGCAGTTAACAAAAAACCCGCGGCAGCAGTGTCGCCCCACCCCAATGACAGACCGCAGCGATACTACTGGTTTCTATATGTTTCTTTGAAAACGCTTTCGTAGATGGCGGCTCGGCGGCAGTGGCGTATGCGGTCTGCTGTCGCCTTCGGAATTGTACCTTAACTGTCATAGCATAGTGCTGCCCTGTCATAATGCTCTTTGATCATGTACTTTTACAAACTCTGTGTATTGTGTGTGTGTACCGCAGTCTACAAGATAACAAGTACATGATGTCATGATTGTAACACAATTACACAATAGGAAAATAGGTATTTACCGTATAAGTGATTGTGTCAATGTTTTAAAACTATAATGGGAAAAAATTCCATTAATTTAGGTAGGTTCCATTTATTGTATTATTATAACGAACTTCAAATAGATTGTTAATATTGTTATCTATTCTTTTGTTGTTTGAGTATAGCTATGATAATAGTAGGAGAGGTACTGCTCGAATTTTGGGGTTTGTTGTATCTATACTAATAATAAAGCTGAAGAGTTTGTTTGAACGCGCTAATCTCTGGAACTTCCAGTCGGATTTGAAAAGTTCTTTTTGCATTTGATAGCCCAATTTTTGAGGTAGGCTACAGGCTATGTAACATCACGCTATGACCCTTAGGAGCCGAGCAACAAGAAAAAAAAGCCAGAAAGAACACTAAACGAAAACGAAGTAATAGCGCGGGCAGACGATGCGATGTGACGGGGTGGCCCCGCCCCACCCCGTCAAACAAGAAATTTAACGCGGACGAAGTAAGTTAGTGCCGAGTAAGCGTCGGTCACCGCAACCAAGGGGATTCAAAAGTTGTAGCACGTCGAAGTTGTAAAATAACTTTAAAAAAGTAATTTCATACCGCTCCAAAACCTTCATTCCAAAACAAATAGTCAGCTGCATGGAAGTCGGTGATCGGGTTCGATTCGTGGATCAGGCAGAAAGAAGCTTTTATAATTAAAAAAAAAACCGGCCAAGTGCGAGTCGGACTGGCGCACCGAGGGTTCCGTACAATTACAATTTACGATTTATGACGTATTAAAAAAAAACTACCTACTAGATCTCGTTCAAACCAATTTTCAGTGGAAGTTTACATGGTAATGTACATCATATACAACGGAGAACCGGGACCATTCGGATTTTTAGAAATCGTGACATCAACGGAGTTGAGTGACGTCACCATCTCCGCCGCTGGGCTCGCTCATTGTAAAAGTGAATACACCCAATTTATCTACTCACGTTTATTCTTATCACTAGTAAAACACAATAAAGAAAGATTTCTATGATTAATTTAAGAAATAAACTTAAATTAATCATAGAAATCGTACTCACAAGATATTCTAATGTAAAACCATATTTACACAAAATTCTCCTTGCAAATATGACCTTGCAGCCACTTGCCATTTTTATGACAACCATGGCGTCGCTCGTCGTTGCGAAGTCATCCTACTTATTGATTTACAAATTGCAGGTAACATTAATTAGAGTAACAAACTATAATTTGATAATTAGTTTTACTATTTTTAGCACTCGATTTTAACATTGAATTCATTCTTTATTGCTTAAAACATTTAAACATCTTTTTAAACACGCGCCAAGTTTTTCCGCTTGACCAATAGTAGTTCAAACTATTTCCATTAAACATAAATTAACCAAAACCCACTATTAAACTAACGCATATCGCTTATTAATCAGGAAATTAATTTAGCAATAGGCAACTTTGTTTTTTAAAACTTTTTTTTTTTTTTTGAGGATGGGAAATCATCAAATGACCCCTCCCGCTCTGGGTGGAGCGGAAGGGAGTGTCAGACTCTTACTGACTAAAACCCACCCGTGTTCCTTCCTTAGCCCTTTCTGTTCCAGGGCAGCGGTAACCCTTTCGGAAGATCCCGCCGCCCTGGCAGGCTTCGGCCCTATCGGGCCCCGTCCTCTGCTGACATCTCTTTGAGGCGCGCGTGGAACATAACGCGCCGTCCGGTACGGGCCTGGTCCTGATCGGACGGCAAGCTACCCATTACTCACCGCCCGCAGGCCCGCGCCTACGGTGGCCGGGAGTCGTCACGGGGCTCCCGACGCCCGGAGCGTCTCCCGCGGCGGCTGAGGCGTGAGGTGTTCTCCCTCAGCCTCTCAGCCACCTGCTTCGCTAGCATGACTGCTTCGCAGAAGGAGGTGACTGCCTCCCACTCCCTCTCGCCCCGGACCATGGCTTGAACCAGGGCCGGACGCGAGAGGTCGCCGCCGTTGCCGATCGCCTCTACGAGGACACGGCGGGGCTCCGCCCAAGCAGGGCAGACCGCCACCGTATGCTCCACCGTGTCCTCCGGGCGATCCTGGCAGTGGTGACACCCGGGCGTCTCCTCCCACCTGATTTTGTGCAGGAACCTCCCGAAACATCCGTGTCCGGAGAGGACCTGCGTCAGGCGGAAGGTGAGAACGCCGTGACGCCTCTCTAGACACCCCTCAAAGAGGGGTCTTATCGCCGCTGTCGCGGCGTGCCCTGCGCTGGGTTGCGATAGTCGCGCCTTCCATTCCGCCATGAGTGTTTTTTAAACCTAAGTTTGAATAAACCTTCAGTTACGATTTGCTATTACAGTAACCGGAAATCATAACATGGCTTTTTACATTGAAAAGTAGCAATCTGAATACAACAATCAAATCTAAACTATTTTAAACCTATCCAGTCACATTTAACTGTTAAGTTTGAACATAAAGTTAATATTTAAAAAGTTTAAGTTAGCCTTGTGTCGACATATATTTTTTTTAGTTTTATCATTCCCTTATTTTAGAAGTTACAGGGACACACACACACATTTTACCACTTTGGAAGTGTCTCTCGCGTAAACTATTCAGTTTAGAAAAAAAAATATATTAGAAACCTCAATATCATTTTTGAGACCTATCCATAGATACCCCACACGTATGGGTGTGATGAAAAAAAATTTTTGAGTTTCAGTTCTAAGTATGGGGAACCCCCAAAATTTATTGTTTTTTTTTTCTATTTTTGTGTGAAAATCTTAATGCGGTACACAGAATACATACCGCGTACCTACTTACCAAGTTTCAACAGTATAGTTCTTATAGTTTCGGAAAAAAGTGACTGTGACATACGGATGGACAGACAGACGGACAGACATGACGAATCCATAAGGGTTCCGTTTTAGCCATTTGGCTACGGAACCCTAAAAATGCCCTTTTATTTTCCTTCTAAATTGAGGTCATCATTATTTTGAACACGTTGCCCTACTACTTACATAATAATCCTTATATAGTTTCGAATTTTGCCCTGATGTGGCATTGAAAATGACCATACCCTGGGTGATAAATGCGTATCAGAAAACAAGATGAGTGCATACTCACAGAACGGGACCTGTTGAGATTATTTGAGATAGAGAACGTATGGAACTCCTGCCATTAGGTACTGCAACCGCATGTCTTGTAGATTGTTTCAGAACTAATGCACAAACAAAAAGCTAGTTTCGAACAAAACAATACTGCGACACTGGACACGGGTAATATTGAACCTGATCACAGTATGGGGGCGCGACTTGTCCGGGGAAAATGTCAAAAGGGGTTCCCTTTATATCCATTTTTACAAGATTTTATTTAACTTGCACTGTTCGTATGTACATTGTAAGTTGTTCGACTAAATTTCTCCATTTTTCGACCATTTTTTGGTATCCGATTGAGCTTAAAGGAAACTGAAACGATTACATACAATCTTGGGCCTGGGTGTAAAAAGATGAAAGTGGTGTCAATTCATAACTTAGGTATATATAAATATACTTACATACGAGGTGCATTCAATAAGTACCTAGCCTCATCGCCAGAGGGCGCTGTAGTTTCAAAAGAGTTTTACCTCAGTGTAGCACATTCTTTTTTTAATTCTTTTTTCAAATTTTCATTCCAATCCCTTCATTTGTTTTAATTTGACAACTTATGGAAGCGAATGGAAAAAGAGCAATATCGTTCGGTGATTCGATTCCTATTTTTGGAAGGGAAAACGCGCATCGAAATCAAAGATCGCTTGGATGCTGTGTACGGTGACTATTCTCCATCGATGGCCACCGTCAAGAATTGGTTCAACGAGTTTGCACGTGGCCGTACGTCGGTCTTTGATGAACCACGTCCAGGTGCACCGAAAACAGCTGCTACGGAGGAAAACATTAAAAAAATCCATGATCTCGTATTGGCAGATCGCCGATTGAAGGTTCGGGAGCTAGCTGAGACTGTAGGCATTTCAGAAGGAACAGTGCATCATATTCTTCACGAGGAACTCGGCATGAGAAAGCTGTCGGCGCGATGGGTGCCGCCACGGAACAGATAATAAGGTTGGAATGGTAATGTGGGCGGGGCAAGCGCGCCACAGTTATGATTCGAAAATCATAACTCGACCGATTCATTGATTCACCGCGTTCAGTGCACGTAGGAATACTTCGGAGAACAGAACTCTGCTTAATAATGCCGTGTTGTGCAAATAAAACATGTAAGACAAAAAGTCAGACCTCAAGTATAAAGCGAGGAGGTATATCTTTCCATCGATAAGTCCAAAATAACATTTAATTACAATATTATTTGTCAAAAACATAAAAATATACTGATCATTAAGAAATACCAAACATTAACAACATTATTGCAACAATTTACAAAAAAATATACATTGCCCGCTGTGTACTCGCTCAATCAACACAATGACCAAGTACGCGTACGATGTACTGCATGCATTGCGTCTTCTACACTTTTACCGTTGACGTTTCGTCCTTTGCTCTGATTGGCTGTGATGCACGGCGCATGTTTATCGATAGTGAAGTAACCATGCGGTTTATGGTTAAATAAAATCATCGATAGAATTCTCGACTATATTTACGTTTGACAAAGATATTTTTTGGATTATTTAATATTTAATTAATGATAGTATATTTTTATTTAGACGTATTTTGAGTAGGTAAATTAAATATTATATTAATCATTGAATGAATCCTACCGAATGTTATAAAGGTACATAGACCTGTCATCTACTAGTATACTAATATCTGATTTTTTATTTAAGTTTATGCATTATGTGCGTTAATGTGTATTTATATTGTTATAAATTTAAATATTTACGTTTATATTCTTAAAACTTTTATTTACACCATTTAGTAAAATTAAATTGAGGAATTTGAATTATGCAATAAATTATAAATTTTAGGTTTTCTAAAGAACCTTACGCCAGGGAACAATGGATTGACGTGACAGGTAGAGGAAACTGGATGCCGACAAAGACGAGTACTATTTGCTCTAAACATTTTAGTGAAAATGATTTTATCATTAAAAAATCAGGTTATAGGTACTTAAAACCAGAGGCGATCCCAAGACAACAAATTGTTTAGATTTGTTCAAATTCTTTGGTAAGTTTTGTAAAAATGCTAACTTGTTGGAATTAAGTTCCATATTTATTTATTGATTAGATTTTCTAATTAATCAAAGTAAAATATAATTATTTCTTAATATCTATTTAATGTTTCATTTTTCCCCATAAATTCATCAGATATATAATTTATCGACAAAGAATATCGGCTTTGTCAAGCACTAGCGTGTATGAAAATTTTTATTGCATTTATGCTTGTTTGAGTGTCCATGCCTACGGGAGCTTATTGCTACTGGGCGAACGAATATCTGCCCTGAAATTTATGTGTGTGTGATTTGGTTGTGTGCGAAATATTTGTAAACATAGTATTGCGTATGTGTAGAAATTAAAATAGTGGGAGTCAAGCGGCGACACTGGTCCTAGTACAAAATTGCAGCGAGGGCCTTTCCAACCTTATTATCTGTTCCGTGGGTGCCGCGTTTACTCACACCGGAAAACAAGTGCAACCGTGAGACCACATCGGAGACGTGTTAGGCGCTGTTTAAGCGGAATCCAGCGGAGTTTTTGCGTCGTTTTGTGACCGTCGATGAAACCTGGATCCACTGGTACACACCAGAGACCAAGGAGCAATCAAAACAATGGATCCAGACCGGGGAACGTGCTCCAAAGAAGGCGAAAACTGTAAAATCGGCCGGAAAAGTTATGGCCACCGTTTTCTGGGATTCACAAGGTGTGATCTACATCGATTACCTCGAGAAGGGTAAAACAATTACAGGGCTTTACTATGCCGATTTATTGGGCCGATTCGACGCCGAATTAAAGAAAAAAATGACCCCATCTGGCGAAGAAAAAAGTTCTGTTTCACCACGACAACGCACCGGTTCACACGTCTGCCGTTGCCATGGCCAAATTGGTCGAATTACGCTACGAATTGCTGCCCCATCCACCGTATTTCAGATTTGGCCCCTTGTGACTTCTTTCTGTTTCCTAATCTGAAAAAATCTCTCGCCGGGAATAGATATGGATCAAATGAGGAGGTCATCACCGCCACGGAGGCCTATTTTGCAGAGTTTGACAAAAACTATTTTTCGGACGGGTTAAAAAAGTTGTAGCATCGCTGGGCTAAGTGTATCGAACTAAAAGGAGACTATGTTGAAAAATAAATTGCCACTTTTCCAAAATTTTCGTTTACTTTTTGTAGGCTAAGTATTTATTGAATGACCCTCGTATATTATCAACCTTTCACTGAAAATTCTGCAGATTTTGTCAATCTGAGAACAGAGATTTATGAGATTAAGTCAAAGTGAGGTTATGTTAAAATCTTTAACTAACAGCTGATTCCTGAAGTGCAAAACATATTCTTTTGCACTAAAAGTTATTATATTTAGTAGAAAATGTTTGAAAAATCATATGAATGAACGTCAAAGAGATTAAGACGTAACAGTGAGGTTATGTTACAATCTTTCTAACAGCTGATTCCTGAAGTGCAAAATATGTTCTTTTGCACTAAAATTTATTATATTTAGTAGAAAATGTTTGAAAAAATACATGAATGAACGTCAATGACTTCAAGTCATAGGTAGGTAACAGGTATGGAGTCATGGAAAGGATGACTAAAATAAAATAAAAAATAATCTATCAAAGTGTTTCATTCGTCTTCTATTATAATTAAAATGTCGTCTAGGAATTGTGCAAGTGGTACTATACGATCGAAAGAAAGAAAAGAAGTGGCAAAACTAATAGTCACTAGCACCATCTATTCTCGAGTGGCAGAACTAATTTACCACTAGCGCCATCTAGTATCGAGTAGTAGAACAAATAGATCCTCGCTAGAAATTTCTATACTAGAACTATCGACAGAGGTCAGTCAGGGCCGGTATATATACTCGAACATTCTAGATGTTTCTACAATAGAAGGTACTAGAACAATCTGCTGCACTATTAAGGCCGGGAATAACCGCGATTCGACACAGTGTTTTGGAAGCGATACATGCGAATACATCGAAAGCGATTTTCAAGTGCGACTTAAGAGTAATTGTGTTTTATAATTAGTGTGTTTGAGTTGTTATTAGTGTTGATTAATTAAAGTGTCATTTTTGGTAATTTATATCGGCAGTTTTTATTGTCACGAACCCGAAGCTCGTAACAATATACTAGATATAATAATATATTTAACATTTGTAGGGTTCCGTAGTCAACAAGGAACCCTTATAGTTTCGCCATGTCCGTCTGTCTATCTGTCTCTCTGTCCGCGGTTTAGCTCAAAAACTATTGGTAAGTACCTACTAGAAAGTTGTAATTTGGCATGAAAAGTGGTAAAATTTTTTTTTGAAAAAAAACAATTATTAGGGTACCTCCCCTAGAGGCTGAGGGAAAGAACCTCACGCCTCAGCCGCCGCGGGAGACACTCCGGGCGTCGGGAGCCGCGTGACGACTCCCGGCCACCGTAGGCGCGGGCCTGCGGGCGGTGAGTAATGGGTAGCTCACCGTCCGATCAGGACCAGGCCCGTGCCGGACGGCGCGTTGTGTTCCACGCGCGCCTCAAAGAGATGTCAGCAGAGGACGGGGCCCCATAGGGCCGAAGCCTGCCGGGGCGGCGGGATTTTCCGAAAGGTTAACCGCTGCCCTGGAACAGAAAGGGCTAAGGAAGGAACACGGATGGGTTTTAGTCAGTAAAAGTCTGACACTCCCTTCCGCTCCACCCAGAGCGGGAGGGGTCATTTGATGATTTCCCATCCACAAAAAAAAAAGGGTACCTCCCCTACATGTAAAGTGGGGGTGATAATTTTTTTTTCGTCATTCCCATAATGTGGGATATCGTTGGATAGGTTTTTCAAAAATATTAGGGGTTTTCGAATACCGTTTTTTTTTTTTTTTTTATTTCATATAGTTTTTTGATTAAGCAAACCGTTCGTGACTTATCAAGCTTCAAAGTACCAATTTTCGTTAGTCAAGTGTCCCCCGCCTCTACCAACTAAACGGTTGTAGTTAGAAATTCAAATGTCAAATGTGTACAAAATTACGTATACAAAATTATTTTACACTAGCTGCGCCCCGCGGTTTCACCCGCATAAGTTTCGATCCCGTGGGAATGTCGGGATAAAAAGTATCCTATATGTTAATCCTGGTTATAAACTATCTGTGTGCTAAATTTCGTCAAAATCTGTTCAGTAGTTTTTGCGTGAAAGAGTAACAAACATCCATACATCCATACATACAAACTTTCGCATTTATAATATTAGTAGGATTTGACGTACTTATATAGATATAGATCTTTTCAAAATGTAAAATATGTATAAATTTTAAAAGCTTGAGGCACTGATGTACGCTATCTGTTATACTACACAATATCAGTGCCTAATGTACAACAAAAAAAGTATTAAGTAAAACACTGTGTTCGTGCGCAGGCCATCTCGAAGGCGCGCAGCGGCGACACCGCCAACGACTTCATCGAGGGGCTGCGCCACTTCGACAAGGACGGCAATGGGTTCATCTCCTCCGCCGAGCTGCGCCACCTGCTGTCCACGCTCGGCGAGAAGCTCAGCGACGACGAGGTAACCGCCACACCATATCATGTGCATCTGGATTGAGGGCCCATTTTTTAATAAGACTTATTGGGAAATTAGTTAAAAATAGTAAAAACTTAAAGCAAAGGGCCATGAATTTCTTAAACGTGAATTAAAACTGTTATGATTAAATAGCTTGGGCCCTCAATCCAGACGCGTGCATAAAGTGGCATAACCTAAATCTCAGTAAGTACTATCTCTGGGTTAATAATTATTATATTATTTCAGAATTTAGCTAAGAATTTCTTAAATAGTTTCCCAAATCTGTAGAATATGACATTACAGATTTATGGCGGTATATCTAGGGCCCTCACTTCATTATTGTCTGTACTGAGGAATCGGCAAAACATGGATTTATCTGAAGAAATACATAAATGCGACTTTAACATGTTTTACTTAGATACCTATGTGAATTAGTTAAAAATAAATAATGACACAAAAGTCAATTGTTAAAAAGTAAATGAAAGTCGAATTTGACTAAAACGTCTGAACTGAGAGCCCAATATTTTCGGCTTTATTGACTAGGCTCAACCTCATAGATTAACGCAAATTAGAATAAGATTTTTAACTATTTCTTACTAAAATTTTAACATATTGTCCATTCTTCTAAATGTCATACTTTAAGAGAAAATTTATTTTCAACTTTTTATAAGAGAAGAATTTGTAGGGTGACGGCAAGGGTTAAGGTTAGTTTGTAGGGTGACGGCAAGGGTTAAGGTTAGTTTGTAGGGTGACGGCAAGGGTTAAGGTTAGTTTGTAGGGTGACGGCAAGGGTTAAGGTTAGTTTGTAGGGTGACGGCAAGGGTTAAGGTTAGTTTGTAGGGTGACGGCAAGGGTTAAGGTTAGTTTGTAGGGTGACGGCAAGGGTTAAGGTTAGTTTGTAGGGTGACGGCAAGGGTTAAGGTTAGTTTGTAGGGTGACGGCAAGGGTTAAGGTTAGTTTGTAGGGTGACGGCAAGGGTTAAGGTTAGTTTGTAGGGTGACGGCAAGGGTTAAGGTTAGTTTGTAGGGTGACGGCAAGGGTTAAGGTTAGTTTGTAGGGTGACGGCAAGGGTTAAGGTTAGTTTGCCTTTCATTATATGCAAACACTGTTACAGCTAAATACATTTTCTTTTTTTATTTGCTTTAGGCAACTAGGCCCATAGTAGTACCGTAAGGACTAACATCACATAATTAAAAATTATATTAAAAATAATTAAACAAAATTGTAAACAGTAGGTACCTACTGTTTACAATTTTGTTTATTTATTTTTACAGTACATAATACAATAATTATAATACTTTTAGCTGCAAATACTATGACTTTTTGACTGCGCTTTACAACATGTACAGGTACTTACTATGAACATTATGGTCACCTTACAAATTTTTCTCTTATAAAAAGTTGAAAATAAATTTTCTCTTAAAGTAAAGCTGAAAATAAGTGTGATTTTGAAAGTCCATGAAATGGTTTGCAAAATAACAGAATAAAATACTAAGGCCGCAAACCCAGTCAGTTTGCGGCCTTGTAATTACGGAAAAGCTGGTGTAAAAACATGAAGAAAAAATAAACCGGCCGAATGCATAACCGCCTCCTTTTTTTGAAGTCGGTTAAGAAGTTATTTTTGGTGAAGTTTTCAGTTGACCTATCGGGCAACATAATTGAAAGTATGCGGTTGAATCACGGGCGCTTTTTAGAACGCGACGTTTTTTAACCACACTCAATTTTCAACGATCGGCTCGCATATAAAGCACCCTTGCATACAACCGCGTGCAGTCAACCGCACATCGTGGTAATAATGTGCTTCGTCGCTTAGTGCAACCGCCAAGACGATACGCTATTGGTTAACAGAAAGTTTTGGGCTTTTGAAATAGAGAACTTATGGTACCGTAAAATGGGGTGAATAGGGATGCAGGGGTGAATAGGAACGAAACTTTAAAATGGATTTTAACGTTGAAATAATATGGTTTGTTGAAGAAAATACTATGTGTTTACTGTTTTTTAATTAAAGATTAGGTGTCCTTGTTAGCAACAAACTATATTATTTTAAAGTACAAATCCATTTTAAAGTTTCGTCCCGATTCACCCTTTTTTTTTTTTTTTTCACCCAGCATCCCCTTTCAAAATCAAAATAGCAGATTCTCAAAATATTAGATTCGCTAAATATTATATTCTCAAAATAGCCGAAATTGTACATTTAGCTCGAAAAGTGTATTTTATTTAGAATTAACTTTTTGCGATCTGTCCGATAAAAATATCCGGTCAACATAATATGACTCGGATATGAGTAAAGACATAAAATCTCTTTGCTATGAGTACCTAATTATGGCAAGGTGTAAGTTTTTATTTGAGATTGTCTGTCACTGTAATCTCTTAAAATTATTGATTATACCCTGTCCATTAGGTTAAACCGTCTTTTGACAATACATTGATTGATACACGTACGGTATTATAATGTCTGTAAGAAGCCATGGATAAGATAATTAAATTTTTAAGATAAGGCAGTTTATATATTTATTTTATTACGCATTTTAAAGTTAACTTTTACGTAATCTGGAATAGTTCGTTCTAAGACAGCTATCAAAAAATGTTTAACCTAATGGACAGGTTTCAATTTCAACAAAGGAGAATGCCATGGGACCGTACCAACTTGCGAGTGAGTGGGTCACAACCAAATGTTAGGTACATTTGGTTGTGACCGCTCCCTCATAAGATTACTTACTTCTATTTTTTTAAATCAGATTTACGTTTGTTATGAAAAAGATTCCCAGATTTCGGACATCAAAAATAATAGTAATTTTATTTACGTATTTTCTCTTATGTCACTGTCATTGCACTTCATTTCCGAATGTTGCTACTACGTAAAAAAATTAACCAGCCAACAAACATTTCAATGAAGAAGATAATTTGTAAGTAAGTACCTACCGACACCGATTTACTATAATATTAGGTATAGGTATTTTTAGGTATGTCAAAAAAAAATAATAATAATAAAGGTAAGGTAAGGTAATAAGGTCCGTACGCTGCTAACTGCAAATCGAATGCATCACCCACGGTCATCGGTAATGAGGCTGTATATCCCGCGAAAGTGTGGAGGTCGTGGCTTTTTAAACGCTAAGAACCTCCACAATCGCGAGATATGCAGTCTCAGGGAATATTTCCTAGAAACCGACGTGGGGATGCATCGAGATGTAGTCGCGGTGGATAAGGGCCTCACACCGCTCTCCTTGGGTAAATAGAACTGGCGCAAGCCAGTAGTGCTTGACACTAATGAACGCATGGAGGTATGGCAGAGTAAGGAGCTTCACGGACGCTTCTTCCGGGCTCTACATGGGCCCGATGTAGATCTACTAGCGTCCGTAGCCTGGCTGCGTTTTGGTGACCTCTTTGGAGAAACCGAAGGTTTTGTCTGTGCAATTATGGACGAAGTTATGATGACGAACAATTACCGGAGATTTATTGTGAAAGACGGCACGGTTGACATCTGTCGGGCATGCCACCGGCCGGGGTAATCAATCAGGCATATTATCTCCGGGTGTTCTCGTCTAGCTAACGGAGAGTACTTGCATAGACATAACCTTGTAGCTAGGATAATCCATCAGCAACTTGCTCTGAAATACAATCTTGTGGAATCGGAGGTGCCGTACTACAGGTATGTGCCCGACCCAGTTCTCGAAAATGGTAATATCACATTGTACTGGGATCGATCCATCATCACTGACAGGACTATTGTTGCCAATAAGCCTGATATAGTGGTGATGGAACGATCAGAGCGGCGCGCAATGATTGTTGACATAACTGTTCCGCATGATGACAACCTCGTGAAAGCCGAGAAAGATAAACAAATCAAGTATCTTGACTTGGCTCGCGAGGTTGTCGACATGTGGGATGTGGACTCAGCGGTCATCGAGTCGTGACAGCCAATGGCTTAATAGCCAAGAGCCTCGACCAACACCTGAGGAGGCTCTCGTTGGGCAGCTGGATCAAGGGCTTGATTCAGAAAGCGGTACTTCTGGACACGGCTCGCATCTTCAGGAGGTTCCTCTCTCTGGAGCCCTGACCACCGGTAGCTTGGACCCTGTTCCCGATACCGGTGGGCTACTATTTTTTATATTTTTAAATGTTTTTATACTTTTTATATTCTAATATTTAAAAATATAACTTATATGTGTTTAAATTCAAATATCCTTTATTTGAATTTAAACTAATAATAATATTTATTTGCAAAAAACACGGTATTAAAAGATGTTACAATACAAGATGAGACCAAACATGTTTTGCGAATAAATACGAATTGGGAACCCATGTAAAAAATAATAGTTAGCAATATAGAAAGGGCATTAAATTCTCCTCCAAATACACTTGGTTTGGTTGTGACAGCAGACTTTTCGTTTGCTACAGGGTGCCCTATATTTGACGGCATTCTCCTTTATTTGATTAACAGGTTATTAATTCCAAATGTCAAAAAGCTAAGCTCTAAAATGATTAATGACAAGTATGATTTTATATTATAAATAAGTGTACATGGTGAACATGAAGAAATTATATGTTAAATTGGGCAGAAAAAATATTTTTATATTTAATTTTTCATTGATGTCATTCTTGAATAGGAATAACTTACCATTAATAAATTTTAGACCTTAGTCACGTTTTTATATTTTTTGATTTTACATTATTTTTGTGAAAATATTGTTAAAAAAAACCGGCCAACTGCGAGTCGGACTCGCAATTAATTATTTATTTTTAAAGTGAATATACAACTAAATATTCTGTGAATATTTCAAGCGTCTACCTGTTTCCGTTATTAGTAATATTGAGCAAAAAACGGCATAAAATCACGTTTGTTGTACTTAAATATTTATTTTATTCTGTTTTTAGTATTTGTTGTTATAGCGGCAATACAGAAATACATCATCTGTATAAATTTCAACTGTCTAGCTATCACGGTTCATGAGATACAGCCTGGTGACAGACAGACGGACAGTGGAGTTTTCGTAATAGGGCCCCGTTTTTACCCTTTGGGTACGGAACCCTAATAAAAAATACAAAAAAAAGTCTTGGCTTTATTTATTTTGAGTGCTTGATTGTACTTCGGCTATTTTGAGAATATAATATTTAGCGAATCTAATATTTTGAGAATCTGCTATTTTGAGAATCTAATATTATGCGAATAAAGGCTGCATCCACCCCTGCATCCATATTCACCCCTGCATCCATATTCACCCCGTTTGATTGTAGTCTTGGCAAGAGAGCGCTCAGCGAGTCAGCGCCGCGATGCGTGACGCTGACCGTAGTAGAGGTAGTAATGCGTGCGTGGGTGACAGGTGGAGCAGCTGCTGCAGGGGCAGGAGGACTCGCAGGGCAACATCAACTACGAGAACTTCGTGCACCTCATCATGCAGGGCTGAGCGGTCGAGCGCGCCCTGCTCTCACTACACATGTATTCTAAGTGTTAGTCGTATTCATCAAGTTTGTGAGTGGCAGGAGCTCGCTAGCGCCGGGCTCGCCATAACGCATTTACGGTGGCCGTCCGCCCCGCTCATTGCACACGTAGACTGTTTAACGAAACTTACGATTCCGTATATGTATTCCCATTCGAATGTATTCCAAAACTAATCATAATTTTATATAATGTTTGTACAGAAAATAAATAAATAATTATAATCATTATGTTGACTTTTCCATAAAAAGATAACATTGGTCTCGCGCTTCGAAACTACAAATGATGTTATTTCGGATGGGACTTGGTGACTGTGATATCTGTAAACCGACAATGACGCCCCCACTCAATAAGGTTGACAACCGTACTCTATAATAGAATATTGTACTCTATTTCGCGTAGACAGTTACCGACCGCCTAGAGAAGACTGCAGCCAAGAAGCTGGGCATCATAAAAAAGGCGAGGCGATACCTCACATCTGGACAGCCTTAAGTCTTTATAAAGCACACTCGCGATCCTCCTCTATAAATTATTGTAGCGAGGGATGGCTCAGCAAAATACCAGCTTGCTGCACTTGACTCAGTGGACCACAGATCAAAAAGGCTATAGGCGGCGAGATGTTGGTGGCTAGGCTTAACAGCCTGGCTCATCGGTGTAATGTTGCTGGTCTGTCCGTCTTATACGGACTACTTCGGAGAGTGCGCAGGAGCTCCACGAGCTACGGGGTAGTTGCGTAACACACTATATACCAGCACACAGCCAAACTGTGGAATTCCTGCCAGCGTCTGTGTACCCCTTCTAAATTGTACCCTTTCAAGAGTTAAGAGAGATCTTTTGGGTACGCCTGTTCCATCTAAGCCCTCGTGCATCGCTTTCCATCAGGCGTGATCGAGGTCAAGAGCAGGCACCATTCAGAAATAAAAAGCACATTGGTACTTTACAGAAGCACTACAGTACCTCAAAATACACTATTATGGCAACGTCCACATAGAGACGGCAGTACTCATTTTTGACGCCGAAAGTATGTACGTTGAGAGCATCACTTCTGTCAAGGGACTTCAGTCGATACCGTCAGTTTCAGTTGGTAGTTGGTGGTGGGAACTCAAATTCATTTCTGTCGTAGTGCATTTTTTTTAATCACAGCTATCCCAAAACGTACTCTTTTTTAGCTCAATGGCGTGATGACAGCAGCTAGCTCTCGAAATAATGGTAGGTATTTAAATGAACATAACCACGAAAAATGTTACGACACCCGCTGCCATGACGATCGGTGACTGAAGATGTTGCTGTTCATGGATAGTTGAACTGCTGTTCATGTTCGTGCCTAGGACGGTCCATGAGGCTTACTATGACCTTTTAAGAAAACGTTCAATTTTCATTCAGTTCAGAAGCAGGCCTAATTTAGATCTGCTAATAATCGTACTATGAGAGTAATAAAAGTGAAAAACTATTGAACGAAGTTCACCGAAGTTGAATGGTAATGCTTGTCTGTGGCCTGTTGTAATGCTATTGGCTTTTTACTAAGCATCGTTCAAAAACTTAAATCTAATTCTATTTTCACTTTACCGGTTTTTTTTGAAAATAATAGAAACACGAGTTTCATGATATTTAGGTATGTTACGGCTAAATGTGGGTGTGAACATAAACCTAAGATTAGCCGGCTAAACTTAGGTTTATCTTCGAGGTATTCTATCTTTAGCCGGCTAAACTTAACTGCAGGCCCTTGGCCTTGGCTAAAAATGTAGAACGAAATTCATATTCATATTCATTTATTGCGAAAATGGGTAATATAGGTAGGTAACATACAAAATACATATAAGTCTCTCCATAATCCGCCTGAAGACATGCAATTTTGAAATGAAAAAGGAAACAATGTAAGTAATAATGTTTACCTACTATTTTGACACGAAAACTTTTATTTAAAAAATAATGGGTAGTAATAAGAGCTCCGACTATAAATGAAGAATTGTCCTTACTCAAAATATTAAATCTACTGCTTAAAATACTAACTTTCCGACTACTTTTGTCCGAATAAAAATGACGAAACGACCGAATGAGATACTAAAATCTTCGAAAAATAAACATTGTTTATTGCTATAATACTTTTCTACCAGCATAAATTAGAAAAGAAAGAAAGAAAGAAAATACATTTATTTGCGGCAAACATGACGCATAAAAAAAGAACAAACACAAAAAAACAGTGGGGGGTAAACATGCGTCACATTCACGCAAAACGTACGTATTACGTTCTGCTGAAAACTATGCTTTGTAATTTTTATCTTTACTTGCCTACTATTAATTCATAAATTACCTTTTCATACCACTTGCTCAAAAAAGTGACATTCTATGCCACAAAAAGCGAACATAACAATAGTCATTTTTAATCTGTTAAAAACAGGGAAAGTAAATTGTACTGAATTTCATTAATCCGCTAGGGGGAGAATGTGATTTAAATTTGGAATACTTACCGAAATTTATACTGAACTAGGTACATCTGTGTTTACACCATTGAGTTTGTATATAAAGCATTATACATCTTTTTGAAAAAGGAATACGCATTTATTATGCAGTTATGATTTATATTAAATAAAATTACGAAAACTGACGAGGCCGTATGAGCTTGATGCCTTTGCTTTTCCGACAAAAAAATATTAGTCTAGGAATTTGCCGCGTTTTTGTTTTCTTCAAATACAACAATAGCTCTTTTAGTGTTTTTTAGGTTATGATCGTATTTCTCGGTATTCCCGTTACACGAAGATTAAATTATATCATTGTAATCTAGACATCTCAGGGAACAAATAAACATGCTTTTCAATAGATGCCAACATTTTTGGAGGACCTAATCGCCGAACAAAAAAAAAACTCCTTTTACATTCTGCTGGAAAAGGAGCAGTTAAGTTTGCATGCGAATGATAAAGGTATTTTTACCATATCACTATCACTACAATGTTCTCGTGTAGTTTTTCTGCTTAAATTATAAATATATACCTATAGGTACGTCAGAGCAATGCATGATAAAAAAAAGTCTACTGAGAAGCTAGGGTTATGAGTTTGATTTCATAAAATATATTGGCCATTGAATCCTTGTTTGAGCATAAGATTGCACTAGGCATTATATGCTTATTTAGTATGTGTGATAACTATAATACTAAAATAAGATAAATATTGATTTACAAATTTCCGTTATTCATTTCAAAAGGGTTATTTATTTTCCTATTTAATAGAATAGAAAATGTTTATTTCCCTAGTTCATGTTACATTATGTCGGTGCGCAGCATGTCCATAAATAAGTCTTGTGCACGGAGGTGCCATGGATTCCAATCGAGCATATCCCTGAGTAGTGAGGTTCAATTCATTAAGTGTACCACGTGAGCTCGACAAATGGATGTGCGAATAATACTTGTGCGACAAAACTGTACTGCGACTCACGATAGTTCGAATGCACGCTTGTGCGACAAGCAATAGGTAATATTAAGTCTTCGACGTCAGAGGCACCCCGAGGTTCGGTTTGGTTAGGTTTCTTTAAACCCTGCAGACAGAAATAGGGGCGTATGCTTGTCGCACAAGCGTGCATTCGCACTATCGTGCGTCGCAGTACAGTATTGTCGCACAAGTGTTATTCGCACATCCATTTGTCGATCTCACGTAGTACACTCCAATTCGTTAATCTCTTCTGGAAGTTGATCTCTTCTGTTGTTTTCATGTAGTGGCGCATACTCATCCAAGGTTTCTGTGATGGCTTTTTCTAGTTGTAGTGTATATTCCTCGCATTTTGCGTCGGTTGTGATTTCCTTTGGTAAGTGCGTGGTCTTATCAACCGATGTTATGGCATATTACTTTACTCTTTGTGTTATGGTATCGAAAGTTTGCGCATCGTGCGATAAGATGGCTGCATCGAGAATGTCATAGTCCGCACCGCACTGTTAGGTCGCGAGGCCCTTATGGTGTCTGGTACAGACGTCGGAGTTACAGAGGTCGAGGACGAGGATTCCCGCCACTTTGTCTCTCGTCTGGTTAAGTGCGGTCATTTTAAGGTTGAGGTCCACGATGGTGATGTTTGGAGCTTCTAGCTCATCATTAAGCGCTGCGGCGTCGAAGTGCTCTGATCAGTGCGGTATGTCTATCTCCCTAATAGCGACGCCTTCGATGAGGCGGTATCTTTTTTCGGTAAGTACCTGGGGTTACAACGGTCCGACTCTAGCGTATTCCTCGCATCACATACATGGCTGTAGTTAGATGCAACGTGATCGAGTGCGTGATCTTGTTATAGTTCAGGAGATTCATGCGATTTTCGAAAAGTCGACCCGGCACTCGTTGACTACGATTATATGTGGTTTATAACGATCGGCTAAGGGTTTTAGCTCGAGAAATTTACCTTTCAATCCTTGCGCATTGATGTGCAGTATGCGCTACTTATGATATTGATTTTGAGTACTAGATCAAAATAAGAAAAATATTGATTTACTAATTCCCTGTATTCATTTCAAAACGCTTATTTAATTCCCTAGTGCGACGCCGCCGTTGGTTTCTTTTTTCTATTCGATATTCACTCCAAATATTACGTACCTACCTACTCGTGACACAGAGAAATAATAAAAAAAAGTGTTGTACCTATGGGCACTGAATTACAAAACAATGTAGAAAAAGCTCGTATATTAGTAACTTATTCAGGACTAGCTGACCCGCGCCCACTTCGTTGGGCGGAAAATAACTTGTGATGAAATTATGAGTGTGGTTCGGTTAGTACCTACTGAGTGCTATGATTTATTTCCTGACTGCCAAAAGGAGGGTTTGCATATGTATGTATGTATATGTATTTGCATGCCACTTGGGCTATATTACCGGGTTTCAAATGAGTGAATAAAATGATTATGATTGAATAAATTATGTTAAATTTAATTATTCAAAACTTTTCTGTAGGATAATATATTAGATGTAATGCTATTATTTGGTACCAAAATATATTGTCTTTCAGGAGTTCCAACCCGAGATAAGGGAACATAATATAACTGTCCACGGGAAAAACACGAGAAAAAAAAGAGATTTTGACGGGATACTGTAGCCTTTTAAACGGTATGGGTAAATCCGTCGGAATCATGGGTATCCGCGGAATATAAGCCAGTTGTCCCACTGCTGGCCCTGTGAGAATGGTCGCCATTGGCTAGCGAGCCGCTGCGAGCGCTCAGCGCTAGACTCCCTATCCCTTGTTGCAGAGACATGCTGCCTTAAATCATTGAGACGCTGCGCACGTTCAGCGCTAGTTCCCGAGCACGGGCCTGCGATGTTCTCGCGCTTTGGCTAGCGAGCCGCTGCGAGCGCTCAGCGCTAGACTCCCTATCCCTTGTTGCAGAGACATGCTGCCTTAAATCATTGAGACGCTGCGCACGTTCAGCGCTAGATTCCCGAGCATGGACGGGGCGAGCGGTACCGGGGCTTCGCCCCCCGGCCGCAGAGCGCTATACGGTGGCCCGTAACTGCGGGCCCCTCATCTTGTTCGCGCATAATGGCTAAAAGACTACTGAACCGTGTGAATGATTGCTAAGTGTTTTTCTGTAGGCGCGCCTTGCGCCGACTCACAGCGCCGCTATCTTCGCGATACCTCGGCGGGCTGTCCCCGCCAGGTGAGACCCTCAGTTACCTGGGGGAGGCCCGGCGGGGGACGACCAGCGACGGAGGTGCCAACTCGACGCTCCTACAGAATATCGGTGTATTGCTCCCGCCCGTCCCGTTTGCGCACCGCAATACCGGCACTCCTCTCCCGCCGCGGCCTCCAATCCTCAGCCGCGATGTCTCCCACACGGGGGACATCGCGGCCCGCCTCAGGTAGGTTGCGATGTCGCCCAAGCGGCACCGCAACCTACCCGCCGGCCGCTACGTCGTCGGCTTAGCCGCAAAGCCTTGACGAGCGGCCCCTCATGGGGTTCCTCTAAGCTTCACCGTGGTTCTGCAAGCCACGGCTACTGAGCCCCCCCGCCTCGACAATGCGGGAACCCACCGGTGGGGCTACGTAACGTGCCTATATTAACCTAGCAAACGTTACGTAGTGAATGCGTATGTTATGAGTGTAGAGTTCAGTTGTGTCTAGTGAGCCGCGTGTAACCTGGGTGCGGCTCACTAGAGGCGTCAGTCCGGTGGTGTGGGGTCGTCATCCGCTACCAGGTCGCGGAGAAAGGGTTTCGCGTCGGGGGGGCGCGCGTGCCAGGGCGCAATGTCCTGGACCTGGCCAGGAAGATGCGTCGGCACGCGCGAACATTCCCTTCGCGAGGCGCCGCACAAACTCATCCAGGCTCTCGATCCCGAGGTTGCGCTGGATTACGTCGTTCCTCACGTAGCGAGGAGCGTCAACTATTGTCCGCAGCGCTAAGTGTTGTTGCGCGCGGAGCGTTCTTCGGCTCGACTCGCTCGTGAGGGCGAACCATACCGTAGTATAGTGTAGTATAGTATAGTATTAGTGTAGCAAAAATTTAAAATATCTAAAAAAAAGGATTTTGCTCTATGACCCGCGCGTGACATAAATGAATAGACAATACCGTCTACACCGGGGGCAGAGTCGTGAACATGTTTTAAAACCAAGTTAAGCTCCTGTATAGAAAATGGTGCATCAAAAGAATCCTCAGAAGAAATGAGAGCCGGCTGATTATGTTCAACTTCCGATGATACATACGGAGGAGCCAGTTTGTCAAAGAACTGCTCAGCAGTCTCTCGAGGGATGGGAGAAGAAATTGAAAGGGAGCACCCAGATCTAAAGCGGTTGATCTTCTTCCATACAATTGATAAAGGAGTGGATGGGGACAGAGAACCACAAAAGTTAGCCGAACCGGCGCGCTTCTTCCTTTGCAGCAATCTTTTAGATTTAGCAAGGGTCCTGTTGAACGCTATTAGGTTATCGCTGGTCATCGCCTCATTGTACATCCTTTCAGCATCATCCCTTTCCCTTATAGCTGTTGTGCATTCCTGATCCCACCATGGAGGGGAAGGAATCTTCCCACGTGCTGAGTTTTTGTCGGGGAAACATGAGTCTGCAGAAAAATCGAGCCCTCCACTCTTGATTGGGCAAAGTATTATTCATTATTGGAGGACAAAATTAATTCACCTCCAAATTTAGTTTCACATGATTTTGATTGTCCTAGTCCCCTCAAAGTGTCAAACTGGTATAATGACCTCATTTCGGCCATAACAGCTAGTGCAGCCTGCACTAGCTGTTATGTCCTCCAATAATGAGGAATAAGTACTTTGCCCAATCAAGAGTGGAGGGCTCGATTTTTCTAAGTATGTTTTATCAGCCAAAGATATTACAATTGGATAGTGGTCACTTCCATGTGACAAACTGGTACACTCTTAATGACACGACGCTGCGACATCCAGTGTGCAAAATGTGTGGTCAACACAACTGTTATGCTGTCCAGGAAGAGACCTACGAGTTGGGCAACCATTGTTTAAAATACACAGGTTAAGGTCATCTAAGATTTCAACCAAACCTTTTCCCAAAAGAGTCGCAACGTTCAGAGCCCCACCTAAAGTGATGGCAGTTGAAGTCCCCCATAACAAGAACAGGGCCTTCTATGCTTTCCAGGGTACGCTTTATGATTGGGAGGAAACTTTGGTGAGGATGAGCAATATAAACAGATAAGAGGGTTTATACCCTCTACCCTACCGGCAACAATGCTAATATCGTCTCCTATAGAAGGCAACGATACAGCCACAAGTGGAACACGATTGTTCATGCAGAGAGCCGACCCGCCATAGCCATCAGATCGGTCGCATCTGAGAATATTAAAGGAAGGTAAACGGAAACTAAGACTTGGAACTAGCCAAGTCTCAGCAAGGGAACAAGCTAAGGGTTTGTATTTGTTCAGAAGGAACGTGAGCTCGTGCTTCTTATGCCACACGCTCCTCACATTCCATTGAAGGAACACGAATCGAGGCATTATTGTGGGATGAAAAAGAGTTCATGAGTGAAGTGGCAACGTTGGACGGCAATTGAGTTTTATTGGATGAAGACATTAAAGTTAATAAGAGTTTACTAAGAAGTTCAATTATTGAAGATAAGTTCTCAGAAGATTCTGCAAGTTGACTATTGAGAGCACAGCCATTAGGCTGAGAAGATTGAAGAGTGGTAGTCAGCTGCTGATGAGCTGTTTTATCATAGGAAGGAGAATGGGGAGCTTGGGTCTTTGGCTTAAGAAAAACAGTTTTGCGGTATGACTGGCTTTGTGATTTAGCAATGTCTGCATAGCTACGAGTGGAAATAGGAAGTTTTACTTGCCTCAGAATATGAAATCACTTTCTCAGCCATGATTGTTTTAATAGTCCTCTGCCTGCTGTACTCCGGACAGGACCTGCTGTTTACAAAGTGACTGAGAGTGAGAAAAAAAACACTAGACAAAGTGTTTACCTGCTAGCAGCAGGTAAACACGAGACAAAACACAAACAATCACAATAACAAGTCACAATAAACACAATATCACGGAAAAACAGCAAAAATTCTAACGCACGTGTTACCCAAAAGCACACTGTGGCACAGATTACTGAATAGTTACTACGACTGTGGCGAGAATCTTGTTTACATGTCATTTACATTTTTGCACCGACAATTGACAATTTGCAATCAGTGTGACCATAAAAATATTAAATGTACAATTTAAATCTTTGGACCAGCCCCTTTTAGTGCAGAAACACTATGAGATAAAAACTGATACCAACTAATAGATAAAGATGTTAAGTTACCATAAAAAAAACAATGACAATTAAAACTTTATGACAGAGCCATCTAGTATGCAACTTATGAACTACCGGTTAATCACTTTAATTTCCGTATTAAAATTAATGTTCATTTTTAATAAAAAAAAGTTGAATCACAATTAAATAGCGCACATAAAGAGATAGAAATATTGAACCAAGAAAATAGTAAACTCAAACACTTAAATGAAGACTTGATTAAGAAAAACCAGTTAATAAAAAAGTAACAACAAATAGCCCTATTAAAAGATCAAGATGAAATATGCCACTATCTAACACCGAGATTAGGAATAAAACGTTAGGCTAATATGCTAATAATTAGAGCGGTCCCCCGGCGGGACAACATTATTAATCAAAAAATTTCGTACGTGCTTACGAAGGGTCATAATTTCACGGTTTTTTTTTTTATAGGGTTTCACGTTTACACCTTTTTAGGTTTCCGTAGCCAAATGGCTAAAACGGAACCCTTATGGATTTGTCACGTCTGTCTGTCTGTCCGTCCGTATGTCACAGCCACTTTTTTTCTGAAACTATAAGAACTATACTGTTGAAACTTGGTAAGTAGATGTATTGTGTGAACCGCATTAAGATTTTCACACAAAAATAGAAAATAAACAATAAATTATGGGGGTTCCTCATACTTAGAACTGAAACTCAAAAAATTTTTTTTCATCAAACCCATACGTGTGGTATCTATGGATAGGTCTTCAAAAATGATATTGAGGTTTCTAATATTATTTTTTTGTGTCTCGTGCCCCCCCCCCCCCCGTAACTTCTTTAATAAGAAACTGATAAAACTAAAAAAAATATATGATGTGTACATACATTACCATGTAAACTTCCACCGAAAATTGGTTTGAACGAGATCTAGTGAGTAGTTTTTTTAATCCTACTAATATTATAAATGCGAAAGTTTGTATGTATGGATGTATGGATGTTTGTTACTCTTTCACGCAAAAACTACTGAACAGATTTTGACGAAATTTAGCACACAGATAGTTTATAACCAGGATTAACATATAGGATACTTTTTATCCCGACATTCCCACGGGATCGAAACTTATGCGGGTGAAACCGCGGGGCGCAGCTAGTACGTCATAAATTGTAATTGTACTGAACCCTCGGTGCGCGAGTCCGACTCGCACTTGGCCGGTTTTTGTTCTATTTGTGGCTATTTCTTCAAAAGTTTTTTTTTTTATTGTTTTAGGCTTTTTACATTCATACTATTTTTATTATTATTTTGTGTCGGAACTACCTAGGATGTTTTTAATTTTTTAATTTAATTTTTATTTCATGCTTTTTGTAGGGACTCAAGTGTATAGTATTCTACTAGTCTAGAAATAAATAAATAAATAAATAGTCAAGCCCTTTCATTTGATACCCATATTGATTTATTCACCTTTCATACAAAAAAAAAAACAAAATCAAAATCGGTTCATCCGTTCGGGAGCTACGATGCCACAGATAGACACACACACACACACACCCCGACACGTCAAACTTATAACACCCCGTCGTTTTTGCGTCGGGCGTTAAAAAGAAAATAGAGAAGCCATGGAATTTTACAGACCTATTTCAATTATTAGTGTATTCTCCGATTTTTAAAAAAAGTATTTATACAAAGAATTAAGTGCTTATTTAGAAAAACATAATGTTTCAGAGAATCGGATTCAGAGAAAACCGAACTATAAATATGGCTGTTTACGATTTCCTACTTAAAGTTATGGTATTCATTACTTATTCTGTGACGAATTCGGGGAATCCCCTTTCTTTGAATGATATTTTGTAGCGAATGGCAACACCATCTATACTGACTTGCGGGTCAATAAACGTGATTGTAAAACAAATAAACTTTTTTATTTAAAATCTAACCTGTATAATGCAAAATAATGATGACTGTTCTTGCCGAAAAGTTCTCTAGAATTAATGTATATAACGTCTAGTACATTAAATTGAAATACCTACCTATTTAAGAGGGCGGAAAAATTGCCTTCCGGCCCGGGCAGCCGATACCCACGCTACGCCACTGGTCAACGTTCATCAACTATGACTGATCTTAACATCCACTACAATAATATAATTATTACAGAAGTTGACAGTACTAAATTCTTTGGAGTGACGATTGACAAAAAGCTTAACTGGAAGGCACACATAGAAGAACTATATAAGTAAAAACGTTACGTTACGCGCTGTTCAAACTAGTCTCACTGCTTAACACTGAATCATTACTTACGGCTTACCACGGTTTGGTTTCATCACACTTAAGATATGGGATCATTTTCTGGGGAAATTCAACTGATAAGGACATACCCTTTAAACTCTGATTCTAAGAGGCTTGTTTGATTTCTTATAAGTTTCTGTAGATGCTCTTCATTATGACTGATCTGCTCGATGTCATCCTTATATTTTTCAGCAAACCTTTCGTCTAGTATGTAGGTACACCGAATAACGAGTTGGCAATATAACCCACGCCGTTTACCAGGCCTCTTTTCAGCCTCTTCGGACTTTGATATTTGAGTAACCTGTCATAATGTTCCATTTCGCTTATTTCGTGCTCTAATTGATAAGTGATACTCTGATTTTGTTTTCTTGGATGGATGTTGCATAATGACTTGATATGATTGACGTAACGCTTGATGTCGGCTTAGCCCTTCCAGTAGGTCGTCATGTTGTAGTAGACAACTAGACGGCGTTCGTCCTGGATGTACTGAAGGTTGGATATTCTATCGAAGTATAATGGCTTGATTCTGTTCTAATGACGTCAGATTATACGAACCATGATTAGGTAAGTTTTGCGCTGAAGTAGATGATAATAAAATGATAAATAGTAATAAGAAGCTAGTGAATAGGTTCTTCAATGTAACGTTGCTGTGAGGAAGTCGCCTTCTCTTGCTTCGCTCGTCTAATTTGTTTTGATGGTTGACATTTTGATCATGTATTGTATCCTCTACTGGTAACAACACGAGTCTGGTGACAGGACGTTGAATGATATTATTTTTGATTTTTAAGCTGTAGTCAGCTTAAAAACCAAAGACCCTGACAAAGCCATCCCTTCCGGGATGAACTGCTTGAATACGTCCTAGCGCCCACTTGCCTGGTGGCAAGTTTTCGTCCTTGATAAGAACGACGTCATCGATTTCGAAGTTTCTATTTGGCTTACGCCATTTTGATCTAGCCTGAACTGTTTTTGCCAAATAACCCTAAAAAACCGATTCGCACTAAATTTAAAAACCTAAGCAACAATTACAGAAGCTAATGTTCTAATTATCTATTACACTCCAATGACGATATTCGACATTTTCTGGCTGGCGTAACGCACACGGTTGGGAACCCATGGCGTAAGACTAAATAGGATAGTGACTGAGGTCAAATAAAATAAACACATTTATTAAAATTATTTATTACAAAGTGCTTCGATCTGGAGACCGCGAACACAATCGAGACTAGCTCCAATACAACCATTGCACCGTTCTAATGTGTAACAATGACTGTAACGTCGCCGCGACACGTGTCGCGCCTCCTCCGCGCACCAGCACACTGCGGCCGTCGTGTTCGTGACAGGCCACGCCCAGCACCTGCAGCTGGTTGAATGCAAAGGTGACGAGCGTATACCACAGTGGCATAGCCTTGAGTTTCATACAACAGCGCCGGGATTATTCCACTCTGCCCTGCCAAGGTGTCCCACAGGTGACACAAAGTGGAATGTTTACAATTTTGATGTCGACTTTGCCCCAATAATCGATTTTGGTAAAGATTACTAGGTCTGTGTTGGATTTAACAGAAATAAAAATCTGTAATTAATTAATTCACTGACAGACAACGCACTGGCTAAACCCCTGCGTCTAGAAGCATAAAATTTTGCATTGCAACTTTTCTCAAACGTATTTTTTTTGTAATTCTCTTAAACCTAGCACTACCAGCCCTTGTCATTTAGTGGTACAAAGTAGACATTAGCATTTTGAAGGTTCCACTGGACTATGCTTAATGGAGCAGGGAGGTATAAACACTACAAAGTTGTACCAAATCGCTTTCCCGTGCCTACGCGGTGTATGAAACCATCCAAATACAATCATATTAGAATAATATTATTATAAAATAACATCACACCTGTTTTCTCCGCAGGGTTAGGCAGAGGTGCACCTACATAATAATAAGGGCACAATGAAGAATTGAATTGACGGCGTATTATTAAAGGTACTTAATCAAAATCTATGAAGACATGAGAAACACCAAAACCAAAAATTCTCGGGGTTTTGGCAAGAATCTTTCAACATGCACTACTGCAGTGGTTCATGAAAAAAGAATCAGGCCGGTCTGCTGCCATCTACATGTCGCGGGCGGGGCAGCACTCTGCAGGGCACTCGACCCGTCGGGCGGTGAACGAGTATCACTTGCTCATAGTGCACTGGGCTAGTACGATGTACAGTAAGCTGGGTACAAGGTGACTTTCGCCTCGCGCCAACCTGCAAAGCAGAAGTCCACCCATACACCCAAATTTCGCCTGATAAACCGGGCAAAAATCCAGGCTCCGGGCTGCTACCGAGGAATTCCTGGTAGGAAAACCCAATAACACTTGACCTGACCAGGGTATCGAACTCAGGGCCTCATGTTAAGCAGTAGCGCTTGCAACCACTGGACCGCCGAGGCAGTCCGAAAATATATAAAATAACAGTCATTACCCTAACCTAACGTTTCGGGAAAAACAGATATGAAACTGAATGCTCCCGGTTCGGACAGATGCACATGCGACATGTCGACAATGCTCAAGTTTGCCGGCGCTTGTTAGTAGGTTCGAGTAGGCAATGCAGGTCTGGGTATCTTATGAATAATGTAGCTAAGGATCCCAGTATGAGCTGCACTTGCATTGTAGTGTAGGCTATGCTTTCCGAACCATGCAATATAAGGTCGACATAAACTATACATTCCTAGTTTCCTTCGCGAAGGAAGCGTAACCCCATAAACATTAAAATACTAGGTCTAGTAAAGTTGCAATGGGATGCAGGCGAATCAAATCAACCATTGTCGGCCGCACTGACTACTCAGTGCCGTGCTGGCGCGCGGAGCCGCGCGGTCGCGGCCACTCGGACTGATTCCCGGTATTTACGAAACGTAGGTACACAAATGACATTGTCAGAGCACATAATCTGACTGTTTCACAAGTTTTGTTTCGCACTATGTACATTTTGCAGCAGAAGATTGCTTTTCGTAATATCCGATACATTAGACAAGCGTTATATTGCACTCTTAATACCTACTCTTACAAATAAGAACAATCGTTTCGCATGAACTGTGTCGCGGACTCGCGGTTGCGATACTGCCTGCCAGGCTCGCGCGTCACGTGGGCTCACTGAGCTCGACGCGCGCTTCCGACATGACGACTGGCATGCTGATGCACCTTGTTCAGACACGTAGCTCATGTACAAATGTTATTATAGGTACTAATATTATAGTAAGCTAACTTTACAATAACATCTAAAAGTCATCCTTCCTTACATATTATTATTCTGTTTTGGAGGCCTGTTCAGAGTCACTCAGTTGACAGTGGGATAAGTTCGTAGTGAACTTTGCGGTGACGGTTGCGAATATCGCTTATTTGAGTGAACAGGCTGGCAGGTGGATGTGTCGTAGGATAATGTAAAAAATCGTCTCTTTGCGATACTCTTAGGACAATTATTGCAAAAAACCGGACATTAGGAAATTAAGACAGATTTTCGTAATCACCCGAACTATTTCCACGATTATTCCAAAAGTCCGGCTTATCTCAAGTAAGGAAGTCGCGAATAACCGTTCCGTAACCGTACTTCGCTGATAGAACGCAACACACTGACGGATGCGCTGATCGCCAAATTCCTTCGTCTGTTATTGTTGTCACTCTTATCTAGAGCTATGCTATATTCTGATCAACCATGATAAAGCGTTCAACTTTCCAACAAATTAGGAGTTTTGCAATAAATATAATCTAATGATAGCTAGTATGATTACGAATAACATTCTTAAATTTCACAAATCCGGTCCTTTTCATCGTCACAGGAAATTCGCAAAGATTCTATTTATCCGATTATCCTGCGACATCACAAAATAGTGATACTATTCTACGAGCATTAATTTTCTAACAATGACACCTGTTAAGGGGCACTACATCGCCCGCCAAACAATTACGACTGGAGGGAGCCTTTTCCCATTAGTCTGCATTTATACATATTACCCAATCGGTAGATTTTATGATGCTCAATCATCATTTAGAATACTGGTAGGTATGAACTCACTGGAACGGTGGTAGGCTCGCGACGAGGTGGTACCAGGTGGCGACAGCACAGCGCCAGGCCTCCCTCCCTGATATGTTAGTACGTCGCCGCGCGCCCGCCGCACGCGCGCTCACAACACATATCTACGCTAGGACATGATTATAATAATTACATCTAAGGGGAGCGGCGCGGCGGCGACGAGGCCGCGGCCGCTTCTCGCGTTCGATCCGTGAGATTTGGTTCCATAATCTACAGAGTTTTCGCCTTTTCTAGCAAGTCGTTTATGAATTTCTGAAAAGTAAAGCATACAGTTATTAAACCTCGCATAGGTACACAGACACACTTCTGCCTACAGGTTTCCAAGCATCTACTGAACTAAGGCAAATCTTAAATGGACGTCCAGAGTTGAAAAGATCAGTTTTTGGTGAAAAGGCAAAAAATCCTCAAAAAGCCTGAACCCAGTATCGAGTACAAGTTACGAGTGCAGGTACAGTTCTCTCATTCAAGAAGACCATTTGTTTGTAAGAAAAATCCTAGGACGATTGCAAAGGACCAGGGACCCATTATTATTATTGAGTATTGAATATGGGTTAGCCGTTGAAATATTGCTGATTAATTTGAATGTCGTCATCATCATTTCAGCCGAAAAACCAGTATAAGCCGGACGCGCTTTCTATTGAAACTCCGCAACTCCGGGCTACGCTAGACCAGCCCAAGAGCAGTGTCAGCACCGAAGACGCGGCGACCGATGCACGACGCGATGACGTGCGGAGCAGTGGTTACAAGTTACAAGTTCACACTGATAGCCAAGTGCAAGTGTGAGTGATATGCGCCTGTTGTATGCACATAGCGCCTGTTTCCATCTGGCGTTCTATCCATGACATTGCAAAACAATGCCATGCAATTACAAACTACTTCACCAACTATTAGTCAGAGCTCTCCTTCATTTCATTTTGGATCATTGAATTTTTTTTTTTTTTAATATTTTTCACAAAACTGATGTACAATCACAAATGCATTGAAACCTTTACGACACAATCGTTCTGATTGACATCGTTTTTGGTTGTTGAGATGTGAATCTAGCATAATTTAAGTAAAACAATAAATCTTAAATTAATTATAAAAATAATAAGATTTAGCCTCTGTGCTGCACGATGTAAATTTGAGTAATCTTTTCCTTTAAAATTTTTACTATCAACTCATTACACAATATAAATTATATAAAAGCTTGTCGCGAGATTTAAGCACTCGTATTACTTAGTTTGAACGTAGTTTTTTTTTAATTAAAATCATACAGATCAAGTTATTTAATTTACTAGTCTACACAGGTAAATCTCGCGGCAAGCTTTTTTCTTCTTCTCTATTCTGTTCAAAAACTAAACTAAACTAAATTTAAGTTCAGTGCATCTTTTCTTTCTATTTCATTAATAAAAGGACAGAAGATAAATATTAGTTTAGTCCTGTCAAATTAAGATACCTACTCCTTAAACATTTTAGACGTGATTAAAACATGGTGACTAAAAATACGTCAATTTACGTTTCTCCACGAGCGAGAGAATCGCGGCGATATTATTATTATTTTTTTTTATTTTTTTTATTTGGAACAACAAACAATTACATAATCTAGAATACAAATAAACAAACTTAAGAGTTAACAATTATATAATATACACTCGAGAGCAATGAATCCGGGTCACTTGAAGAATCCTAAAAATCTCGGAAACTAAAAATGCTAGGTTAATGCAATAAATTGTATTTAATAGACAATGTAATACTCTTTAAATGAAGTTATTAAAACTTCTTAGTTATTGTAAAGTTATATCATAAAAAAAATCAAATTTGAAAAAGGGCCACTTTCGAAGATGGAACTACGAAATTACAGCATTTGGTTTTGCTTTTGTTTGTAATCTGTCATTTATGTGGGTACATAAACCATGTTGATAGTGCTCTATATTCATTATTCAAGCTGAAATTATGTCGCTTACGCCTGAAGAATGCACCAGAATACTTACAATGCTGGAAACCGGCCGGAGTCAGCGCGATACAGCCAGGACTGTCGGTGTGTCGCTGTCAACAGTACAAAGAGTTCTCCGACGTTACGAAGAAACTGGTTCTAACCTACGCAGACCAGGAACGAGCAGAACCAGGTGTACCAAAGCACGAGAAGACCGATAATTGGTGAACACCATGCTTCGAAATCGCTTTCTCACAGGAACTGAACTCACAAATCAGTTTCGACGCCTCGGAGGAAGTAACCCAAGTGCATGGACAGTAAGACGTCGGCTTGCTGAATCTAACTTAAAACCCCTTAGACCTGCAAACGGCCCTAAACTGGAGCGTGGGCATCGTATTTCAAGACTAAGATATGCCCAGAGCCACGTAAATTGGAGTATTGAAGATTGGTCAAAAGTTATGTTCTCCGACGAATCAAAATTTATGCTCTACAAGCACGATGGAAGACAGAGTGTATCGAAGACCAGGGGAAAGATTCAAGCAAGCATGCATCGAAGAAAAAGTAGCCTACGGTGGTGGGTCTGTACTTGTGTGGGCCGGAATTTCTTCTGAAAGTCGCACAGAGCTGGTGATCATAGAAAACGGCTCTTTAACTAGCGTAAGATATGTGGAAGAAATCCTCAATGATCACGTTGGTCCATTTATGGTCAATTTAGGTGAGGATGCTATATTTATGCATGACAATGCCCGACCTCATACAGGTAGGATTGTGAATGACTACCTTCAAGAGATGAACATTACTCGTATGGAGTGGCCAGCGCGCAGCCCGGATATCAACCCGATCGAGCATGCTTGGGACGAGCTAGGCAGATGCGTAAAACAACGAAACCCTCCCCCAATCACGCTTCGTGAGCTCAAAATTGCTCTCACAGAGGAATGGGAGAATATTCCCCAAAATCGTATAAGGAACTTGGTGTACAGCATGCCAAACCGCGTAAACGCAGTAATGGAAGCACGAGGAGGCAATACGAAGTATTAAAATTCAAGAAAATCGTAATAAAGTTCAAAAATTTCATGTTTCCTATTTTTGTTTTAAGGAGAGATCAGCAGTTTTTTTCTTTATGTAATTTTGTGTTAATAAAATGTATGGTGACTCATATTTTTTTTACTTTCATTTAAGGAGTATTACATTGTCTATTAAATACAATTTATTGCATTAACCTATCATTTTTAGTTTCCGAGATTTTTAACATTCTTTAAGTGACCCGGATTCATTGCTCTCGAGTGTATTAACAATTATGCAATTGCATTCAAAATCAAAAGTCATTTATTCAAATTAGGCTGAGAATCAGCACTTTTTGAACGTCAAAATTACAAAAGACAGTCCCCCAAAAACGCCCGCCCTTCACCACTTCCTAGTGCTATCGCTGGGAAGAAGAAGTGGCGCAACAAACTCCCCAGCAGCACAGCTGTCTGTTCAATTAAAAAGAAAATACTTGATTGTATACAATACTAGGTACCTATGTTCGGTAATGAACATTACAAAACAGAACATTAAATTAAATTATTTGCCACAATATGTCAGCTAGCCACGCCAATATACCAACAAATATAATAAAAACTATACGTACTCAAGCTAAAAAAATAATTACTTAAAATGTAAATAAAAAAGATTACTACCCAAATAAAAGCCTCCAGGCATAAAGGGCGTGACAGCTTACATATTTATGCATTGCTGAGTTCTGTTCACATTGCCGTCACTTGAAGTCACAAAAAGATAAAGTAAGACCATTGAAGTAAAATAAGTTAATAACAATAACCTGTCAGTAAGATAATTCTGGAGAAAGAACATAAACATTGTCTTGCGTTAAACTAGGGTGACCAACTATTCTTATCGTCTAAGTAGTCGTTGATGGAATAGTATGCCTTTGAACAAAGGTTGGATTTTAGTTGAGCTTTAAACGCATTAAAAGGCAAGTCTAGAAAAGAAGAGGGTATCTTGTTATAAAAGGTTATACCAAGCCCAACAAATGAGTTATGAACCTTATGAAGCCGGTGAAAGGGGGCACGTAGTTTGTCCTTATTTCTAGTGTTAACACTGTGAATATCACTATTTTTAGTGTACAAGTGTAAATTTTGCCTAATATATAAAATGTTGGCAAGGATGAATTGTGATGCAACCGTAAGAATACCAATATCTTTAAAGAAATCTCTTAGAGAAACTCTGGCACCTAGCTGGTAAATTGCTCGAACAGCTCGCTTTTGAAGGATAAATATATTTTGTATATCAGCTGCTTTGCCCCACAGCAGAATACCGTAGGACATAACACTGTGAAAATAACTAAAATAGACTAAACGAGCTGTATCAACGTCAGTGTATTGTCTTACTTTCCTGACGGCGTAGGCAGCCGAACTGAGCCTTCCTGCTAGACTTGATATATGAGGTCCCCACTGAAGTTTGGCATCTACTGTTAGTCCTAGAAAAATTGCCGAGACTACAGTTTCAAGCAACTCTTTATCTAAGACGATGTTGGGTCCTAGGTTTCTAACATTCGGTAGGGCGAACTTTACACATTTGGTTTTCTTGGCATTGAGAACTAGGTTATTTGACGTAAACCAATCTGTAACTATTGAGAGTGCACTGTTTACGTCGTTAAAATCTTGTCTATTCCTGTCTACTTTAAAAATAAGAGAGGTATCATCTGCAAACAGTACAACGTCACAGATGCCCTTCAAATGGAATGGTAAATCATTGATATAAACTAAGAACAAGAACGGACCCAGTATTGAGCCTTGCGGAACACCTAACTGAACTGGTAGCCCGGAAGATTTAACACCATTAACATCTACACATTGGACCCTATTATGTAAATAAGAAATGATTACGTTGAGAGCTTCGTTTTGAACACCGTAATGACGTAACTTACGCAAAAGCGTGTCATGGTGCACGCAATCAAAGGCTTTGGAGAGATCACAGAAAACTCCAATAGCATTTTGTGATTTCTCCCATGCGTCAAATATGTGTCTCAACTCTCAACAGTGCAACACCCGCATCTGTAGTTGAACGACCTTTTGTAAAGCCATATTGCTCATTATGGAGGAGGCTATATAAATTAAAATGTCTTAGCAACTGCTTGAGTATTAACTTTTCAAATATTTTGCTAAATGCAGGTAAGATAGAATAGAATAGGCCTGAAATTATCATCGGGCCACGTACGCCACATCGTTCTATACACTCTTATAACTCGCGCGCACGCAGAGCTGAACGGTCTTCATAAGATGAGAGAAGTGTACCTATGTGGAACTGGACACAATGTTACGAAATATCATACGAGTATTATAGGTTCGACAGCTCGTATGGATGGCCTTCGATGTGGGGCGGGCGGACGGGTCGGCCGGCCTATTGCTGACTCCAACGGGGTCCAACTCCGTTACTCTACAGAATCCAAACTACTTTACTCTAACAGTTAATTTTTTTAATAACTACTTACATGTACATCTTTTTGTGGTTTTTTGGCATCTGCTAGTAAAGTCTGCAAAAAAAAAAGTAAAACGTCAATATTATAGAGTTAAGTGATGTTAGTAGTATAGTTGGGGATCTCTGTTTGTATGTGTGTTTTAAAATCTTATTTACATGATAGACAGCAAAAAGTTCAAATAAATGGTGTCAATTCACTTGGTTTACAAGTAAAAATCGGTGTTCCACAAGGTCGATATTAGGTCCTTTTCTCTTTTTAGTACCTATATATATATAAATGACCTACCCCATTTATTAAAAAACCAACCACAAACGGTGTTATTTGCTGACGATATTTCCTTAATTTTTAAGATAAATAGACGTGCATCAAATTTTGACGACGTAAATAACGCTCTCTGCAAGTGCAAAATTGGTTCACTGCTAATAATTTAGTATTAAATGGGAATAAAACTAAATGCATAAGATTTGCTTTACCGAATTTTAATAGTATGGATTTTGACATAGTATTGAATAAAGAGAATCTAGAATTCGTTGATAAAACTGTTTTCCTGGGGATAACGCTCGACTCAAGGCTGCAATGGGGTCCTCATTTAACATCTCTTGCAGGACGGCTAAGTTCAGCAGCATGTGCTGTAAGAACGATTCGTCAGTTTACTAATGTAGATACCGCGAGGCTAGTCTATTTTAGTTACTTTCATAGTATCATGTCTTGCGATATTTTACTATGGGGACGGGCTGCGGATATCGAGTCTATTTTTATTCTACAGAAAAGAGACAGAGCAATATATGGCCTCCGCAGGCGCGATTCGGAACTGTTTAAAGATATTAATATCATGACGGTACCTTGTCAATATATCATGTACGTAAGGAAAATCACCCACTTCCAACGATGAACCAGATGCTTCCAAATTTTCGACAGGCAAAATGGTTCTCTAGGCTTGATATTAAACAAGCACTCTATCAGCTTGAAATTAATGAGGATTGTAGATACATAACTACTTTTAGCAAGGGACTATTCCGTTATAAAAGATCAATGTTCGGTATACCTTGTGCTCCGGAAATGTTCCAAAAAATTCTTGAAAAAATGTTGTTGGTATGTGAAGGTACATTTAATTGTATTGATGATATTATTGTGTATGGGGCAACAGAGAAAGAACACGATGAGCGGTTGAGTAAGGTGCAAAGGGTTTTAAAAGAAAATGATGTTCTTTTAAACGAAAGGAAATGTATATATAAAACAGACAAAATTGAGTTTCTCGGTCACGAACTTACAGAAGATGGAATAAAACCCCTTACCTCTATTAAAACTAGTAGACGCCCAAACACGATTGAAGAGGTACAAAGTTTTCTCGGTTTAGTCAATTTTGTGGGGAAATGGATTCCAAATTTGGCAACACTTACCGACCCCCTTAGACAGTTGTTGAGATTAGAGCTTGGGAAATCGGCAACTGTCGAAAAATTTTGGACTTCCAAACAAAATAAAGTATTTGAAGCTCTAAAGCTTAGCTTAACCAATATAAAATGTCTTGGTTACTACAATCCCAGCGACCAAACGCAGGTTATTGCTGACGCATCACCGGTGGGACTGGGTGCTGTCCTTGTCCAAATAGATACGGAAGGTCCTAGAGTTATCGCTTATGGACACAAAGCTCTCTGCCTCATTGTGAAAAAAGATATTGCCAAACTGAAAAGGAAGCATTGGCATTCGTTTGGGCTGTTGAGCATTTTAAAATATACCTTTTTGGCAAGGACTTTGAGCTCATAAGCGATCACAAACCGTTAGAAACGATTTTCGGACGACATTCCAAACCTTGCGCGAGAATTGAACGGTGGGTACTCAGGCTTCAAGCATATAGATTCAAAGTTATCTATCGCCCTGGTAACTCAAATATTGCTGACCCCATTTCTAGACTATGTAAAATAGCTCCAACGAAGCCATTTAATAGCGAAAACTATATAAACCAAATTGTGACATATTCTCGACCTGTCGCTGTGTCCCTAAATGAAATAGAGGCATCATCATCAAAGATGACGAAGTCTCAAAGTTAAAAAGGGGTATTTTCAGTGAAGATTGGCACGAATCCGTATTGTTTTTCAAAATCACAAGAAACGAGCTTTGTTTTTGCGGAGATATTTTGCTGCGGGGTACTAGGATAGTCATACCAAAAGATCTACGCCAGAGGGTGTTAGAAGCTGCTCACGAAGGGTACCCTGGTATAGTCGCATAGCAGGTCGCCTCAGGACACAAGTGTGGTGGCCTAGGATCGATGGGGATGCTGAGCGTGTAGCGAAAGGTTGTCGCGAATGCACTCTTGTATCGGGTCCTAATCCACCACACCCGATGAACAGACGCTTTCGAGAAAAAGTTCCTTTCGCTCCAGACAGATTTGGCGGTTGACGGTTGGCGCAGTGGCTGAGCGATCAACTGCTGCGCTGCGTATCGCGGGTTCGATTCCCGCACGGAACAAATATTTGTATTGCCTACAAGTAGTTGTTCCTGGTCTGGCTGTTCGTGTATGTGAGTTTTAATGTTTGTGAACGCACCCACGATACAGGAGTAAGTCCTAGTGTGGGCAACGTTTTTTAAAAAAAAAAAAGATTTAGAACATAAACTCATAGATTGCGATGTGAGAGATAGGGATATGCTAATGAAAGAAAAAGGGAAAGAATATGGGGATAGAAAAGGCGATGGTGAAATAATAATTCATGTACGGAACGACGAAACAGTAAAGTGTATCGTCAGAATATAGTACATTTAAAGAAAATTAATGATGCTTGGCAAGTTGTGGACAATGATAATAAGGACACAGGGTCATTGAACAATGAGGACTAAATTATTGTATATACGAGTATACCTTTAAGCAATTAAAATGATTATCTGTCTGTTACTTTGTTGATGATATAATTTTGTATCCCTGATTCACTAGTTTCTATAATTATCACATACTAAATCTATTCTGTTCTTTCATTGTTAATATTGTTGTTTAAGTTATTGTAACTTAATTATTTATAAAAATAAAGAAGGGATGTAGTGTATGCGCCGCGCGCGGGTAGTCGAGCGCTAACCGTGAGCGAGAGCGGACGTGCGCTAGACGCATATACTACATCACCTGCGTGATCTGTCAGTGTGTTTTATTAACCCAGTGAACATTACAATAACCATTTATTGTTTTTCAAAGAATTATCCGCGATATTTAATACACTTTTGCATGCGTTCGAACCAGTTTTTAAAACATTTATTCCATTCCGAAGTGGGGGTAGTCAAAATGGCCGATTTGTATGCGTCAACAGCTTATTCGGGTGTGCTGAAACGTTGATCACGAAGACTTTGCTTAATTTTGGGGAACGTAAAAAAATCGTTAAGGCTCAAGTCAGGGCTGTAAGGCGAGTGATCTAAAATTTTGACATTTTGGGTGCTCAAAAAATCCTTTGTATCGCGGGCGGTGTGCGAACTTGCATTGTCATGGTGCAGTATCATACGACGTCTTGAGTTTGTTTTTCGAAAACAGTGGTATACCAGTCAGCGTTAACCGTCTTGCGATCTTCTAGTACAATAGTGGCAACGTGACCACCCTTTGCCACAAACGAGGCAACCGTTTTTTTTAAGTGCTCCGTGAGCGTATGACTTTGGTCGGTTTTGGCTCATCTTGGAAGACCCAGACAGTTGACTGCTGCTTGGAATCTGTATCGTAAGCATATATCCAAGACTCGTCACCACTAACCATATCATAAACGTGTTTCGACTCTCCTCGGTTGAATCGCTGCAGAGTTTTGCGACACCATCTAACACGGGCTGCTCTTTGGTCGTCGCTAAGCAAATGTGGTATCCAACGAGAGATCAACTTTCTTACGCCGAGTTCTTCGTGCAGGATTTTTTGGATAGTAGTCCCTGAAATGCCCAAGGCTGCCTCTATTTCACGGTATGTCACATGACGATCTTCGACGATTAGCTGCCGCACGGCGTCGATATTCTCTTGCGTCATGGCGGTTTTTGGACGACCTTCACGTGGCTTGTCACTGAAGCTACAGTGCCAACATTGGATTTCTAAATACCAGCGTTCTACAGTCCTAAGACATGGTGCTGCATCACTAAACACAGAAGTGATCTCTTCAAAGCACTGAAGTCGCGTTAATCCCCTTTGAAAGTTGTAGAAAAGTATCGCAGGCATATTTTCCTTTGATATTTCCATTTTTACAACCGACTTGTCTGTCACCTTTGAATTATAGACGCTATAATAAGTATTCGACCGATCAAAAAAACATTCTTTTGTTTTCGAATTCTAAATTCAAAAAGATGAAAAAACTATATGTTTTGTTTTTTTTTTATTGCGGTAGGTTTGCAAACGACACGACTTAAAAGGCAGCCCTCGTAAATGTCACGTCACACCGAATAAAAAAAATGTACACTGACATTATTAAAGGCTTCAGGTTGATGTCAATTCAACATTGGTCAAGGCCTCAAAGGTGTGTGTGTGGCCAATTAGATGATTGCTAACGAGTTATTAAATATAAAGTGGATCGAATTTCATGCAATATGTTTTCCATGTTCTGGTAGGCGTGGATTATCGGGTAGGAAGGCAGTGTTTTATAAAATAACGCTTGTTACGGTCACTTCACTTATTAATTCTCAATAGTTCAATCAAACACTTCACAAAATAATTATAGATCGCTTAGATCAAGAGAGATGCACTAATAACGTCCACCGAGCACGTGGTTGCATGCGCACTTCACCGTGATCTGAAGTAAACTGCTCGTCTTACAAGATGGCTGCCTCACCAGAGCTCGGTGTTCGTTCTTGACACTTGACATTTGTAAAAGAAGTCAATTGACAGTCTAGAAAAGCGGAGACGCCGACAAATATATTTTCTCTAAGTACTCGTAAAATAGTCTATTCAGTGCCATAGCTGCAAAAGGTGTCCTGACTTGAAGGAAGGAATTTGAAAAGTGACGAAGATATAAAATATTTGACTGTAGACAATATTGTGTTCGTCGGTAAAAGAGAAGCCTGATCTGTATAGACGTTAGAGATATGTACCGTTAGTCGAATAGGAAGTAACTATTAGTGAGGCACTCCGCACTGGCGCAGCAGTGAGTGGGGACTGTGAGGAACAGTGTGTCATGTGGGTGTGGGAGCTGTGTGTGCGCACCGTGAGGTGTCGGCGGCGGTGCTCGTCGCTGTCCATGTCCAGTAGCTCGTCGATGTCCACCTCCACCTCCTGCGAGCTGGCCGCCGCGCCCGCGCCCGCCGCGCAGCCGGCCTCCTTCTGCAACACACGAGGGTACGATACAGCAGCCAATAAGATACAAGACCGAAAGCGCAGGCCACTTCCATTGTGTCTTTTTTTACTAATTCGGAAGTGCCCACCAGATCGGTAACGCTGGCACCACGGCGCCCCGAGGCACTCACCGTGTCGTACAACTTCTGCAGCTCGTCGTACAGCCACATCTCGACGGCGAGGCGCTTGCGGATCAGCGCCATCTGGTGGCTGCCGTACTTGGCCGTCAGGAACTTCTCGCGCCGCTCCTTCACCTGCGCAATTTTAAGTTCTGAGTTGAGCTACACGATTACTGACAAATGCGTGCACTGACTGTACTGGTCCACTCAAATCTGTGTGGTTCTTTTGTGAAAAGACCATCTCAGACATTAACTTGCATGGTCCTCATATGGCCTGACCGAGATTATGTCTGGACTTTAAAAGAGACTGTAACCACTGAGTTTGTGACTTTGCAAACTTTTTTTTTTCTTATTTGTCCCTCAAAAGTGACCCAATTTTCAAAACTTGGTTGTCACGTTTACGTCACAGAAAATCATATTGTGTACTAAAATTAATAATAAAATTTGAATAATAATTAAAAATAAAATAAAATATGATCTTATATTAGGGCCGGTTCCTCTTAAAAGAGTACCTTTCAACATAATCAGTACCGTTGTAGATTCGGAGCAAATTGGCTGTAACCGACAGACAGGCACACGAGATCCTATATGGGTTCCGTTTTTTCATTGGGACGTACGGAACCTTAAAAACGAATTATTTATAGTGCACTTTCAAAGGCTTTGTAAGAATCAGCATGTTAATAGCGCAGGCTAAGTGCGGCGCTGGCGGTGCTGGAGGTGCATGGTGCACAAAACTTACTTCTCCCTTGTCACTGAAGTTGACGTGCAGGCCGGACTTGGCAGGCGAACGCTCTGTGGGCGAGAGCGCGGTGTGCGCGTGCGCGGGGGGCGCGGGGTAGCCCCCCGCCGGCGCCGCCACGCCGCACTCCATGCCGCACGCTGCCGCGCTCGCACTGCCGCGGTTCTGCAAGTCATACATCTATCGTTCACTGCACAGTTCACTCAATAGGTACTCAAATCTTTATTGCATTCAAAATCAAAAGTCATTTATTCAAATTAGGCTGAGAATCAGCACTTTTTGAACGTCAAAATTACAAAAGACAGTCCCCCAAAAATGCCCGCCCTTCACCACTTCCTAGTGCTATCGCTGGGAAGAAGAAGTGGCGCAACAAACTCCCCAGCAGCACAGCTGTCTGTTCAATTTAAAAAAATACTTTATTGTATACAATACTAGGTACCTATGTTCGGTAATCAACATTACAAGACCAGAACATAAAATTAAATTATTTGCCATATGCCAGCTAGCCACGCCAATATACCAACAAATATAAGTAATAAAAACTATACGTACTCAAGGTAAAAATAATTAATTAAAATGTAAATTAAAAAAAACTTACTACCCAAATAAAAGCCTCCAGGCATAAAGGGCGTGACAGCTTACATATTTAGGCATTGCTGTGTTCTGTTCAAATAGCTGTCACTTGAAGTCACAAAATGATAAACGACCATCGAAGTAACTTAAATAAACAGTTCAACCATGAACAAACAAAAGTTACACGCGCCAGCAACAGCATCGCAGCAGCGTCAGCATCAGAGCAAAATGACTTCCCTCACGTGAACCAACGTAACTCACGTTTGGTGTGGTTTGTATGGTAGGGTAGGGCGTTATGGTGCTAGATAGTTGCTGTAGGGCTAGGTTTCTATTCAGTAGGGTCTTAGGTGATCATAGGCACCAGGCTCCATTGTTTTAAACTTAGCCACACTGTACGCAATTACGGATAAATACGGGCAAATACGGATAACGGCCGTACTAAGCTGTGAAGCCCAGTGCGTACATAAACAAATAAGTTAGTAACAATAACCGGTCCGTAAACTAATTCTGGAGAAAGAACATAAACATTGTCTTGCGTTAAATGAGGGCGACCAACTATTCTTATCGTGTAAGTAGTCGTTGATGGAATAGTATGCCTTTGAACAAAGGTTGGATTTTACTTGAGCTTTAAAAGCATTAAAAGGCAAGTCTAGAAAAGAAGAGGGTATCTTGTTATAAAAGGTTATACCAAGCCCAACAAATGAGTTATGAACCTTATGCAGCCGGTGAAAAGGGGCACGTAGTTTTTTTTATTCCATATGACATGTGTTACATAATTATGTAGATGGTATTTACAAGGTAAAAGATCAATATGGACCCTGACATTACCATTGCCTTAAACATTGAGGTTCAAAACAACTAGAGCACTGAGACGTTTGTCACCCCGCACACGGCACAACACAGGTACCTGGTAGACTGAGACGTTTGTTGTCCCGCACACGGCACAACACAGGTACCTGGTCGACTGAGACGTTTGTTGTCCCGCACACGGCACAACACAGGTACCTGGTCGACTGAGACGTTTGTTGTCCCGCACACGGCACAACACAGGTACCTGGTCGACTGAGACGTTTGTTGTCCCGCACACGGCACAACACAGGTACCTGGTCGACTGAGACGTTTGTTGTCCCGCACACGGCACAACACAGGTACCTGGTAGACTGAGACGTTTGTTGTCCCGCACACGGCACAACACAGGTACCTGGTAGACCGAGACGTTTGTTGTCCCGCACACGGCACAACACAGGTACCTGGTAGACCGAGACGTTTGTTGTCCCGCACACGGCACAACACAGGTACCTGGTAGACCGAGACGTTTGTTGTCCCGCACACGGCACAACACAGGTACCTGGTAGACCGAGACGTTTGTTGTCCCGCACACGGCACAACACAGGTACCTGGTCGACTGAGACGTTTGTTGTCCCGCACACGGCACAACACAGGTACCTGGTCGACTGAGACGTTTGTTGTCCCGCACACGGCACAACACAGGTACCTGGTCGACTGAGACGTTTGTTGTCCCGCACACGGCACAACACAGGTACCTGGTAGACTGAGACGTTTGTTGTCCCGCACACGGCACAACACAGGTACCTGGTAGACCGAGACGTTTGTTGTCCCGCACACGGCACAACACAGGTACCTGGTAGACCGAGACGTTTGTTGTCCCGCACACGGCACAACACAGGTACCTGGTAGACCGAGACGTTTGTTGTCCCGCACACGGCACAACACAGGTACCTGGTAGACCGAGACGTTTGTTGTCCCGCACACGGCACAACACAGGTAAGTACCTGGTCGACTGAGACGTTTGTTGTCCCGCACACGGCACAACACAGGTACCTGGTAGACTGAGGCGTTTGTTGCCCCGCACACAGCACAACACCAAATCAAGATGGCCGCCACCACAAAATGGCGAATTACAAAAAACCTGATTAAACACCAAATTACCTAAATCTTAAAACGCAAGAAAATAAAAGAAATAAAATAATAAGGAGACCCTACAAAAAGCATGAAATAAAAAAACGGGACGGTTCATACATAGGGTCATAATTTCAAGGTTATTTTTTTCTTTATAAAGAGTTCCACGTTTATACCTTTTTTGTTCTATTTGTGGCTATTTTTTTCAATAGTTTTTTTATTATTATTTAAGCTTTTTACATTCATACTATTTTTATTATTATTTTGTGTCGGGGTTTTTTTTTAATTTTAATTTTTTAAATATTTTATACCTCGTTATACAGCTGATTAAGTGAAAATGTCTTTCCCGTAATTTGTACGCTTAATCTCGTAGAATTGTTTTGTGTTAACGGGGCACCGAGCTTTATAAACACAAAAACGCGATTTTATAACGGTTGTTTGAAGTAGTAAACAATTAGATTAAAATCTAAGAAAATAAATTGGTATTATTGACCATATATACTAGGCAGTATACACGGTGGAAACACGATTTGATAAAGTTGGCTCGATAGAATAAATTCACAAAGTTATCTCTAAAAAACACAATAAAACCTTAGTACGGCGTGAATACTTCGCGGAAGGTCATCAGTTTTTTAATAATAACAAAACTACATGTTTTTTAGAACTTACCTATACACTTTACATTTTCAAAATGTGTATTTGTTGTATGTGTATGTGTACGTAGATGATTTTTGAAAATGGTTAAGGGAAAATAATGGGAAAATGGTTTTGAACATTCAGTTAAACAGTTTGTTAAAGTATTAGAAACCTAAGGGAAAAGCAATGATGGCCATTAAATTTAAATGTTTAGAGAAAAGTGATATTAGTGACGAATTCTAGTAAATTTTCAAAACTACATGAAAGTTGGGTTTTCTCAAATCCCATGACTTTTTCGTCACACTATTCAAATTCAAATTCAAAATCATTTATTTGCTAATATGGGTAGTTACATTATGTTGTTAAAAAAATAAAGTACAGTTCAACCATATTACGCCTGAAGGCATGCAAATTAAAAGCTTAGGATATTACATTTATTATAACATTTCTTACACAATTTCACCGTGGCAAATAACAATTAAAATAATAATTAAACATAATATAATAATAATAAAATTGATCCAATGATAATGCCAGTAAATTATTTAGAATTATAATGTCAAGAAATGTATTGTCCATTAAAATGTCATGTCAAAAGATGATATTGTCATCGATGGAGTTTCTAGTATAGATTTTGGCAAGTGATTGTTTATACGCGGTGCCATACTGAAAATGCTATTGGAATACAGGGCCGTCTTGTTAGGTTTGCAAGAAATTTTATCAGTATGCCGCTTACTTCTGTACTTATCAAAACGATGTTTGTTGGGTCTTGCAAAGCTAGCAATCTCAAAAATGTAGACACAGGGCAATGTTAATATATTATGCTCGACAAAATATGGTCTACAGCTATCAGTTTGTTTGATACTAAATATACCCCTTATACACCGCTTTTGTGCCTTGAAAGCCATATCCTTATTTGTGGAATGTCCCCAGAATAAAATGCCATACTTTATCATGGATCCCACATACCCATGGTATGCTGCAAGTACAGCAGCGGTGTTAACCGTTTTTGCCAGCATATGTAGGGCGTAGGATTGTTTATTTAATTTTTTATTCAAAGCATCAATATGTGTCTTCCAATTCAGATTATAGTCAATTGACATACCTAAGAATTTTGTTGTTGCTATCCCATTTATTTTGTTCCCTTTATAATTTATGTTAATGTCATTAAATTTGGCTTTACGATTGCGAAATATCATAATTTTAGTTTTGTCAAAGTTCATTTTCAAACTATTATTAGTTAACCATTTCATAATATCACTTAGAGTATTGTTTATGTCCTGTTCTAGGGGTACCTTGTTCTTACCAGTAAAAACTACAGTACTATCATCCGCAAAAAGCATCCGCACTATCACATCCTGAATGGAATACCTACGTCAAATTAAAAGTCGCTCTGTACAATAGGTACAGACAAGTATACTTACTGTACAATAGGTACAGACAAGTATACTTACTGTACAATAGGTACAGACAAGTATACTCTGTACAATAGGTACAGACAAGTATACTTACTGTATTTTTAGGCGAAAAATACATGTCTATTGATTATTGCCCCTCTGATCAGATTTTGCATGAATCAATGCAGCTCGATAGGTAGGTAGTGTAGATACGTAGGTAAGCTACTACGGTCTACGAGCGAGCTCCGCGGTTCAAGCGCGCGTACGCCTATTTTACAAGACTCAATGAATGAAGGCCGTTTTTGGGCAACACATTGGATAACTATTACCAATCATCATCGTCCATCTCCAACGCGTACCTATTCAAAGTTGTGCGCTGAAGGATGCGCCGACTGGTTAACAGTTACAGCTACATTCGAGTCATATTCTGAACCACGACAGCGATGTCATGAACTGACCTACGACGACTGATGACTTATATACTTAGATGATTATTGAAAACGAAAGCTTCGAGGCAGGAGCTCTGTCAGCGTGCGAGGGTCCCGTGCCCTTGCCGCCGCCACTAGTCACTTGCGCTAAGTAGTATAGTAGAACAGGACGGCACAGCACTCATCCAGCCTAAGCAAGCGTGTCTCCTCGGGCCGGTGCGCGGCGGCGGGGGCGCGGGGTCCGGTGACCCTCGACCTCGTCACGCGGCACTACGGTCGACGCACAGACAGCCCCGAAGCAGCCGTCTTGCCTTTGTCTCCTCGTAGAGCTCCGAAATGACACTGTCACTGGTTTATGGCGGCCTCGCGGGTACTACGGGAGTTGGCGCGCCGCAACAAACGATACACAAAACGAGATGGTCACGCACGGCGCCATGTTACCAAACACGAGAAGCATTACACGCGCCCCGCAGGTGTAGCGCAGCAGCGATAGCACCCACGCACCTACATGACGCAGTGCAGAAATGCAGGTTAATTACTTGGCAAATCATTTCATATAAACTCGAGATGTTATGAATAATGTCTATTGAATTGAGTAGAGACTTCCAGGTGGGCAAACTAGCTTTTAGGAGCTCTTTAGGAGCAGTGGTGGCCCAGTGGTAATGGACCCGTCTTACGAGCAGTGGTGGCCCAGTGGTAATGGACCCGACTTACGAGCAGTGGTGGCCCAGTGGTAATGGACCCGTCTTACGAGCAGTGGTGGCCCAGTGGTAATGGACACGTCTTACGAGCAGTGGTGGCCCAGTGGTAATGGACCCGTCTTACTAGCAGTTGTGGCCCAGTGGCAATGGACCCGTCTTACGAGCAGTTGTGGCCCAGTGGTAATGGACCCGCCTTACGAGCAGTGGTGGCCCAGTGGCAATGGACCCGTCTTACGAGCAGTGGTGGCCCAGTGGTAATGGACCCGTCTTACGAGCAGTGGTGGCCCAGTGGTAATGGACCCGACTTACGAGCAGTGGTGGCCCAGTGGTAATGGACCCGTCTTACGAGCAGTGGTGGCCCAGTGGTAATGGACCCGTCTTACGAGCAGTGGTGGCCCAGTGGTAATGGACCCGTCTCACGAGTCGAGGTCGTGAGTTCGAACCCAGGCAGGCACTTATTACTTTGTTTAAATTATTTCATCACCACTGCTCTCAAAACGGTGAATGAAAACATCGTGAGGAAACTGGCATGTCCTAGAACCACAAATTCGAAGACATGTGACATCCACCAACCCGCACTGGGCCCGCGTGGTGGATTATGGCCCACTCCCTCTCACAGAGAGGAGGCCTATGTCCCAGCAGTGGGAACATTATAGGCTGATTATGTAAGCAGGTCTTTTGAAAGCGTCTCATTTAACTTATATAACTCCTCAAACACCAAGCAGTACCAGAAGACCATAAGACTAAGCCGACCAAACTAATAAAAAAAAATATCCGAGGCCAGGCTAGTAGGCATTTTAGGAACAGTCACAATAATAAAATATACCTAAGACAAATTATAATACATTCAGCCGCATCGGCAGAGGCTCAAAAAAATCCAGCCAAGTGCGAATCGAACTCGCCGCTCGTCCAACAAGGGTTCCGTCTACTTGATTCATACCAGCACCTAACGGAAGGGAAAATCGAATCAATACGACTTGCATTTTTTCCACTGCAAAGTAGTCTTTCAAAAACAAACATAACGTTGCAGGGGAACTTATTCTCCCTTAAGTATATCGTTCTACGATCGATGCTTCAACTACAAATGAAGTTAGTAAACGCAAAGAAGTTATTTATTTTACACAATATGTGATACGACAGTACGACTACAAATTACCAATTAATTTCATTTTTAATGTTTTCAAATGATGTGCGGTATGTGCCATACGTACTCGTATATCGATAGGTACCTAATTAGGTAATTACCGATTGCGGGAAGATTGAATTTTTACCTCTCCAATGGATCGCAGACCTTGGTAATTAATTTTGATTTCAACAGACGGACCAACAGACATCAAAGTGTTCCGTTTAAGGGTTAAAGGTTGGGTTTTTCCTTTTGAGGTACGGAACCCTAAAACAGAAGAATTGGGTCGCTGTGCATCCGTTTAAGGGTTAAAGGTTCCGTTTTTCCTTTTGAGGTACGGAACCCTAAAACAGAAGAATTGGGTCGCTGTGCATCCGTTTAGGGGTTAAAGGTTCCGTTTTTCCTTTTGAGGTACGGAACCCTAAAACAGAAGAATTGGGTCGCTGTGCATCCGTTTAGGGGTTAAAGGTTCCGTTTTTCCTTTTGAGGTACGGAACCCTAAAACAAAAGAATTGGGTCGCTGTGCATCCGTTTAAGGGTTAAAGGTTCCGTTTTTCCTTTTGAGGTACGGAACCCTAAAACAGAAGAATTGGGTCGCTGTGCATCCGTTTAAGGGTTAAAGGTTCCGTTTTTCCTTTTGAGGTACGGAACCCTAAAACAGAAGAATTGGGTCGCTGTGCATCCGTTTAGGGGTTAAAGGTTCCGTTTTTCCTTTTGAGGTACGGAACCCTAAAACAGAAGAATTGGGTCGCTGTGCATCCGTTTAGGGGTTAAAGGTTCCGTTTTTCCTTTTGAGGTACGGAACCCTAAAACAAAAGAATTGGGTCGCTGTGCATCCGTTTAAGGGTTAAAGGTTCCGTTTTTCCTTTTGAGGTACGGAACCCTAAAACAGAAGAATTGGGTCGCTGTGCATCCGTTTAGGGGTTAAAGGTTCCGTTTTTCCTTTTGAGGTACGGAACCCTAAAACAAAAGAATTCGGTCGCTGTGCACATGGAAACAGAAAATTAATGTGTGATGCATGTCGCAAACCGCAGCTGACGCGGCGTGTTAAGCATTTACTAAAGTGACATAAGTGCCTCCTCGAGGAGGCGAAGACACCGGCGGTCTCATGAATCTCAAATGTATCGTGAGTGGTGGTGCACAAAGACGGCGGCGGCCGGTGCACACTGCGCACAGTCACAGACCGCAGCCGGCGCGCGCCCTGAAACGGCTTTCAACAACAAAACTCATTTGAGAGCCCTACGCGGGCGACGACCTCCACGCCTCCCCTTGCAGACGTCTGGGGAGCATATTCTAGTTAATACATAGCTACACGAATACACGGCACAGACGACCATCACGCACTTGCAATCATAATGACTATCTGTCTATCTAGGATTCAAGCAATTGTTTGTGTACGATAACATGCTACTTTAAGGATTTTAATTTTTGTTTTTATAATATCCCCTGGACATTTCACACAGCACCATTTGTCCCAAGCTAAGCAACCTAATGCTTGTGTTATGGTAACAAGATGGCTGATAAACTACTTATATACAATTTTTTTTTTTTTTTTTGTAAATACATACTTATTATAGAGATAGAAAAACACCCAGACTCGGAACAAATACATGTAGGTCATACAAATATTTGTTCCGTGCGGGAATCGAACCCGCGACACGCAGCGCAGCAGTCAAACGCTTAACCACTGCGCCAACCGTGCCGTCAAAATAATAAGTAAGAAATAATACTTTCTTTGTTCATGTTTAAAATGAAAATGAAATCTAGGTAAGAATAATTTGCGGTTTTAGATGACAATGATGAAGTACAAAAGTGCACCAACAACCAGCAATCAGCAGTCATCACACGAAGTAGTACTCTCACACCTTCCATTCATCATTGTAATCAGCATTAAATATTGGAAATAAGTATCTTTTCGAGATTCCGCAGTAATTCGGAGTTGTTATATTCCGGAACAAATGATTTAGTATGGTGGTATAGAATTGGCCTTGTTTAATCACAGAAATCTTATTATTATTTCTATTTCTTAAAAATAGAAATAATAATAATAGTTCCTATATCACTATATAGGAGCATAACGAGAGGTTAAGTCCTCCTATCCTAGCCTCGGTGTCCCAAAACATGCAGCCAGTGTCCTCTTCGCTGCCACCGGCGACGCCGTGGAAGTATCGAAGTTTTGGGCCAGCAACATCTGACATACATTCGTGCCAGCGACACGAAGAAGAAAAAGAAGTAGTCCTGGTACGAGTATGGCCAACCTTCAAGTAGTCCTGGTAGGAGTATGGCCAACCTTCAAGTAGTCCTGGTACGAGTATGGCCAACCTTCAAGTAGTCCTGGTAGGAGTATGGCCAACCTTCAAGTAGTCCTGGTACGAGTATGGCCAACCTTCAAGTAGTCCTGGTACGAGTATGGCCAACCTTCAAGTAGTCCTGGTAGGAGTATGGCCAACCTTCAAGTAGTCCTGGTACGAGTATGGCCAACCTTCAAGTAGTCCTGGTAGGAGTATGGCCAACCTTCAAGTAGTCCTGGTACGAGTATGGCCAACCTTCAAGTAGTCCTGGTAGGAGTATGGCCAACCTTCAAGTAGTCCTGGTACGAGTATGGCCAACCTTCAAGTAGTCCTGGTAGGAGTATGGCCAACCTTCAAGTAGTCCTTTTTTTTTTTTTTTTTTTGTCGCTGAGAAATGCTTTATGCATGCCCGCCTCGCGGGGGACGAGACGGGGTATGTGGGACTCCCTGTCGGAAATAACAGTATACCCACTAAAACTCAGCGGTGTTCCCTCATTCGCCGTGATGGGAGGGCCACGGGAATAGGCATAGCCTTTACCTCCATAACCCTCCCGGCGCATGCCCGCCTAGATGGTATGGCGGGCCCCGCATGCCCCCCACACAGGGGGGCTACGGGAATGGCCGGGAGCACCTAGCCATTCCCGTCCAACACTGGTGGAGGCCTGTGCAATGCAGGCAACGGTGCCCCCGCACCCGTTGCCTGCTGGCCCCCACGCCCGCCTGAACGGCGGGCCCCGCATGCCCCCCAAGATGGGGGGCTACGGCCGCAGAGGATAGGGAGAGCGGCAACGACACACCGACACTCCTCTTCCCCTGCGGCCCCACCGCGTCCGCCATCGAACGGTGGCGGCCCCGTCAAGGCCGCGGAAGGTAGGGAGAGCGGCAACGTATCACCGACACTCCTCTCCCGCCGCGGCCTCCAATCCTCAGCCGCAATGTCTCCCACACGGGGGACATCGCGGCCCACCTCAGGTAGGCTGCGATGTCGCCCAAGCGGCACCGCAACCTACCCGCCGGCCGCTACGTCGTCGGCTTTTCCGCACAGCCTAGACGAGCGGCCGCTCCTCGGGTTCCTCTTAGCTTCACCGTGGCCAAATCCACCACGGCTACTGAGCCCCCCCGCCTCGACAATGCGGGAACCCACCGGGGGGGCGGGAACCCACCGGGGGGGTACCTTCAAGTAGTCCTGGTACGAGTATGGCCAACCTTCAAGTAGTCCTGGTGTGGCCAACCTTCAAGTAGTCCTGGTATGGCCAAACTTCAAGCGGCCACTAGAATTAATTGAGAATTTCTCACTCAATTCGTATGATGGATAAAAAGAGTAAAACAAAATTGCACAACAGATCCAATGTGTAGCGCCACACGAAGTCACCGCCACAGGGTCGCAGGCCCGGCCACAACTAGGAGCGTGGCGTGCCGCGTGCAAGCAAGCAAGCGTATCACTTTCTTAACATTAGCTAACGCGACGCGCGAGGCCGCCCAGCCGGCCCGGGCGTCTGCACTGAACGAGTGACAGAACAAGCGCACACGACTTCACGCGATGTGCACTCATTCCGCTAAAGTTAATATGCTTGACTTAATAACGCAGCTCTGCTGAAAATTAACTCTGCTGAATGCTGGTCCCAGAAGCTCAAATGCAAAACCGACCCGCAACCATAAATAAACACAAATTTGTTGTACCTATAACAAGGCTCAAGAAAATAGGTGGCTCGTTCAGATGCCAATGTATACGCTTTTACAATAAAGTTCCAAGCCCCGTTCAAGATCTAAGCCTTACTAAATTCAAATCATTCATTAAACGTAAGTTGTGCCAGAAAGCCTTTTATACCGTTAAGGATTATATCGAGGACAAAAAGGCTTGGGATTAAGGTGCTTCCAATTTTTTACATATTTAATGTTTTTATTTATATTTTTTTTTCTGTCTTGTTGTTGTTTTTTTTTTGTTTTATTATATACACTTTGACATTAATGGATTTTATATATATACTATGACATTTGCTTACTTTGTAAAGTATTCTATTATTTTAATTATTGTGAATGTGAAGACTATGTGGGTCATTTTATTTATATTATTTTTAATTTTTCTCTCTGTTCTGTTAGTTTTTGTCATGGTCTGGCAGTTTGAGTAATTAATGTGGCCTACCCAAATGTCCTTTCTTTGGTATTGTTCGTCGAATCGTCGAGCTCCTTAAGTTTTGAGTTGAGCTGCACGATTTCTGACAAATGCGTGCACTGGCTGGACAGGTCCTCTCAATCTGTGTGGTTCTTTCCTCAAAAGACCATCTCAGACATCGACCTGCATGGTCTTCATATGATCTGACCAAGATTATGTCTGGACTTTAAAAGAGACTGTGACCTCTGAGTTTGTTTCGGCCTTTCTTCTCAGAGTAGTCAGATAGGAAACGCCGACCTCATCTAGTTTTCAAATATGATTGACGTGTAAAAGTGTTTGTACAAACCTACTTACAAAAATAAAATCATTTAACATTTAACCGTTTCTGCAAACTCAAACTCAACTCAAACTCAAATCATTTATTTCAATTAAACCATTTACAGGCACTTTTGAATTGTCAAAATTAAATAGTCGGTCAGTTAGTCAAAAAGTTGAAGCTAGTCGCCCGGAATGGGCGACTAGCAAAAACGTAGATCTCTATGGAAAAAAACGGGCAAGAAACTCCACGGACACTCTTTTAAATCAAGATATTATTACAAAATCCTGGGTACATTATTCTTATTGCTTCTTTAATATAATATAATATCTTTATGTGAGAACAATGTAAAAAAGAAACAGTTTAAAATATAACATTCAAAATAAGCCCTGGCAGTTAAGAGATGACCAGTCTCACTCAACCAACGGCGCCCGTTCACGAATATGACGCGTGGATCAGCACCACCCAGCTCAACCATTTTGTAGGGAACCGAATGATCCAACACACGCGCCACCATCAGTGAGACATTTAAGTGAGCATGACATATTCACAACTGCCATGCTCTTTCTAGTCAACATCAAAATATAATAAAAAACGGATCTATGGTTCTTACATTTACAAAATTTAAAAAATGCTTCTAAATTATACAAAACTATAGTTTGCAAACTTAAGAGATAAGAAAAAAATATATAAAAAGTTACTCACTACCAATCAGGAAGAGGTATTTAATATTGAAGTATTCAAAATTAATCTTGATTGAATAAGCGCTGCGAGGCGGTGATACCACCTGGCAGAAACGGTCCTGACAACTTCGATGCCGCCCACTGCACAATACGGCAGCAGTGGCCTAATGATCACTCATTCCAGGAGAAGAAGGACAGTACCTGACCCTCTTGAGCTTCTTGGCGTTACGTGACCTCCACCCATGGTTTATCTCCTTCTTCGTGATTTATTTGGAATCTTGGATAGATTACAAATAAATGTTTATGTTTCGAACAGACTTCAACTACTTCGACAGCGTGGCCTCGCAAAGGTTTCGTTTTAGGTCTATAAATTGAACCTAAGGCTCAACTGGCTACCGAAAAGTTAAGAATCCTGGAAAAGGTAAGGAGATACTTGACACCGGACCAGCTGCTCAACCTCTATCAATCGCAATTCGCAAGTTCGATCGCATTTGCCACGTGGAGTTCTACTCTCATCTCTGGGACGGAGCTGTCAAATACCAGCTTGCTGTGGTTGAGCGCGCGTGCGAGAGAAAAGGACAACATTCATCAGCGGGATATCGATGGTGGAGCTCTAGAGACTTAAACATCGTCGCCGAGTTGGCCCATCGGTTCTTTATCGGATCCGCGGCTCTTGAGCTTCGGAAGCTCAAACAATCTATAGCTGAGGGCTATCCCAATATTGACGATGAGTTCAGCCGTTTTAGCGTGAACAAAAATACACAAAATCAAATCTATTCTCTTTACAATATTGGTTTAGATCTAATGGCTAAAGATGATTTATATAAATTACAGAAACGTGAGAAAAAGACCCAACAGGTTGAGCTCGCGATGGTTGAGCCACGGGCGCCGTTTGCTGAAGATAGGTAAAAGTTGAGAATGATAATGACGTGAACGAGGCTAGGAGCTACTTATCAAAAGAATTACATTAAATACTGGCCCAACATAAGGCGACATCAACTAGCTACGGCGATACATAATATAAGCCACACACAATCACTTCTTAGATTGATAACAGAAATCTCATATTTAAAATGATTGTGACAATGTGTGACGGTATGATGATATTTCCGCGCGAAGTAGACCCGCTTTCATCACAATTGCAACAGTCACATGGATGGATACCCAAAGCCTATTATTGAACCACTAACATCTTGAAGGGTGCACATGCATATGCGCAGTCTCTCAACCGGCAGAAGGTATTCGAGCGCCAGTCTCGAATGAATGAAGTCAGTTGCCTGGCAGGCTGGCATGTACAGTGTACAGCCAGCCTCCTTACAGCAACCCTGTGTTGATTTGATCATTCCTTCTACTAATAGTTCCAATAAACCTTGCGATAGCACTAGGAAGTGGTGAAGGGCGGGCGTTTTTGGGGGACTGTCTTTTGTAATTTTGACGTTCAAAAAGTGCTGATTCTCAGCCTAATTTGAATAAATGACTTTTGATTTTGATCTTGTACACAAACTTTAAATAATGATATTGTGTTATTTTGTGATGAGATTGGTAAGGACTTAGGTCACTTGTTGACAAATGAATATCCGGGACACTCAATATTAAATTACTGTATGCCTGGTTGTTCTTTGTTTCACATTATGAAAAAAAATTTATTAAATGTAACTTTACCCAGGATACAACTTTATAAATTTTTGTGGGTAATAGGGGAAATGTAAACAAAGGAGAACTGCTCCAGTATCATAAAACATTATGCAATCTTAGTTTAAGAAAAGTTGTGTTGTTTACATTCCCCTATAGTAAGTTTGCCACAGGAAGAAAATAGCTTAAGATTTGAATGTTGAATTGTTGAATGATATATGATGACAATGCATAATTTGACATATAATAATAACGTGTTCCATTTGATTGATATTAACAATTATGTTAGTAATAATTTCTATTTGACAGAAGATAGATATAACAGTGTTATGTACTATCTTTCTAATTATTATAAAAGACAGATAGCTGTGTCGCTATCATGTTTTTTTACAATTACAGCCAAAAATTTGGCTAAACAACTTGCTTCTTTTGAGCAATGCAATGACATTATAAATAATTCTACCACTAATTTGGTCACAATTAATGACATTGTTAATAATTTAAATTAGAAAGTAAGACAATAGAGGCAACCTCTAGCTATATTGTACAGAATGGCAAAAGTACCTCAAAAAAGGGTTTAAAATCAGTAAATAGTATCAACCTGGTGCATCAAAATATTCAAGGATTTATGAGCAAAGATTTAGAAGTAGAATTATTTATGAATAATTCTTTAATAGTATTGATATTCTTTGTATAACAGAACATTGGCTGAAAAGCCACCAGTTCTTGTTCAATTTTAATAATCACCAGGTTGGTAGTTCGTTCAGCAGAATAAATGCTATACATGGTGGCTCATTAATTTTAGTAAGTAACCAACTCAAATTTAAAGATCGTAAGGATATTGTGAGCCTATCTGTTGAGCGTCCAGTTGAAATTGCCTGTATAGAATTGGAGCATTTTGTTGTATTAAGTGTGTACAGACCCCCATCAGGATTGTATGACTGCTTTGAAAAGGTAATGGATGAAGTGTTAGACAGGATTTGTAACTCAAACAAGTCCGTTATCATTTGCGGTGATTTTAATGTCAATTTATTAGAAAACTCAGGTTCTTGTAGTAAAATTATAAGTCTGTTTCAGTCCTACAATCTTGTAAACCTATTTTTGGAGCCCACAAGAATAACACCTACTAGTGCCACATGCCTAGATAATATTTATACTGATATTATACCAAGCCACAAAGAAATTATAAATTTACTAGATTCTGATCATTGCGGGCAAAGGATTACTATTCGAAATCAAAACAAAATAGTGGTTAAAAAAGATATCACTGTTAACCCAAAAACTGCAGGTCACTTGGAGGCTTTCAAAAGTAAACTCACTGATAAATTACCAGTTTTGTCAATTCATGCGGATCCTAATCACCTTTATGGTATTTTTTTTAATATATACTGTAAACAATTTAACTCAACCTTTATTCCCAAGACTATCTCGGTTAATAGTAACGCATCTTTCAGTGATTGGGCTACCATTGGTATTCATAAAAGTAGAACGCGGCTTTATGAACTGTACAATGAAAGGACTTACGTTAACACTGATGCATTTAATTTGTATGTTAGAAATTATTCAAAATTATTTTAAAAAGTTTGTTATATGGCCAAGTCACTTTATTTAGGTTTAAAGATTAAAAACAGCAGTAATGTAATTAAAACGACTTGGAATATTATTAATAGTGAAACGGGAAGGTCTAGTAATCGAAACACTGACTACAGCTTGTCGATTAATGACAACATAATAAAATCTGACTCACAAGTCGCCGAGGCATTTGAAAATTTCTTTTCGGATATTCCCGTTTCAACTACTAAATCCCTAAACTCATCACCTTCTGTTGCTGAGTCTTTGCTTATGGAAAATGTTAATGGTTGCGATTCAGAATTTCATTTTGAACATGTTACTTGTAGAGATATAATTAAAACTTTCCACACTTTAAATGTAAAAAAGACTGCAGATCTGTGGTTGCTAAGTCTGTTATTGACATTGTAGCGCCTACTCTAGCTCTTATCTTTAATAGTTGTATTGACGGTGGGGAGTTTCCTGACCTCATGAAAAATAGTAAAATAATACCTTTGTTTAAATCGGGTAGTACATCAGACCCCACAAATTATAGACCCATTTCTGTACTACCTACCTTTAGTAAAATTTTTGAGAAATTAATTTTAGAACAAATGCAAAGATTTTTTAATAAACACAAATTATTACATAGCAAACAGTTCGGTTTTACAAGGGGTCGTTCAACTACTGATGCCTGTTGCCTGTTGAACTTTTAGGATATATTTATAATGCATGTGAAGACAAATGCGATGCCTTGGGCATTTTCTGTGATTTGTCCAAGGCATTCGATTGCGTTCTTCACGAAACTTTAATCAGGAAACTCCGTCACCACGGGATCCGGAACGCTGCTCTGGATCTTCCTACTTCATACTTGAGTAAGAGGATTCAGAGCGTTGACGTTAATGGAAAAAGATCTCCCGGATCTATAGTAACAATGGGAGTCCAACAGGGCTCAATTCTTGGTCCTTTCTTGTTTCTTATTTATATTAATGACTTGCCGTACCTCATAAAGGATAATCATGATATAGTGTTATTTGCAGATGACACTTCACTTTTGTTTAAACTTAAACGTCAGCAGCAGGTTACTGACGAAGTAAATAGCGCGATCTCTAAAGTAGTCCACTGCTTCAATGTTAATAATTTACTTCTAAACGAGAAAAAAACCAAATGCATTAAGTTTACGCTACCTCACGTTAGGCAGGTGAAAACTAATGTGTTGATAAAGGGCGAAGAATTGAATCCTGAAGACAGTACCGTATTCTTGGGCATAACTTTGGATGCTAAGCTTCAGTGGGGTCCGCATATAGACAAATTGTCAAAAAAGCTAAGTTCCGCAGCATTCGCTGTTAGAAAAATTCGTAATTTAACTGATATAGAGACAGCCCGTTTAGTGTAATTTAGCTATTTTCATAGTGTAATGTCGTACGGTATTCTATTGTGGGGAAATGCCGCTGATATTCAGACTATCTTTGTTTTGCAGAAGCGAGCTGTTCGATCAATTTATAAATTAAGTCCGAGACACTCGCTCAGAGACAAATTTAAAGAGATTAATGTTATGACTGTGCCTTCTCAGTATATTTATGAAAATCTTTTATATGCCCATAAAAATATAAAATTGTTTAAAAAATACAGTGATATCCATGATATAAATACTAGGAACAAACACAAATTTGTTGTACCTATAACAAGGCTCAAGAAAATAGGTGGCTCGTTCAGATGCCAATGTATACGCTTTTACAATAAAGTTCCAAGCCCCGTTCAAGATATAAGCCTTAATAAATTCAAATCATTCATTAAACGTAAGTTGTGCCAGAAAGCCTTTTATACCGTTAAGGAATATATCGAGGACAAAAAGGCTTGGGATTAAGGTGCTTCCAATTTTTTACATATTTAATGTTTTTATTTTTATTAAAAAAAAAATTCTGTCTTGTTGTTTTTTATTTTTTTTATTTTATTATACTACACTTTGACATCAATGAATTCTATATATAAGTACTATGACATTTGCTTACTTTGTAAAGTATTCTATTATTTTAATTATTGTGAATGTGAAGACTATGTGGGTCACTTTATTTTTATTATATTTTATTTTTCTCTCTGTTCTCTTAGTTTTGTCAGGGTCTGGCAGTTTGAGTAATTAATGTGGCCTACCCAAATGTCATTTCTTTGGTATTGTTCGTCGAATCGTCGAGCTCCTTAAGTTTTGAGTTGAGCTGCACGATTTCTGACAAATGCGTGCACTGACTGGACAGGTCCTCTCAATCTGTGTGGTTCTTTCCTCAAAAGACCATCTCAGACATCGACCTGCATGGTCTTCATATGATCTGACCAAGATTATGTCTGGACTTTAAAAGAGACTGTGACCTCTGAGTTTGTTTCGGCCTTTCTTCTCAGAGTAGTCAGATAGGAAACGCCGACCTCATCTAGTTTTAAAATATGATTGACGTGTAAAAGTGTTTGTACAAACCTACTTACAAAAATAAAATCATTTATCATTTATAGCCAGCACGTGCAGCCGGCTCGTTACAGACATCGCACACCGTATTGACTCAGAACGATTTCCCATACTCGGGATTATTATAGCTAATCTAGAGTATTCAGAATTCTATCATATATCATTGTGTTTTTGTTCCCTTCAGTTAGTTTTAGTGATGGTCTGGCAGTTTGAGTAATTTATGCGGCAGCTACCCAAATCTCCTGTCTCTGGTATAAATTGTTCGTCTAATCGTGTTGAGCTGCACGATAATTGACATAGGGGAATTATAAAACGAGCGATTAAAAAAAAGCTTTGCGACTGATGATGACATACTGTATTAATAACTTGAGCGGTATGAATTTGAGTAAGCGAAAAATTAACTAAACTAACGACGAATATTGATTAATAATAAAATCCAGAACAAGCTTACAAAAAGTGGATTGTGATAAATCCATTTCATATATTAAAATTTTATCCGAGCGACTACATTACTAAGTGAGCGACTGGAAATACAGAGAGGGCAACTTCAATATTAAGATAGAATCGATTTTTCTCTCTCTCATTTCGGCTAATGTGCACATTAACCGAAATGAAACGGCTAAAAATGAAATCGAAAAAGCTAGGTTAGGTTAGGTTAGAACTGTGACCACATAACACACGAGCCGAGCGAGCGAAGCGAGCGGTGCCGCGGCAGCGGCCGGCGAGTGCCAGAAACATTTTGCTATAGGAAACTACTAATAGAAACATTTTTTTTTAATGTGAGCTCCTTATACTCTGCTCATTAGTGTATTTTTCAAAGTGGTTTTTGTATTCGAAACACTTCATTTAAGATAAAATGCCGCTCAGTATAAAAAATACATTTGCCAAATATTGAAAAAAATGCAGGACGTAACGTTGACACTCAAACAAATATTAAGTCGCTCAAATATTATGAAGCTGCTCATTTTGTATTTTAAGTAACTCAAATTAATGTTTGTAAGATACTATTCTGTTGATTTTTCGTCACTTACAGTCAGTCGCTCACTTAGTAATTATATAACCCAAATTAATTAATTTTGACACTTAAAATTGTAATTTACAGTCACTCGTTTTATTGCTACCCATTGACATATATGCGTGCACTGACTAGATAGGTCCACTCAAATCTGTGTGGTTGTGTCCTGTGTATTATATTATTTTAATAATTGTGAATTTGAAGACTATGTGGGTTAATTTTCTTTTGTCTTTATTTTTAACCGACTTTAAAAAGGAGGAGGTTCTCAATTCGGATGCTTATATTGATTTTTTATCGATTCGGGCATTTGTTTTTTTTTAAAGAACCGTGCCCCACACTTGGAATTACTCCTGTATCGTGTTTGCGTTTACAAACATTTAAACTCACATACACAAACAGCCAGACCCGGAACAACTACCTGTAGGCAATACAAATATTTGTTCCGTGCGGGAATCGAATCCGCGACACGCAGCGCAACAGTCGATCGCTCAGCCACTGCGCCAACCGTGTTGTCAAACCTGTATCTTCGTCATAATTAGGCGTTTAGTCAACCGCCTGGCCTTTCGAAGTAGTGCTCGCCTCCCTTCGTTCTTTCGGCTCGCACGCGGTTGATCACAGTTCTAACCTCCAAACCCATTTGGTCGGGGTGCCCAGGCTTAGTTACTGCAACAAATTCGGCCCGCACGTGATTGGTTACAGTTCCAACCTAAACTATAATTTATTGAATATCATTCAGGCTGTTAGTCGAACGGCCGCGCCGTTTAGTTATAAGGCTAGGCAATTAACTAAACGGCTAATTAAACCAGTTGGCTGCGCCTGCGACATATAAACGGATTTGCAAAATTATTTGTTTGTTCGAAAGAGTTTTATTCCGAAACATCACGCCTGTACCCTCTAAAGGGGTACGCAGATGTGTTCAGTATACCACGGTACACCCTCATTACTGTCAAAGTCGTTATTGGGGTACCTCTTATCTTGTAAGTAAATTTTGGCATAAATTTTTAATTTAATTTTTATTTATCATTTTGTTTTCCGAAATGGTCTCATTCTTTAGTAAAAATCTCAAATCTGTTGATGAATTCCGGAGACAGACAATGGAACTCTTCAATTATGAAAAGTCTATTTATTGCAAAATAAATCACTAGCGGTACCTACTGTGAAGGGGTAGACAGGTAGGTAGTTTTATTTATTAACCGACTTCAAAAAAAGGAGGTTCTCAATTCGGATGTTTTTTTTTATGTTTGTTACCTTAGAACTCCATTATTTAAAAAGCCGCATTGCAAAATTATGTTTTTAATGGATAAGGTATGCCTCAGGGATCCCATATAAATTTTAATGGATAAGGTATGCCTCAGGGATCCCATATAAATTTTATTAACTTTGCTTGGGTAGTTTTTGAGTTACCGTCAATAATACGATCTTTTTCCACTTAGTTTATATTGATGATGTTTTAATAACTTCCCGTCACTGATATTTACAAGTAGCACTATTAGCAAGTAGTGTTATATGAATTTGTGTGGGGTAGGTACAACTAAATAGTGAAAAATAACTTTAATTTCGGAAGTCGGTGTCGTTGGTTCTGCATTTTCGTTTTTTGACAAGTCGGAAGTTGGAAGTCGGTTGTTTTCTGTTTTTGTAAAAACGTTTTAAAAAATAATATGATTAACGTGTAAAAGTGTACAAACCTAATTACAAATATATGTCGAGGTCTCAAGACGAATGGGGCAGGAGTCCAGGACAGGAACGAATGGGGCAGGAGTCCAGGACAGGAACGAATGGGGCAGGAGTCCAGGACAGGAACGAATGGGGCAGGAGTCCAGGACAGGAACGAATGGGGCAGGAGTCTAGGACAGGAACGAATGGGGCAGGAGTCCAGGACAGGAACGAATGGGGCAGGAGTCCAGGACAGGAACGAATGGGGCAGGAGTCCAGGACAGGAACGAATGGGGCAGGAGTCCAGGACAGGAACGAATGGGGCAGGAGTCCAGGACAGGAACGAATGGGGCAGGAGTCCAGGACAGGAACGCAAGCGCAAGCTCATGCAGATCGACAAACAAAGAAAGGTTAGCGGGGAAACGAGGTGTTGGCTGAAAAAAAAAAGGCTGGATTGAGTTGAGAAATATTCGCGAATGGACCGGAGTCACGACAGACGAGTGCTGCTGAGCTGCTCCACCTGGTCAAGGACAAGCAGACATGTTCGGAGTCACGACAGACGAGTGCTGCTGAGCTGCTCCACCTGGTGAAGGACAAGCAGAATGTTCGGAGTCACGACAGACGAGTGCTGCTGAGCTGCTCCACCTGGTCAAGGACAAGCAGACATGTTCGGAGTCACGACAGACGAGTGCTGCTGAGCTGCTCCACCTGGTGAAGGACAAGCAGAATGTTCGGAGTCACGACAGACGAGTGCTGCTGAGCTGCTCCACCTGGTCAAGGACAAGCAGACATGTTCGGAGTCACGACAGACGAGTGCTGCTGAGCTGCTCCACCTGGTCAAGGACAAGGAGACATGTTCGGGGTCGATCGCCAACCTTCATTCACTGAAGAGGTCCCAAAAGAAGAAGAAGAAGTATAACAAGGTTTCGAACTAACAGCTGGAAGAGTGCGCCAGCGGGCAAGCATTCCCAACTAACAGCTGGAAGAGTGCGCCAGCGGGCAAGCATTCCCAACTAACAGCTGGAAGAGTGCGCCAGCGGGCAAGCATTCCCAACTCAATATTGCTGTAGGTGTTATTGTACACCTGCACAGACAGACTGATGCTCTGCTCGACGTCATACTCAATTACTCATAAAGTATGGACGACTTTTTTATGCGTAGGAATGATGTTCATTGTAGAGCCGGACGCCGGTATAAATCAACGGGTCATTTAAGTACCTACTTATTTAACAAAATATAAATATGTAGGAAACTAACAGGCGCTTACCGACATAATACTGATTCTTCAGTTTGCGACTACGGTATACACCCACATCGACAGTGGAGTGATTTTTCCTCCACATTATAAGTGTAAAGTGATGAATTGATGATGCATAATGTGCGACTCGGGAGTGTCCAGCCGCGATATATGGCGACGACCCAGGGGCACAGCGTGCCGCTGGCTCGTTATCTTGGACTTTACATATTTACGTAAGTACATTACATACACATGTAAAGATATTAAATGATAAGACATGCAACGTTATCATAATCAATTAAAATTATCAGAAGAGCAGAGTGCATAAGTAGATAGAGCGCGGCGGTGGCGGCGCGGCGGGAGCACCGAGCAGCCGCCCGCTGCCCGGCGCGGCCTGACGGACAAACACGAGTCCGCAGTGCTGGGCTACCAACTATGTACATGTTACGTCACGGACTCACGGCTAGCGTTCTAATTAGATTATTAGTACACTGTTAGGTATCTTATAATTGGTTTACACGTGCATGTGACTAATCTAACGAAGCATTTCGCGCACAGAGACAGTTCTAGGCTGTAGAGGCAGGGTCTGCCGTCTTATAAACAGTGCCGGCGCGAGGCGTCGCCGTCGCTTGGCAGCCATGTCCTTAGACTCGACTGGCAAGCAGAAAGGTTGGTGTACCACAAGAAGCATCAACCAGCCGTTTCGTTGCTAAATGGCAAAAACGGAACCCTTATAATTTCGTCACGTCCGGATCCGGATGATACACAGCCATTTCACTCGGACACTATTTGCAAAGATGTATTTGTATTCTGTTCACCACTATACAATGGTGTAGTGAAATTAGGAAATTACGAAAAAAAAAACCGGTCAAGTGCTAGTCGGACTCGCGCACTGAGAGTTCCGTACTTTGTAGGTATGTAACTACAAACGTACTTTGTAGGTATGTAAATACAAATTTACGGTTTCCGGATTTTTTTTCCTTTACTTGTTCTACATGACATTGCTTCTTGCAAAATTTCGTGATTCTAGGTCAACGGGAAGTACCCTATACCTACGCTTTGATTACCTTGAGACTTGAGAGTGTCAAAATATGCAGCATAAATGGAGCATAAACGCCCGTATCTTTTGATTGTGTTTCCTTAGATCTTGGATTTTTTCACTGCTTCAAAGGATTGTAGCCCTGAGTATTTTATATTAATTTCAAATTGATAACTCCACATGTTCCTGAGAAAAAGGGTCTTGACAGACGGACGGACAGACAAACGGACAACGAAGTGATCTTATAAGGGTTCTGTTTTTCCTTCTGAGGTACGGAACCCTAAAAATAATAAATAGGGGTGGCGCTAAATGGAGGATTATATTATAAAAACAATGCACATAAGCGAGTGGGACTGTGGGGTGCCGGGTGTCGTGATTCCTTAGGTACTTCATTGAAAAGATTATGATGTTTTTAAGTGACTTTGCTCACCACCTGTATCTCGATATTTTCGGTTGGTTTTTTTGCGGTTGATAAAATCAATGCCTAGTGTGCATGGGTACCTAAATATAATAAATGATTTGATTTCTGTAAGGTTTGTACAAACACTTTACCCGTCAATCATATTTTACAAACTAGATGAGGTCGGCGTTTCTTATCTGACTACTCTGAGAAGAAAAGCCGAAGCAAACTCAGAGGTCACAGAATTTTTTAAAGTCATTATCTTGGTCAGATCTTGTGAAGACCATGTAGATTGGTGTCTGAAATGGTCTTTTGAGGAAAGAACCACATAGATGAAGTTGACCTGTCCAGTCAGTGCCCGCATAATTGGCAGAAATCGTGCAGCTCAATTCAGAATTTAAGGAGCTCAACGATTCGACGAACAATACCAAAGAATATTTACAACAATACAATTTGGGTAGGCATATAAATTACTCTAACTGCCAATGTTATTCTGATTCATTGAAAAATTAAACTGTTGATTATAATTATGGTGTTGATATTTAGATTTTTGATGTTTTGGTTTTTGAAGTTTAGTATCCCACCCAGACCATGATTAGAACTAACTGAGAAATAAATAATAAAAACAAAGTCCTCACATTCACAATAATTCAAGTAATTTAATACTTTACAAAGTAAATATTCATGTATATTTATGTTTTAGGAAAGCTTTTCATAGCATCAGCCATACCTATACTTTCAACGCCTTACAAAACCAAGAAATAGACACCTCGTACATAAACCTTTGCAAAATATTTATAGAAACAGCACCGCAGTTATTAAAACCAATTCTAAGACAGGACCGTCCTTCCAGATCAATAAAGGAGTTAAACAAGGAGACCCGCTGTCTCCGAAATTATTTACGGCCGTTCTGGACGAAGTCTCCAGAAAGCTGGCAGCAGGCTGGCATTATGGTTGGACAAAAGAGATTATCCGATCTCCGTTTTGCCGACGATATTGTCATTTTTTCGTCTTCAGTCTCCGAGCTGACTCAGATGCTAGAAGATCTCAGCACGGCAAGCCTAGAGGTCGGACTTCAAATGAATATGTCGAAGACCAAGTTGATAACGAACAGCGTGCATCGCAGGATCACCGTGTCGGGTTGGACAAGGTTGAATATGTCGACGAGTATAATAATTATATATTCTATCTTGGTCAAATACTCTTTTTTCAGGCAAGACAAAATACAGAAGTTGCAAGACGCACCGAAAATGCCTGGAAGAGCTATTGGGCCATGACAGATCAAAATGAAGGGTGATCGTCCACTATCCCTTAAGAGATGACTCATCGACATGTGTATTCTTCCTATCCTCACGCATGGTTCTCAAACATGGTCTTTGACGATTCAGCAAAGGTCCACGCTCCAGTTTTGCCAGAGAGCTATGGAACGGAGTATTCTAGGTCTTAAGCTGGACCGGGTTAAGAAGACAACAATCCGTTCCATTACTAAAATAACTGACGTTCCTCAGAAAGCTGCCACGCTTAAATGGAATTGGGCTGGACACATCTGCCGCATGTCAGACTATCAATGGGCCAAACTTACGACCCAGTGGGTCCCGCTTAATGGCAAACGACATCGCGGCAGGCCCAGACGAAGATGGCGGGATGAGCTGGACTCCTTTAATAAAGACTGGTCCTTGTCAGCTCTGGATAGAGAGAAATGGGAGGCCTTTGCCCAGCAGTGGGACAGTAATGGCTAATAAAAAACTAAAATAAAAAATGTCGCCAATTGTATGATTTGTCATTGAATGCGCGGTCAGTTTGCAGACTGTCGCCCTTATGTCTAATGCCCAAGGCTCATTGATGACGTTGATCCACTTCGTCGAGACTCATTGTATGTTAGGGTAACCATGATTATTAACAAGTTCGGCAGTAAAAACTAAGCAGTAAACTAACTAAAAATGAGTAGCAATCAGAATTAGTCGGAAGAAGAAATATAACTTGGAAGTAGGTCTATAAAATCACGTGTTTCTTGAGCACACGCTGAACTTTTCTTCATGTTTATTTTCGGAAACACTTGCACTACTCGACATCATTTTTGTTGTTTGGTTTAGCAGCGTCTCAGGTGGAAAATAGAACTACATAGTTGAATCAATTCGCTTAGGCATTGTGTTATGTCTTCGGCGATCAATTCATCAATTGACTAGATTGATTGAATTCGTCATTGGGTTTCAAGGACTTTTACACAATGCCTAGGCGTTATACATTTTGCCTTAGGATATATACAGGCTGGCAGGGACATCGACGCGTAAACTGTAACCATGAATTCAGCACATGAGTTTAGACCCCATGGCATAGAAATTTTTCGTCGGTTATCAAAAAAAATCTTCTGTTTCATAGAAAATTTCAATACCTACGCGGTCAAAACGTATGGAACAGCAATATAATTTTTTATATAACGGCGAGTTTATGCAAACGGGCGGTGCCGTACCTATGTATAATGATAATGACGAATTATTCAAGAGGGCGACCGAATTTTTCATCGTGGGTTTCATGGTTTTTGAGGTAGCTGAAGTCAAGTCAATAGCGAGCTCAAATTCCTGACGGGGGCGGGCGGGGGTCCCCCGACCGCACATTTTTTTAAAATGATTACTCGTACGTACTGAGAGTAGGGAACCATTCGTCTAATTTACCATTATGATAATTGCACAACTTTGCTATTAGAATCATATTTTTTTAACTGACAGCTATTAAAGTAACATGGAAAAGGGCCAGAAGATGATAATGAGAAGGCTGACCACCGGGTGTGTTACCATTTCTTTACTCTGCGCTATTGCCCAAGACTGTTACGAGTACTCTACTCACTAGTCCCTCTGCATTGAAGTACCTACTAAGTACCTAGGTTCCCAGTTTAAGCTGACCTCACATTATAAAGGTTTTCTGTAAATTGAGAACTTAGCTTATGACTGGTATTGTTTGATTGATATAGAATTCTGTCGTCATGCGTTCCAATGACAATGAACAGCTGGACGTTGGACAGTCTCTGACTGCCGTTCAATGCAAGGATCTACTTGTAGGTCCAGAACGCGTGAGGCTCTCGGCTAGTTACTTTGGCGGCAGCTTGCACTCGCCGACACTGAAAATGTAACCATTGAAATCTCGGAGCACTCATACTGCTTAGTCAGTCCGTACCGATTCATTTAACCCAAACAAGACGTCACGCATGCGATCACGACTATCTTAAGTCACGAGGCCATTTAGTACTACCTACCTAATTCTACACAACATGTAGTGTAGTTTATACTACACTACATGTCGACGCTGTTGCTGAAAATAGTGCTATGCGGTCACAGTCACAGTGGATTCATTTCGCTGACACTTAGCCACTTACGACTGGTTCTGGAAACACTCGAAAACAAATGCAATCATCATAAATCATAAACCACAACGTGCATCCCAAGAAAGCTATTTAGTGAGTAGTAAATGTACATGACAAGTAGATTCGATTCGACAACGCGTTTCGGTATTATTATGACTTATGAGAGCCTGCGGGAAGCACGTCACGCGCGAGTGTGTCGCTCGCTACCATCTCCGGGCCGTACCGAGATCGCGTCCGCGGTCACTGCCCCCTGGGCTCCCGGGCGTCGCTCTCAGCTCTTCACACGACGACCAGCGAGAACGCCGACCGACGACCACCATCAACACTTGCACACTCCACCAACACTACGCACTCCACCGAGTGCGTGCACACTGCGCACGTCACAACAACCACAGGGTACAATATAAAACAACGTTGAATTGAAACACGATCACACGAAGAGCCGCGCTAGCTTCAACTGCGCGCGAAATGAAAGACAGATAGCGCGACGCGCGGCCGCGGGGCGGTAGGTAGGGCGGTGCGGCGCGACGAGTCGACGACGACGCGGCTGGGCCCGCGCCCGGCCGCCGACCGCGCACGGCTGATAGCGGCCTGCCGCGCACCTATCAACACGCGTGCCCGGGTGCCCCTGGCCTGTTTATATCTATGGCTGTAGCAGAGCTATATACTTGTATTGTGTACCTATTACCGCCTCGCAGACTCGCAGGTGCTCAACCACCGACCGGACAACTAGCTAACTAAAGCCCTCCGGACAGGACAGGTCTCTAAGCCGTGGAGCAGGTAGGGTAAACCTACCTGCTCCACGGCTTAGAGACCTGTGTAACCTGCCTGTAACACTTTATAGGTAAAGTTTTACAGGCAGGTTACTTACGTGGTTGATTTGGTTGATGTTAATTTATTGTAATTTTTAATTTATTAAATGTATTTTTTTAAATTTTGAAATGTTTTTTTACTAACACATTATTATGGACCAATGTCAGAAATGAAAAGTTTTTTTTTAATTACTAAGACTCCACTGTCCGTTGATCTGTCTATCTGTCTGTCACCCAGGCAGTATCTCATGAACCGTGATAGCTAGACAGCTGAAATTTTCACAGATGATGTATGGTGATGACTAAAAACAGAATAAAATAAATAAGTGGGGCTCCCATACAACAAACGTGATTTTTCTGTCGTTTTTTGCTCGATATTAATAACGGCAACAGGTAGACGCTTGAAATACTCACAGAAAATTTACTTGTATTTTCACTTTAAAAATACATACTTAATTAAATTAAAATAAATATTTAAGGGGGGCTCCCATACAACAGACGTGATTTTTATAGATAATGGTACGGAGCCCTTCGTGCGCGACTCCGACTCGCACTGGCGCAATGATGTTAGGGTTTATTTGATAGTTTCAAAATACTCCTACGCCGTCGTCTGCATGTTGTATACTAACTGATCTGAACTGATCATCATGAAATCAGGCAAATTGTTCAAAACCTCTTACAGTGCGCTTGTGAACAGCTTAGGTGAGAGTGGATCACCTGGTTTGACACCTTTTAACCGACTTCAAAAATAGGAAGGAGTACACTGATTTCTTCGTGAGTGATTATTTTTTCATTTGGTAGAGGAAGCCGGCGCGCGGTGCTGCCTGTGTGACTTTGTGTATGTTGATGCTATTATATAAGTTTCTGCCACTGTTACTTACCTAGCAAGGAGCGGTTTACGAATTTGTATAGGATACATACCACAACCAAAAAGTGAAAAATATTTTGTGGACCAGAAATATGCTACTTGATGTAGGCAGAGCTATTCCGATGAACGGTGAAAGTTTTTTAGATAGTTAGTCCCAGAAAATAAATAAATAATATTAAAAAGTCCTATTAAAGAAAAAAAAACCGACCAATTGCGAATCGGACTCGCGCACCGAGGGTTCCGTACAATTTAAAAATAATAAAAATATTTTTATATGATGTAACTAAAAATTTACGGTTTTCGCAATTTTTCCTTTATCTCATCTGTGCTATAACACGTAGCTTCGTACCGGTAGGTTATGATCCCTTGTGAGTGTCGAAAATTTGCGGAAATTTGGGGCTTTTGATTGCGTTGGCTTAGAAGTTTGATTTTTTCACAGCTCCAAGGGTCAGTAGACCTGAGTATTTGATATAAATTCCAGCTTGATACCTCCACGCGTTCCTGAGAAAAAGGGTCTTGACAGGCAGACAAACGGGCGGACAGACGGGCAACAAAGTGATCCTATAAGGGTTCCGTTTTTCCCTTTCGAGGTACGGAACCCTGCAAATTGAAAAGGACCAAGAATTGAATTTTAAAAAGCTGTGCGCCCTATGTGATTTCTCATTGGCAAAAATGACGGGCTTCCAAACAAACTTTCAACCCCTTTATGGGATGAATTTTCAGAAATCCTTACCAAGTGCTCACCTTTGTTATAAAAGGAAATCTATGCACAATCATGCTGCGAGACCTAGCGGGTTAGGTTGTATGTCGTCTGTCATGTCAGTGAATGTAAGGTTTGTGTTAAGTAGCTATTTGTCTCAGATTAATACCTATAGAAAGTGAAGACTATTCACTATTAGACCTTCTTATTTTGATTATGGAATCAGAAATACCCTGTAAACACTATACCTAGAGGGTGTTTCAGATCCCAAAGACAGTTAATCATGATTAAACCGGGCTGTCGAAAAGGCTGGATACTGGTCTAATCTATTTTAAAAATGTATAAATGGAATTATCGATATGACGAAGAAGAAGACCAGCGTGTCGTGGTCGTGGACAACGACAATCGAATGTCTGAGGACAGTCACAAACATTCTAAGGGATCTCATACTAGGTTGGACGTGACGTGACCAATGTTGTCAGTTTGCATTTTCGCAAGCATTAGGTGGTTGATCTCAATAGTTTTATACATCATTGGTTGATCTTGTCTATTGATCAAAATTTACAAAAGGTCGAAGATAGATTCGAATTATGTTTACAAATAAATAAATTATATATTATATATTGTTTACAATTATATAAATCAATCAATCAATCAATTTGTGGGGTTTGAATGACTCAGAATGATACACCATTCGATACCAGTAATGCTCCAAGGTTGCTTCACTACTCAGCACAAAATGAGATGGAGATCGAAAGCATGCAATAGTGAGCTATAATAATAATATCCCTGGACATTTCACACAGCACCATTTGTCCCAAGCTAAGCAACCTAATGCTTGTGTTATGGTAACAAGATGGCTGATAAACTACTTATATACAATTAGCTAGCAGCTATGGTAGGTTAGACCTAAATAATTATTGTTGTTTGGCAAAACAAGACGCGCGGCGTGTGCCAGCCGCGAGCCTCGTGTGCTGTGTGAGTGTGACGTGAGTCGGTGAGCGCGGCCCGGACGCGGGCGGTGCCGCGCGCCTACCTGCGCAACCCCTGGCGGCCTGGCGCCCGAGTACCCCGCCCTGCGCACTATGCACAGCACTCTGCTTAGTTACAAACTATCATAGGTGTACACAACATAACACACACATCACTGTTCAATATTACATACAGACCAATGAAATTACTTCTGCACTTTGCACAAGGCTCAACGAATGAATCATCTTTTCGTTAGCGATAACGAATTAATAATGTGAAACATTGGGAATTGATGAGATGCTTATGCGACGCGGTCCAGCACAATCAGCTTCAGAACACAGAAAATCACAGGCAGGTATTGTGCTGGCTCACTATTGTGTGAGGCAGGTGTCGCGGAGCGGGCGCCGGGCGCCGCCGGTGCGGCGTCGCGGCAACCCTCCGGCGCACGACGCCCGCTCGCACTCGCGGTACTCACGCCGCTCCTGAACTTGAAGAACAGCGACATGAGGACGGCGTCACGGCGCGTCGGGCTGCGGCCGGGTCGCGCCGACACTGCCGCGCCCGGCGCCACCCGCAGCCGCCCGCTGCCCGGCCACACGCAAGCTTCAGAAGGTGCGCTTCTTACGAGCCTCCGGCTCTGGCTTACCGGACCTAACGTCAAATAAATGAATAAATGGTTGAAATCTAACGTTGAAAAAGAAACAGACCGGAAGTGTGGGATTCTTACTCACTAAAACTTTACTTGGTGCCAGTTTTTTTTTGAGAAAATAAATCTGAATAGTATGTAGGTACCACGGAGTAGGTACCTATTTGATAATATCAAACCTAGGAAAATAGGTAAGTATATAATAATATAATTATATTATTATGTATCTTTTGACCGATCACCATGAAAGTTTCAGGCAAGCATGTGTATTTTGTCAAATGCATGCATGTGTTTTTTACAAGCTTTTATTTAGTTTCACCTGTCCCGTTGTCTGTCTGTCTGTCGGTCTGTAATCATATCTTGCAAGTTAAATTTGATCCACTTCCCGGTTTCCAATTGAGCTGAAATTTTGTATGCATGTATAAATCGGATGACAATGCAATATTATTATGACATAAAGCTGATCTGATGATGGAGCTGGAAGGTGGCCATAGGAACTCCGTAATTAAACGACGCAACCCCATCGAGTTTGGGCTCGTTTGATTCGTCTTGACGAGTACTTTGATACTACATGGTAACCATGGTCTGATGATGGAGCTGGAAGGTGGCCACAGGAACTCCGTAATTAAGCGACGCAACCCCATCGAGTTTGGGCTCGTTTAATTCGTCTTGACGAGTAGGTACGTTGATACTACATGGTAACCAGGGTTTGAGGATGGAGCTGGAAGGTGGCCATAGGAACTCAGTAATTAAACGACATAACCCCATCCAGTTTAGGCTCGTTTGATTCGTCTTGACGATCACTTTGGTGCTAGATGGTAACCAGGGACTAAAGATGAACAGGTAGCTTAAGTGCATTAAACGCATATAACGGAAAAACACTGCTACGCGCTACGAACTACGCCGTAGTTAATCTCGCATCAAAAATACTAAAAAGTTAAAAATAAAATTAAACGAAAAAAAAAACTTTTTAAAAACAAGCTTTTATTACTTATTAATAATAAGAACTAAAAAGTAAAAAATAATTTATACCTGACTAGCTTCTGCCCGCGGCTTCGCCCGCGTGGATGTCGGAAGTTATCCCACGGGAACGTGCTACCAGGATAAAAACTATGTGGCTTCCCCAGGATGCCATCTATCTCTTTGCCAAATCAGAAGTTCAGTGGTTTAGGCGTGAAAATGTAACTTACAGTTTCAAGTTCAAATCCTCCCCTAAAAACCGAATTACCCCTTTTTGCCCCGTCAGGGGTCAATTTTCGACAACTTTATATACTTATTATTAATTATTTTCTGTCGAAAGTATCAATACTGAGTTTCGAGTTAATCGGACCGCGCATTCAATTTCTTCCACACAAACTCCAACACCCCTATATCCCCCTTTGAGGGGTAGTTTGAAAAACTTATAATGATAAACTTTATTACTTACTTGGGCAAGTATTGTTGCCAAGTTTCAAGTTTATTAACTAAATTAATAAGATTTTTCATATAAACTGTATCCCCGCTTTTCACCCCCACAGGGGTGGAATTTTGAAAAATCATTTGGGATGTGTTCATAACTTGACTCAAAGATTATTTATACCAATTTTCGAGTTAATCAAGTCACGCTGTAAAATCCTCCCCTGTAAAATTGAAAACCCCTTTTCAGGCCGTCAGGGGTAGATTTTCGTATAAATACTGAGTTTCGATTAAATCGGACAGCGCGCTAAAATTCTTCCATACAAACTTTGAAACCCCCTAATCCCCTTTTAGGGGGTAGATTATAAAAAACAAAAAATGCCTAACTTCATAATTTACTTAGATAAGTACCTATTCGTGCCAAGTTTCAAGTTTATTAACTCAAGGAATGAGATTTTTCAAACAAACAAAATCCCCCCATTTCACCCTCTAAGGGGTGGAATTTCGAAAAACCCTTTCTTAGTGGATACCTACTCTACACGAAGAATACACCCACCAAATTTCATGTCTCTAGGACCAGCGGTTTAGGCTGTGCGTTGATGTCTCAGTCAGTCAGTCAGTCAGTCAGGACTTTGAATTTTATATATACATATAGATAGATAAGAAATAAATAAAAGCGTGTTACACTGTGCTCTAAATGTTCTTAAATGTTACATCAAAATGTAACACGCTTTTATTTATTTCTTATCAGGCTTAAATTATTTTTTTACTTTTTATTAATAAGAAATAAAAGCTTGTTTTTAAAAAGTTTTTTGTTTGTGAATGACAAAATACACAAAACAACCCTTTCCAACCGCCACGCCACGCGGGCGAAGCCGCGGGAAACAAATCCTATATGTAAACATACAGGATTTTTTTAACCACGAATTCAGCATAATAAAGCGTAGCGTAGAAATTTTCGTCGGTTTTCAAAACAAAAATCATAATTAATTATACATTTATGTATAGAAATCGTATAGAGAAGTGCAATACCTACGACCTACGCGGTCAAAATGTATGGCAGAGCTAATTATTTTTAAATAAACGACGAAACATTTTGGAATATGTTTTAGAATCATATAGGTACTGATTTCATGATAAATGATTTTATTTTGTAAGTAGATTTGTACAAACACATTTACACGTCAATCATATTTTAAAACTAGATGAGGTCGGCGTTTCCTATCTGACTACTCTGAGAAGAAAGGCCGAAACAAACTCAGAGGTCACAGTCTCTTTTAAAGTCCAGACATAATCTTGGTCAGATCATATGAAGACCATGCAGGTCGATGTCTGAGATGGTCTTTTGAGGAAAGAACCACACAGATTGAGAGGACCAGTCCAGTCAGTGCACGGATTTGTCAGAAATCGTGCAGCTCAACTCAAAACTTAAGGAGCTCGACGATTCGACGAACAATACCAAAGAAAGGACATTTGGGTAGGCCACATTAATTACTCAAAAAGCCAGACCATGACAAAAACTAACAGAACAGAGAGAAAAATTAAAAATAATATAAATAAAATGACCCACATAGTCTGCACATTCACAAATAATTAAAATAATAGAATACTTTACAAAGTAAGCAAATGTCATAGTATTGTATATAAAATTAATTAATGTCAAAGTGTATACAATGTGGAGATGACGATATGACTTTAAATGAAAACACTGGCAATACTGGTTTATAGAAACATTTGTAAACTATCAAATAAATCCGAACATCGAAATTAAAAAAACAATTTTTTCTAACAAACTAAATAGCTTAAAACTGCAAACAAAATAAAACACCATTTATAAAATTGGTACACTGACCTGCGATAAGAATGGCAACGCAGCTTGGTTTCATTCATGTTATAGCTGTGGCCGACGCGGACGACGGCGACGTAATGTTTGGCGTATTCTTATTATTATTAGAGTCCGACCGAAACTGGTTTTCCGGCCGAAACCGAAACCGAAACCGAATGTTCGGCCGTGGCTTCAGTTTCGGCCGAAACCGAAACCGAAACCGAAACTCACGTGGTTAAGTTTTAAATTCCTTAAAATACTGAAATTTGGTGCATTTTACCCATTATTCTGCATTAATTAGGACATGAAATGGAAACAGTAGGTATATTAATTTTGTTGTAATCATTTATTTAATACTAGCTTCTGCCCGCGGCTTCGCCCGCGTGAATGTCGGAATCCCACGGGAACGTGCTACCAGGATAAAAAGTATGTGCTTCCCCAGGATGCCATCTATCGCTTTGCCAAATCAGAAGTTCAGTGGCTTAGGCGTGAAAATGTAACATACAGTTTCAAGTACAAATCCGCCCTAAAAAACCGAATTACCCCTTTTTGCCCCGTCAGGGGTCAATTTTCGACAACTTTAAATACTTATTATTAATTATTTTCTGTCAAAAGTATCAATACTGAGTTTCGAGTTAATCGGACCGCGCATTCAATTTCTCCCACACAAACTTCAACACCCGTATTTCCCCCTTTGAGGGGTAGTTTTGAAAAACTTATAATGATAAACTTTATTCTTAGGCAAGTATTCTTGCCGAGTTTCAAGTTTATTAACTAAATTACTAAGATTTTTCATATAAACTGTACCCGCTTTTCACCCCCAAAGGAGTGGAATTTTAAAAAATCGTTTGGGAAGTGTTCATAACTTGACTCAAAGATTATTTATACTAATTTTCGAATTCATCAAGCCAAGCATTATTATCCTCCCGTGTAAAATGAACTTCCCCTTTTCAACCCGTTAGGGAAATTTTTTCGAAAAACCCTGATATATTTATTCTTTATTTTTGGTGTTAAGTATAAACACTGAGTTTCGAGTTAATCGGACCGCGCGTTCAAATTCTTCCACACAAACTTTAGCACCCCTATATCCCCTTTGAGGAAAGAAAGAAAGAAAGAAAGAAAAAGTATTTATTGTTTTTTTTGGTAGTTTTGAAAAACTAATCATGATAAACTTTATTGCTTACTTAGGCGAGTACTCATGCCAATTTTCAATATTATTAACCGAACAAATAAGATTTTTCATATAAATTTTATTCCCACTTTTCACCCCCACAGGGGTGGAATTTTGAAAAATCATTTGGGATGTGTTCTTAACTTGACTCAAAGATTATTTTTATACCAATTTTCGAGTTAATCAAGCCACGCTGTAAAATCCTCGCCGTAAAATTGACTACCCCTTTTCAGGCCGTCAGGGGTAGAATTTCGAAAAACCCTGATACACATTATTCTTTCCTTTTAATTTTAGGTATAAATACTGAGTTTCCATTATATCGGTCCGCGCGCTAATATTCTTCCATACAAACTTTGAAACCCCCCAATTCCCTTTTAGGGGGTAGTTTTTAAAAACCAAAAATGCCCAACTTCATTATTTACTTAGATAAGTATTCGTGCCTAGTTTCAAGTTTATTAACTCAAGGAATAAGATTTTTCATACAAACAAAATCCCCCCATTTCACCCTCTTAGGGGTGGAATTTCGAAAAACCCCTTCTTAGTGGATACCTACTCTTCGCGAAGAATACACCCTCCAAATTTCATGTCTCTACGACCAGCGGTTTAGGCTGTGCGTTGATGTCTCAGTCAGTCAGTCAGGACTTTGAATTTTATATAATAAAATAATATAGATAGATAATAATATAAATAAAATATTAATAATATTTTATTATTTTTTTCAAATTAAGTTCTCATAGCAAAATGTTTATCAGTTATCAATAAATCAAATCACTAATTGTTACTGTTTCGGTTTCGGCAAAAGTTTCGGCCAATTTAGGCCGAAACCGAAACTGCCACCGAAACTTGATTTTTGGCCGAAACTCGGCCGAAACCGAAACCGAAACCGAACTTTCGGTCGGACACTAATTATTATTAATGCTCAATTACACAAATCAAATCACAGAATATTAACCAAATAGTCGGGCATCATTCACCCGCAGGTTATTCACTAATCAATTTATTATTCACAATCACTTTTCGATCACATAATTATGTCGCCAGTTATTAAATTTTTTTATTTTCAATATGTCCGCCGTGTTCTTGAATACATAAACTACACCGACGTATAATGTTATTTCTCACTCTTGATAATAGGTCACCATTAGCAGCCATTTCTTTCAATTTATTAAAAGATATTATTATTCTATTTTATAATTCCTCAACGGTAGTAACTTCTGTTGAGTATACCTCATTCTTTATGTGACCCCACAGAAAGAAATCCAGGGGCGTGAGATCTGGTGACCTCGCTGGCCACCGCACTGGTCCAAAACGGCCAATCCACTGCTGTCCGAACATTTGAGTCAAACGCTCTCTTGCAGACACCACTGAATGAGCTGGTGCTCCATCTAACTGGTACCACATCTGCCTGTACACGTCCAGCGAAAGTTCGTCCGTGTACTCGGAAACGGATCCGTCGAGGAGTTCAATGAACTTTACAGCATTTAAATTGCCATCAATAAATACCGGACCAATAATGGTATTCCTGTGTATGCCAGCCCACACATTGACCGCAAATCTGTACTGGTGCGAAGACTCCCGTACTAGATGCGGATTCACGCGGCTCCAGTACCGAAGGTTCTGTCGGTTCCATAAACCATTCCTTGTGAATGTACTCTCGTCAGTCCACAGCACATTGTACAGGAAGTCAGGATTCTCGAGATGTTTGGTTTCCAACCAGCGACAGAAAGTTTCTCTTATTGGCTTATCTCTCGGTAACAATGCTTGTACTTTCTTGTACTTATAAGGTCTGCGTTTGTCACGTTTCAAAACTTTTTGAATAGTTTTGTGATTTACACGAAAATGTCGACCTGCATTACGCAGACTGCACGTCGGATTGCGATCATAATAATTAATAATTCTTTCGTCTGAAATCACATTTGCACGTGGAGGAGCACCATCTACGTGCGGGATCAAGGATTGATTTTCCCGTATCCTCAAGTTACCTAAGTTTACTTCGCTATTTAACTAAGTACGTTAATACGTTTATGTGTCCTGTCACTATTAAAACAAAGCATCAAATTTCGCACAACACAACACAACCAACAATGATACGATAACACTCGCGCGGCGACTTCAAACGGGCGGGCGCGGGCGCATCCGAATTTCCAGAGAAAAACAAAACGCGTCACAGGCAGGAAGCACGTCCGGTGACTCACTGACTGAAGGCGTAACCGAGACACGCTGACAAGTAGCAAAGTAGGAACAAGAAAACTTAGCTATCTCTTTCGCACATACATATTTTGCGATTGACAAGAGTGCGTAACAGCAAAGTAATAACTTTCGCATGCATTTTTTCTTATAGTAGCTGTGATGACACGGTTTATGACTCTTATGGCTCGGGCATAAAGTATAATTTGCATTGAGAAAATAAGTTTGAATGAAAAGACGTAGTTTTTATAGTAGCGAGCTGGCAACGTCTGTCGTTAACCTGTCGCGTGCTTTTCTGTTTACAATACATCGTGTAGAAAATACTTAAAATGAAAAATAAAGTCCTGTGGCTAAACTACTGGATATATTCATTTGATTTTTTGTGTGACGGTTGGGAATATCATGACTTATACGAAGTTTCATTTATGATCCTATTGTCCTCCCCACACTGTATAATAAAAAAAAAACAACAACAAGACAGAAATTTTTTTTAAATAAAAATAAAAACATTCAGTAGGTATGTAAAAATTCGAAGCACCTTAATCCCAGGCCTTTTTGTCCTCGATATAATCCTTAACGGTATAAAAGGCTTTCTGGCACAACTTACGTTTAATGAATGATTTGAATTTATTAAGCCTTAGATCTTGAACGGGGCTTGGAACTTTATTATAAAAGCGTATACATTGGCATCTGAACGTATAGTATTTATATCATGGATATCACTGTATTTTTAAACAATTTTATATTTTTACTAGCTTCTGCCCGCGGCTTCGCCCGCGTGGATGTCGGAAGTTATCCCACGGGAACGTGCTACCAGGATAAAAAGTATGTGCTTCCCCAGGATGCCATCTATCTCTTTGGCAAATCAGAAGTTCAGTGGTTTAGGCGTGACAATGTAACATACAGTTTCAAGTTCAAATCCTCCCCTAAAAACCGAATTACCCCTTTTTGCCCCGTCAGGGGTCAATTTTCGACAACTTTACATACTTATTATTAATTATTTTCTGTCGAAAGTATCAATACTGAGTTTCGAGTTAATCGGACCGCGCATTAATTTCTTCCACACAAACTTCAACACCCCTATATCCCCCTTTGAGGGGTAGTTTGAAAAACTTATAATGATAAACTTTATTACTTACTTAGGCAAGTATTGTTGCCAAGTTTCAAGTTTATTAACTTAATTAATAAGATTTTTCATATAAACTGTATCCCCGCTTTTCACCCGCAGTGAAGTGGAATTAAAAAAAAATCATAACTTGACTTAAAGATTATTTATACCAATTTTATAATTAATCTAGCCACTTATTATAATCCTCCCCTGTAAAATTAACTACCCCTTTTCACCCCGTTAGGGGTAGATTTTTGAAAAACCCTCATGAATACGTGTTATTATTTATTTTTAGTCTTAAGTACACACACAGTACACTGAGTTTCGAGTTAATCGGACCGCGCGTTCAAATTCTTCCACACAAACTTTAACACCCCTATATCCCCTTTGAGGGGTAGTTTTGAAAAACTAACAATGATAAACTTTATTGCTTACTTAGGCGAGTATTCATGCCAATTTTCAAGATTATTAACCTAACGAATAAGATTTTTCATATAAACTGTATCCCCGCTTTTCACCCCCACGGGGGTGGAATTTAAAAAATCATTTGGGATGTGTTCATAACTTGACTCAAAGATTATTTATACCAATTTTCGAGTTGCCACCCTGTACGAGTCGCAATAAATACTTTTTCTTTCTTTCTTTCTTCTTTCTTTCTTCTTTCTTTCTTTCTTTCTGTAAAAACCTCCCTTGTAAAATTGACTACCCCTTTTCAGGCCGTCAGGGGTAGATTTTCGAAAAACCCTGATACACATTATTATTTCCTTTAAATTTTAGGTATAAATACTGAGTTTCGATTAAATCGGACCGCGCGCTAAAATTCTTCCATACAAGCTTTGAAGCCCCCCAATCCCCTTTTAGGGGGTAGTTTATAAAAACAAAAAATGCATAAGTTCATAATTTACTTAGATAAGTATTCGTGCCAAGTTTCAAGTTTACTAACTCAAGGAATAAGGTTTTTCATACAAACATAATCCCCCCATTTCACCCTCTTAGGGGTGGAATTTCGAAAAACCCTTTCTTAGTGGATACCTACTCTTCACGAAGAATACACCCTCCAAATTTCATGTCTCTAGGACCAGCGGTTTAGGCTGTGCGTTGATGTCTCAGTCAGTCAGTCAGTCAGGACTTTGAATTTTATATATATACATAGATGGTCATATAAAAGATTTTCATAAATATATTGGCATATATAAGGCACAGTCTTAAAATTTCTCTCTGAGAGTCTCTTTAAATTTTTCTCTGAGCGAGTGTCTCGGACTTAATTTATAAATTGATCGAACAGCTCGCTTTTGCAAAACAAAGATAGTCTGAATATCAGCGGCATTTCCCCACAATAGAATACCATACGACATTACACTATGAAAATAGCTAAAGTACACTAAACGGGCTGTCTCTATGTCAGTTAAATTACGAATTTTTCTAACAGCGTATGCTGCGGAACTTAACTTTTTTGACAATTTATCTATATGTGTCACTGAAGCTTAGCATCCAAAGTATGCCCAAGAATACTGTGCTATCTTCAGGATTCAATTCTTCACCCTTTATCAACCCATTCGTTTTCACCTGCCTAACGTGAGGTAGTGTAAACTTAATGCATTTGGTTTTTTTCTCGTTTAAAAGTAAATTATTAACATTGAACCAGTGGACTACTTTAGAGATCGCGCTTCTTACATCGTCAGTAACCAGCTGCTGACGTTTAAGTTTAAACAAAAGTGAAGTGTCGTCTGCAAACAACACTATATCATGATTATCCTTTATGAGGTACGGCAAGTCATTTATATAAATAAGAAACAAGAAAGGACCAAGAATTGAGCCCTGTGGGACTCCCACTGCTACTTTAGATCCGGGAGATCTTTTCCATTAACGTCAGCGCTCTGAATCCTGTTACTCAAGTATGAAGTAAGAAGATCCAGAGCAGTGTTCCGGATTCCGTAGTGGTGGAGTTTCGTGATTAACGTTTCGTGAAGAACGCAATCGAATGCCTTGGACAAATCACAAAAGATGCCCAAGGCATCGCATTTATCTTCCCATGCATTATAAATATGTCCTAAAAGTTCAACACCGGGCCCAACACCGTTCATCAGTAGTTGAACGACCCCTTGTAAAACCGAACTGTTTGCTATGTAATAATTTGTGTTTATTAAAAAATCTTTGCATTTGGTCTAAAATTAATTTCTCAAAAATTTTACTAAAGGTAGGTAGTACAGAAATGGGTCTATAATTTGTAGGGTCTGAAGTACTACCTGTTTTAAACAAAGGTATTATTTTACTATTTTTCATAAGGTCAGGAAACTCCCCATTGTCTATACAACTATTAAAGATAAGAGCTAGAGTAGGTGCTACATTGTCAATAATAGACTTAGCAACTTCTACAGAATTACCCCACAGATCTGCAGTCTTTTTAACATTTAAAGTGTGAAAGGTTTTAATTATATTTATAAAGGTAATATGTTCAAAATGAAATTCCGAATCGCAACCATTAACATTTTCCTTAAGCAAAGACTCAGCAACAGAAGGTGATGAGTTTAGGGATTTAGTAGTTGAAATGGGAATATCACAAATATATCGTTTCAACTACTAAATCCCTAAACTCCCGTTATAATGACGTGAAGTCTTTACCTATCTCATCACAAAACAACACAATAACATCATTTAAACTTTGTTTACCAGGTTTATTGGAACTATTAGTAGTAGGAACTATCAAATCAACACAGGGCTGCAGTAAGGAGGTGTTGCATGTTGTCAATGAATGAAATCAATCAAATGAATGAAGTCATGGTTACAGTTTGCGCACTGGTTAAAAATGTATCCTGTATTACCGTAATGGGAGGTTCAGAGTGGAGCTCCACTCTCAACGAACTGGTAACAAGGCTTGATATGTAGATCGAGCTGGGCGGCTGTTACTTAGCTGTCGGTTTGAAGCTACGGGCAGAAGGTGGTCGTAAAAAATCGACAGATGGTGATCCTTCTGCAGCTTGGAGGCTGAGGAGAGTGACCGCGCACGCGCGCTACTTCCCAGACGGATGCCGCCGGTCGAGGCTCGCGGCTCGTGCGGTGCGAAGCACTTTACTGCTGTTCTTGCTTATGTTAGCGCGCATCTTTAAGTATAGCCTTGTGATTGTGACGTGTACCAAAGCTGAACTAATCACACGGCAGCTAGTGCGGCGTGAACGCTACATCCGTGAACGCTACATCCCGGGGCATGATCATTGGAATTGATTTGTGAACTCCTTCAGGACCCATAAATTCAGCTACAGTTAGTTTTTGATGATTACAGATAATGTTACCTGCCTGCGTCAGTTCGCGCAGGCGCAGCTGAACTTTGAGGCAAAAATGTTTAAACTTGTTGCCATCGACACGCTAAGAAAAAAAGTTAGTTTCTCACTCCCTTCGAAAAGGCACAGCCTCTCGACTCGCCTTTACCGACTTTTTTGTCTTTGATGTGAAATAATAGCTTCGTCAGATTACTTGAAAGAAAGAATAGAAAAAGAAAGAAAGAAAATACATTTATTTGCGGCAAACACAAACAACATACAACACACTTGCACGATAGGATGGTAATGATTATACAGTCGACCTACATACTATAATGTATCACACTTGCACGATAGGATGGTAATGATTATACAGTCGACCTACATACTATAATGTATCACACTTGCACGATAGGATGGTAATGATTATACAGTCGACCTACATACTATAATGTATCACACTTGCACGATAGGATGGTAATGATTATACAGTCGACCTACATACTATAATGTATCACACTTGCACGATGGGATGGTAATGATTATACAGTCGACCTACATACTATAATGTATCACACTTGCACGATAGGATGGTAATGATTATACAGTCGACCTACATACTATAATGTATCACACTTGCACGATAGGATGGTAATGATTATACAATCGACCTACATACTATAATGTATCACACTAAAGTTGAATGTCACTGGCACGTGGTATATTCTTTTGTCTATGTGACAATTCTAATACAGGTTTTATTTGACTGGGAATTGTTGCCTAAAAGTGCCAAGGCAATTACGAGGTCGACTATGCTCAACAGAATACTTATCAGCAGAGAAGCATTGCTATCAAGGCGGCGGGTTGCAGCCCGTAGTTCAACAACACACGCACAACTCACGCGACGCTAAAGAACTATGTTTTGAGACTGCGCCTTTGTCGATCTCACGTAGTACTCTTTTTTGTGTGTTTACAGACTAGGTTCAAAGTGGACAAGTCACATCCTAGACGAGCTCGACGCGATCCCGCGATCGTACATCATGCTTCCCCTCCCCACATGATCTGATCAAGATTATCTATGTCCGGATTTTTATAGTATAAGATAAGATCGATGAGTATAAGTACACATGCATGTATTGATGAATTTTATCTATGCTCCATGAATATTTACTTTGTAAAGAATTATATTATTTTAATTATTATGAATGTGAGGATTATGTGACGAGGGTCATTGTTCTTTTGTTAATTGTTTATTTATTTATATATATTGTACACCATACATAACATAAAAAACACATCAAACACTACAGAATATACAATGGGCGGCCTTAACGCCTTCTGTGATCTCTTCCAGGCAACCTTGGAATGGACAGTGATTTTCCTGGACTGGACATAAAATGGGGCTCTCGTTGGTGCAAATATTATGCATACAATACACTAAAATAGATACACAGATATTATATAGGTACATGTCATATCCAAATTTCCATTGTTGATGTTGCCAGTTAGTTTTAATCATTGTGACAATTTGAGTAATTTATGCAGCCTACCTACCCAAATGTCCTTTCTGCGGTATTGTTCGTCGTATCGTTGAACTCCTTAAGTTCTGAGTTGAGCTGCACGATTACTGATAAATGTGTGCATTGACTGGACAGGTTTGGACCGTCTGTGTGGTTTTATCCTCAAAAGACAATTTCAGACACCAATCTACATGGTCTTCACTTCTGACCAAGGTGATGTCTGCATGGACTTTAATAAACCTCTGCGTTTGTTTCGGCCTTTCGTCTCAGAGTAGTCAGGTAAGAATTACCGGCCTCACCTAGTTTTTAAATATGATTGACGTGTAACAGTATTGTAACAGTATTGGTACAAACCTAGTTTCGACTAGTATTTTACTACAATAAAGAAACGAAAGGAATCGTTCGTTCGAACGTTCTCGAGCAAGTGTTATTCGATCTCACGTCATTCGATGTCAAGTAGGGAACCCGCTCTATCTTAGCAATGGTGGCTCAGTGGTAACGATGTCAAGTAGGGAACCCGCTCTATCTTAGCAATGGTGGCTCAGTGGTAACGATGTCAAGTAGGGAACCCGCTCTATCTTAGCCATGGTGGCTCAGTGGTAACGATGTCAAGTAGGGAACCCGCTCTATCTTAGCCATGGTGGCTCAGTGGTAACGATGTCAAGTAGGGAACCCGCTCTATCTTAGCCATGGTGGCTCAGTGGTAACGATGTCAAGTAGGGAACCCGCTCTATCTTAGCCATGGTGGCTCAGTGGTAACGATGTCAAGTAGGGAACTCGCTCTATCTTAGCCATGGTGGCTCAGTGGTAACGATGTCAAGTAGGGAACCCGCTCTATCTTAGCAATGGTGGCTCAGTGGTAACGATGTCAAGTAGGGAACCCGCTCTATCTTAGCCATGGTGGCTCAGTGGTAACGATGTCAAGTAGGGAACCCGCTCTATCTTAGCCATGGTGGCTCAGTGGTAACGATGTCAAGTAGGGAACCCGCTCTATCTTAGCCATGGTGGCTCAGTGGTAACGATGTCAAGTAGGGAACCCGCTCTATCTTAGCCATGGTGGCTCAGTGGTAACGATGTCAAGTAGGGAACCCGCTCTATCTTAGCCATGGTGGCTCAGTGGTAACGATGTCAAGTAGGGAACTCGCTCTATCTTAGCCATGGTGGCTCAGTGGTAACGATGTCAAGTAGGGAACCCGCTCTATCTTAGCCATGGTGGCTCAGTGGTAACGATGTCAAATAGGAAACCCGCTCTATCTTAGCCATGGTGGCTCAGTGGTAACGATGTCAAGTAGGGAACCCGCTCTATCTTAGCCATGGTGGCTCAGTGGTAACGGCCCCGACTTACCGAGTTGTAGGTCGTGGGTTCGAACCTAGGCAGGAGCTTTACTTTGTGTAAATAATTTCATCACCACTGCTCTCTAAACGGCGAAGGAAAACATCGTGAGGAAACCAGCATATCCTGGAACCAAAAATTGGAAGACATGTGACATCTACCGACCTGCACTGGGTCCGCATGGTCGATTACAGCCCACTCCCTCTCGAAGAGAGGAGGCCTGTGTCGCAGCAATGGGAACATTATAGGTTGATTACGCATTTATTCGAATTCGTTTGTCCTCACAGCCGGTGTGCGCTGTGCACTTGTGCCACATCTATTACCTTTACTTTATGATGTCCTTGTGCGCGAGTGAGTGCGCAGACGCGACAATATCGACCGCGCAAAGGCCGCCGCGCCGCACTCGGCGCCCGCTAATGTATGCGATAACAATTAGTTAGCACGAACACGCAGCCAGCCGCCACTTCCGCCACTGCTACCAGCACTCGCGGCTACAACTGTGTCCTAAATGGACGGCGGGGTTGCGAACATCCGCACAGTGGTCCTACATATCCGAAAAGACAAAATTCGGGAGTGTGTTCAAGGAAACGAAGTGTTCTGTGTCTGGTAAACGGTGAGAGCGGAGTTGCCAGGTGTTGAGCTGTGCGACCGGTGTGAGCGATGCGCTTGCGGGCGTGGTCGTGGTGGGCGGCGTTGCTTCTGGGCGCGGTGGGCGCGCGCGAGCTGGATCCAGGGGCGTGTGCGCCGCGCTTTGACGTGCAGCGCGACAAGATCATCCGCACGGAGGAGTCGCGCGATATGGGCGCGCGCTACCTGTCCGAGCTGGACGTGGGCGCGCGCGCTGAGTGCCTGCGCCTGTGCTGCGAGACTGACGCCTGCGACGTCTTCGTGTACGAGGAGAAGGTACCCGGGCTTGCCAACTACTGATATTGAATTACCGTAAACAAACCAAGTACCTACTTACCTATTTTGAAATTTTTCAAATAAGAACTTTGAAATTAGAAATTAGTTAAGTAGGTATCTAACAGGTTACAGGCCCTACTTCTGTGCTACAACTTTTGAATAAACTCTTATAAGAACTAGTAATAGGTCAGGGCTAGGACTAGCCCGGCTAGGGTATTGTTACAAGTTTTTATGACAGTTTTGCTACTGCCACGAAAACTTTTTGTACTGACACTGAAGTAGCTCGGTCTGGTGACAATAATGGGAACTACAATTCCAGCTTACATTATCAATACTTTTATCTCGTTTTAGTTGCTGTTGCAATACGATCATGAGACTAGTTTATCAATGTTGATCGACGTAGTTGTTGTACAACACTGATGTTATTGTTCTGTTGTGTCCTGTCCTGCTCCGGCCGGTAGTAGGTAAAGAAATCTCACAGAGACGCTCGTCAGGACGTCAACTTCGGGATACAGCTGTGGCCGGTGGCGAAGCACATTGTTGTTGTTCCTTCGACACGAGCCGTCGTCGCGTCGTTGCAACACTCGCAACGCGTCGCCTGCCCGCGCTATTACTTCGTCGTCGCAACGCGTCGCCTGCCCGCGCTATTACTTCGTCGTCGCAACACTCGCAACGCGTCGCCTGCCCGCGCTATTACTTCGTCGTCGCATGCCCGCGCTATTACTTCGTCGTCGCAACACTCGCAATGCGTCGCCTGCCCGCGCTATTAATTCGTCGTCGCAACGCGTCGCCTGCCCGCGCTATTACTTCGTCGTCGCAACACTCGCAATGCGTCGCCTGCCCGCGCTATTACTTCGTCGTCGCCTGCCCGCGCTATTACTTCGTCGTCGCAACACTCGCAACGCGTCGCCTGTCCGCGCTATTACTTCGTCGTAAAAACGCGTCGCCTGCCCACGCTATTACTTCGTCGTCGCAACGCGTCGCCTGCCCGCGCTATTACTTCGTCGTCGCAACACTCGCAACGCGTCGCCTGCCCGCGCTTTTACTTCGTCGTCGCAACGCGTCGCCTGCCCGCGCTATTACTTTGTCGTCGCAACACTCGCAACGCGTCGCCTGCCCGCGCTATTACTTCGTCGTAAAAACGCGTCGCCTGCCCGCGCTATTACTTCGTCGTCGCAACGCGTTGCATGCCCGCGCTATTACTTCGTCGTCGCAACACTCGCAATGCGTCGCCTGCCCGCGCTATTACTTCGTCGTCGCAACGCGTCGCCTGCCCGCGCTATTACTTCGTCGTCGCAACACTCGCAACGCGTCGCCTGCCCGCGCTATTACTTCGTCGTAAAAACGCGTCGCCTGCCCGCGCTGTTACTTCGTCGTCGCAATGCGTCGCCTGCCCGCGCTATTACTTCGTCGTAGCAACGCGTCGCCTGCCCGCGCTATTACTTCATCGTAAAAACGCGTCGCCTGCCCGCGCTATTACTTCGTCGTAAAAACGCGTCGCCTGCCCGCGCTATTACTTCGTCGTCGCAACGCGTCGCCTGCCCGCGCTATTACTTCGTCGTCGCAATGCGTCGCCTGCCCGCGCTATTACTTCGTCGTAGCAACGCGTCGCCTGCCCGCGCTATTACTTCGTCGTAAAAATGCGTCGCCTGCCCGCGCTATTACTTCGTCGTAAAAACGCGTCGCCTGCCCGCGCTATTACTTCGTCGTAGCAACGCGTCGCCTGCCCACGCTATTACTTCGTCGTAAAAACGCGTCGCCTGCCCGCGCTATTACTTCGTCGTAAAAACGCGTCGCCTGCCCGCGCTATTACTTCGTCGTCGCAACGCGTCGCCTGCCCGCGCTATTACTTCGTCGTCGCAATGCGTCGCCTGCCCGCGCTATTACTTCGTCGTAGCAACGCGTCGCCTGCCCGCGCTATTACTTCGTCGTCGTCGTTTTATTTTCTTGCGTTTTAAGATTCAGGTAATTTGGTGTTTAATCAGTTTTTTTTGTAATTCGCCATTTTGTGGGGGTGGTCATCTTGGATTTGAAATTTATCATAGTGTATAGTATTCTACTAGTCAAGCCCTTTCATTTGATACCCTTATTGAGGGAGTTGTGAAAAAATATGTAATCCGCCATTTTGTGGCGTGTGTGGTTCATCCGTTCGGGAGCTACTATGCCACAGACAGACATACACACACAAACAGACACGTCAAACTTATAACACCCCGTCGTTTTTGCGTCGGGGGTTAAAAACAGAAACAATTCACTTAAAAAACTAAACAAACATTACGAGAATATACTAACATATACATACAATTAAACATACTTAGGTACATACATACCTCTAAAATAAATATCACTAGAATGATAATAATTATAATTACATAGGTAGGTACTTACTCAAAATAATAAATACATACACAACTATGATGAAGTGAACAGATGTTCTTTTATTCTTCTTTAAAAAACTGCAACAGTTTGGCAGTCCCCAATGTCAGGCGGTAGTGAATTCCACAATCGCACCGCGTGCACTGTGACGGAGTAGGAGTAGAAGTCGGTGGAGTGGGGAGGGGACTTGAGATGACAAGGTTTTTAAGACGCGACCTGTAAGGTGCATCTGAAGGACGGGCGTAGGAAAAACGCTCCCGCAGATAGGATGGTGTTTTAGGATTATGAAGGAGATTGAATAACAGACACAATATCCGAGATTAATATAACTACATAGGTATAAGTAGGTATAGATTATTTTATTAAGTAGAATCTAATATCATAATTATTTTGGTGAACAGCCTTAGAAGCCGATGAAGAAAGACGGTTGGTGGTAGTTAGTCTTCTTGACTTGCACCTATATATAATATTATGAGCATAGGGAGCTATCCTCATATCGATACCTTTCTGCTAAATCGCTTCAGCACAGTCCACAATAGAACTTAAGCTGTTGAATGATATGCGCAGGGCCCCGGCAGCTGCTACCTGTTCAACTGCGGGCCCCCGGAGGACTTCCGCTGCAAGTTCACGGCGCACAGCAACTTCAGCAGCGGCGTGCTGGCCATCAGCCGGCGCCTCGCCGAGCTGCAAGACCAGGAGCGCCTCGCGCACCACGAGCAGGAGCTCGCCAACCTGAGGTCACTACCCACTATACTATGTATATACCACTCAGCATCGGCGTGCTGCCATCAGCCGGCACCTCGCCGGGCTGCAGGAAAAGGAGCGCCTCGCGTACCACGAGCAGGAGCTCGCCAACCTGAGGTCACTACCCACTATACTATGTATACCACTCAGCATCGGCGTGCTGCCATCAGCCGGCGTCTCGCCGAGCTGCAACACCAGGAGCGCCTCTCGCACCACGAGCAGGAGCTCGCTAATTACCATAATTTGTTTGAAATTGTCAAAATAAGTACCTAGCGAACGTTTTTGCTTCATTTTGAATATTACGGAAACTGCCATCTGCCACATAAATGATGAATGATTTTATTTTTGTAAGTAGGTTTGTACAAACACTTTTACACGTCAATCATATTTTTAAAACTAGATGAGGTCTGCGTTTCCTATCTGACTAGTCTGAGAAGAAAGGCCGAAACAAACTCAGAGGTCACAGTCTCTTTTAAAGTCCAGACATAACCTTGGCCAGATCATATGAAGACCATGTAGATCGATGTCTGAGATGGTTTTTTGAGGAAAGAACCACACAGATTGAGGGGACCTGTCCAGCCAGTGCACGCATTTGTCAGATATCGTGCAGCTCAACTCAAAACTTAAGGAGCTCGACGATTCGACGAACAATACCAAAGAAAAGACATTTGGGTAGGCCACATTAATTACTCAAACTGCCAGACCATGACAAAAACTAAACAACAACAAACAAACAAACAACAAAACAACAAACACAAACAAACTTTGAACAGAGAGAAAAATTAAAAATAATATAAATAAAATGACCCACATAGTCTGCATATTCACAAATAATTAAAATAATAGAATACTTTACAAAGTAAGCAAATATCATAGTGTACCTATATATAAAATTAATTAATGTCAAAGTGTATATAATAAAAAAAAAACAACAACAAGACAGAAAAAAATATATAAATAAAAATAAAAACATTCATTATGTAAAAATTGGAAGCACCTTAATCCCAGGCCTTTTTGTCCTCGATATAATCCTTAACGGTATAAAAGGCTTTCTGGCACAACTTAGGTACGTTTAATGAATGATTTGAATTTATTAAGGCTTAGATCTTGAACGCTAGACTATTAAATGAATGAATGCTAGACTTCACACAACATGGGCTAAAATAATAATATTAGGTAAAAAGTATTAGGTAAGAAATTAATCACATTTATAAAGGTATGAGGAACAGTGTGTAAAGTTCACTCATCCTCCAAAGTAAAGGGAGGATCCTCCGACCAAACGAGTGTTGTGTCTGGCGGCCAACTGCAAATATTGTTGCTGAAAAGTACAGAAAGCTTATTTACAAAATGTACCTCAGGGAAAAGTCTTAATTGCAATTTCTGACTTTTCTAGTAGGTATTCGACCTCAGTTGGTACTTTTGAGTTTATTGATCCCTATAAGAAACAGGATCAATTGGCCATTTTCTTCACAGGAGCGGGGGCGCGAGCAGCAGTACGGCCAGCAGCACGACGGCGAGCACGGCGCCTCCGCCAGCGCCCGCGCCGCCGCGCCCCACGCCGTCCCGCGATGACCGCCCGCCTAGCACGATACGTATGCATCTCATCTCCTAAGCTCACATCACTTCACTCACAGCTGACACAGCCAGTGTTAGCAGGGACGTATCTACCGCCGTATCCGTGATACGGGCTCCCCAAGCTACAGGAGCCCCCGACGCGACGCTTGTAAGCTCCCCAAGCTACAGGAGCCCCCGACGCGACGCTTGTAAGTTCCCCAAGCTACAGGAGCCCCCGACGCGACGCTTGTAAGCTCCCCAAGCTACAGGAGCCCCCGACGCGACGCTTGTAAGTTCCCCAAGCTACAGGAGCCCCCGACGCGACGCTTGTAAGCTCCCCAAGCTACAGGAGCCCCCGACGCGACGCTTGTAAGTTCCCCAAGCTACAGGAGCCCCCGACGCGACGCTTGTAAGCTCCCCAAGCTACAGGAGCCCCCGACGCGACGCTTGTAAGCTCCCCAAGCTACAGGAGCCCCCGACGCGACGCTTGTAAGTTCCCCAAGCTACAGGAGCCCCCGACGCGACGCTTGTAAGCTCCCCAAGCTACAGGAGCCCCCGACGCGACGCTTGTAAGCTCCCCAAGCTACAGGAGCCCCCGACGCGACGCTTGTAAGTTCCCCAAGCTACAGGAGCCCCCGACGCGACGCTTGTAAGCTCCCCAAGCTACAGGAGCCCCCGACGCGACGCTTGTAAGTTCCCCAAGCTACAGGAGCCCCCGACGCGACGCTTGTAAGTTCCCCAAGCTACAGGAGCCCCCGACGCGACGCTTGTAAGCTCCCCAAGCTACAGGAGCCCCCGACGCGACGCTTGTAAGCAAAAATTCGTACAATATCATCAAAAACCTCACGTATTAAATTTTCTTGCATTCTCTTATGCTCGGTTCCTATAAACAAAAACGAATCGTTTTGCTTACGAACGGTAGCATTTTTTACTATCAAACTGGGCATATAAACAGATCAGTAGGCTAGTTTGACCTGTGACATCTACTACCATAGATTTGCATAGTAGACTAAGGTTTATCCAAAGCTATGAGGTCTTTGCTTCATTATTGGTAAAGATACAGGAGTCTTAATTTTAACCAATAACGGTTCGTAAATTATAGGAATCGGCCATTAGTAAAATCAAAGGGGTTAGCCTTTGATTTTACTAAGAGAATGCAAGAAAATTGTGAGTGAGCATGTGTTACTAATATGATAAGATATATTTATTTGTCAAAAACATGTGATTAGTGTGAGTAATTGCTTTATAGCATGTTTGTTTACTAAAATTGTTATTGTTTGCATTCTCATAATATTGAATGAACTTCCAAAAATCAAATTCTGTTAATTTTCACTATACCCTGTCCATTATGTTGACCGTCTTTTGGCAGATGTCTTCGAACGTAAGTATTCCAGATTACGTAAAAGTTAACTTTAAAATACGGAATAAAATAAATAATATAAACTGCCTTATCTTATTTATGGCTTCTTACATACATGCATTATAATACCGTACCTACGTGTATCAATCAATATATTGTGTGTTGCTGCCTTGCTGCAATCACTAGTCCCATCTGTCAAAAAACGGTTTACCTAAGGGACAGGGTATAAATTAGAATATTTCTATAATAATTATTCAGAACAGATGATTAATCTGCTGTCACTTTAATTGGTATTTTGAACTGCCGATTGATTCTGTAAAAATCTCACCGTGAAAAGTTAGGTGAAGTTCACTTCATCAGAGTTTTCACGGTGAGATGGTTACAGAATCGCACTGCTGTTTATTATAAGACTCCTTCCTGCGTCCTCTATGGTGTGTGACCTTTGATGTTACAGAAGGTACACTCCTTATTTAGAGATTTGTTCTTGTAACATTTTGCTTCCTTGTGTACAAGCAACTTCCACACTTACGTCATAATGAAAGTTGTGGTTCTGATGCGATCGGTTGGGTTGACACCTATTGTAATTATTAGTACTGTATACAGCACACCGACCACTCTCGACAGCCACAAGTAGCTAGCATCGGCCCACAATGACCAGCATATGCCAACAATAACCAGCATCGGCCAACAGTGACCAAGATCACCAATGGTGGCGACCGGCTACGCTACCACTGCTGCTAAATGATTGTACTTGTTCATACACCATAATTATGACCATAGCAATGGTAGCGGGCTGCTAGAAAGAGGGTTTTGTTTGAAACACAATTAAACCCTCCTTATACTGCTAGTATGGCAACGGAGTAAAAAGAAGCTGATGTATGAGCGGTCCGTGGCCGGGTACCTACCTAGGCCTCCTTACCTACATACAACAATTCATAAGAAGCAGGGGTGTACCTCTGATTTTAAAGCCCTACTTCTACTTCTTCTACTCACTAACAGGGAAATAAACAGTCTGTTTGGGTGTTGTTTGGAGCATTCGATGTCAATTAGTGGAGCGTGATTGTGAACGCGCCAACTTGTAGCTTTTTATGCATAAACTAATGAGCGTTGTAGCGCGAGGTCATCGACCCGCATTGCCCACCGGCCTACAAGACAACATTACTCTTGAGCTGGACTGCTTGACCAACAGGTTACTTTGACACTGAACTGAATGGAGTACTGCTTTGTTACAAAACGCTGATAGATGTCAGGTCCTTCGCGCCTCCTTCGAGCACCAAAATATAAGTGGCTTCCTTCCTATTACAGAGTATAATGGCCTCCCTTGGTATTTACTTAGGTGCCTAATCATTGACATCCTTGCATAATCCCAGTTAATTATTGAATATGCAAATGAGTAGGTACTTACAATGATAAAGCGATCGCGATGCATAATTTGACCTGCGCGGACTATCTCACTAAGCAGATGGCGGCACGGGCTCTGCGTTGCCTCCGCGCCCGCTGCCCCACGAGGCCACGACCTCACACGCGAACCGCCCGCGCCGCCGCCTCCCGGGGCAGCCGTATCCTATACCTACACCATATGAGTCGCAGCACTCACAACTAATCACTGTGGATCTAACGGTCAGGGTGACGTCATGAGCACAGACATGATTCATGTTCCGTTAGATAAAGTTACTTTGTTAACTATTAACTGTGAGTTTATTGTAAACAGAAATCGGTCAGGAAAATACTGACAATCGAAGGTTACAACTAACGGCTATATTGTCAGACTTAATACCAAATGGTGACTGATAAGCACTGCCGATGGACAATTTATTAGTCCGTGACGACAGAATAGAACGTATGGAAACCCCGTCTTTGTCCTACTTGTGAGTATTGCATAATTTAAATATCCATACGTTCCATCATCGCGAACAGAGTGTGCGCGGACAAATTGTTCATCGCCTGCTCGCAGTCAAATGGTCATCAAACGACGCACTGTCTGAGGCAGGCTCCGGTGGCTCGGGGTCATTACACTAGTCAATCCCCTCTGCTGCCTGTGACGGTGTCGACAGAGACAGACGTACGCAGGCGGCGCGAGGTTCGTGCGAGAGAACGAAGCAGTAGGCAGCTGCAGCTGCTGGTTGTTGCAGCGTCGCGGTGCAGCCGCTACCAGTTCGCGTGCCGGCGCGGCGGTGAGTGCATCGCCGTGTACAACGCCTGCGACGGCGTGGCGCAGTGCGCGGACGGCTCGGACGAGGCGCCCGAGCTGGGCTGCCCCCCTCCGCCCGCGCCTCGCGCGCCCTCTCCGCCCTCCACCACGCCCGCGCTTCTCAAGCCACTGCAGGTGCTGTCTTATCTCATACTTGCTTCTGACACCTCTGCATATGGTTGATAATTTGTCAGATAGTGCTTACAGTGAGAGCTGGTTGTGCAGGAGAGCGTGGAGGCGGCGGGCGATGTGCCGGGCGATGGTGCTGCCCTGCCGGAGCGCTGGCCGCACCGCCTCACGCAGGCGCAGCCGCAGCACCGGTACAACGGTACGTACGTGTGCGACACGCACCCTCGCTGATCTACAACTGCTGCACATTCAGCAAACACCTTCTGACAATAGATAAATCTGACAGGATCGATAACTGATCACCGAAATAGTGCAAAAATAGAAAGTTGCTTAGGTCACTCACAAACTTAAATGAACATGGTCCGTGCGCTGAAACTAACTGCTGCAATGAATGAGTTACCACATTTAAGGAAGGTGAAGTTACACGAATAACAATTTTGGCAGAGGGTCCGTCGAGTTCGCACATCTTCAGCCACAAGGGCGGGCTGTTGCAGGAGCCAGAGGCCGGCGCGCAGTTTCCGCCCTTCGAGCCGCCCTGGCCGCGCCGCGCCTGGCCGCCGGCGCAATCCAACGGGAACGGTAACCACGACCGTGCCTATGTCTTAACCCCGGGTCCCCGGCTAATGTTATGATGACGATAGGATACTTACACTAGGTGCGGTATAATATGTGTGCAGGTATGGAGGGCATGTCGGCGGAGCGCGGCTGGGGCGGTGCCTACTGGCCCGAGCCCGACCCGCGCCGCGCCTGGCCCGTGCCGCGCACCGAGCAGGTAACATTAGCTCTTACATTCTTGATTTTGTAATATCTTGGTTTAAAAGAGTGGCCTTGGGGTTTCATGTCCGCTCTTCTCCATAGAGATCTGCGGAATGGGCAACTATACTTCTACTTTCTGACTAACTGACCGACTCTTTGACAATTCAAAAGTGCCGTTAATGGTTTAATTGAAATAAATGCTTTGAGTTTGAGTTACATTAACACTATGTGCTTACTTTGAAAATAAGAAAACCATTCACGTTCACAAACATATTCGTCACAATTTTTGAGACACACATCAGCATGGTTGCCTGCCCGGTGCCCCCGAAGTGTTGAGTTTATTTTATTTTATTGTTTTTGGAAAACTTATAATCAGACACAAGGCCAATTACAAGTTTTCACCTTTTCACACATAGAATAACAACTAAATACGTACCCTAGTACGTATTCAAAATCAAAATCAAAAGTCATTTATTCAAATTAGGCTGAGAATCAGCACTTTTTGAACGTCAAAATTACAAAAGACAGTCCCCCAAAAACGCCCGCCCTTCACCACTTCCTAGTGCTATCGCTGGGAAGAAGAAGTGGCGCAACAAACTCCCCAGCAGCACAGCTGTCTGTTCAATTTAAAAAAAATACTTGCTTGTATACAATACTAGGTGCTTATGTTCGGTAATTAACATTACAAAGCCAGAACATAAAATTTAATTATTTGCCATAATATGTCAGCTAGCCACGCCAATATACCAACAAATATAATAAAAACTATACGTACTCAAGCTAAAAAATAATTAATTAAAATGTAAATAAAAAAACTTACTAGCCAAATAAAAGCCTCCAGGCATAAAGGGCGTGACAGCTTACACATTTTTGCATTGCTGGGTTCTAAGACCTGGCAGTAAGCTAATTCTGGAGAAGGAACATAAACATTGTCTTGCGTTAAACTAGGGTGACCAACTATTCTTATCGTCTAAGTAGTCGTTGATGGAATAGTATGCCTTTGAACAAAGGTTGGATTTTAGTTGAGCTTTAAACGCATTAAAAGGCAAGTCTAGAAAAGAAGAGGGTATCTTGTTATAAAAGGTTATACCAAGCCCAACAAATGAGTTATGAACCTTATGAAGCCGGTGAAAGGGGGCACGTAGTTTGTCCTTATTTCTAGTGTTAACACTGTGAATATCACTATTTTTAGTGTACAAGTGTAAATTTTGCCTAATATATAAAATGTTGGCAAGGATGAATTGTGATGCAACCGTGAGAATACCAATATCTTTAAAGAAATCTCTTAGAGAAACTCTGGCACCTAACTGGTAAATTGCTCGAACAGCTCGCTTTTGAAGGACAAATATATTTTGTATATCAGCGGCTTTGCCCCACAGCAGAATACCGTAGGACATAACGCTGTGAAAATAACTAAAATAGACTAAACGAGCTGTATCAACGTCAGTGTATTGTCTTACTTTCCTGACGGCGTAGGCAGCCGAACTGAGCCTTCCTGCTAGACTTGATATATGAGGTCCCCACTGAAGTTTGGCATCTACTGTTAGACCTAGAAAAATTAGCATACTAGCCCTTCGCCCTTCGCCCGCGTGGATGTCGGAAATTATTCCACGGGAACGTGCTACCAGGATAAAAAGTAGGTATGTCCTTCCCCAGGATGCTATCTATCTCTTTACCAAATTTTATCGAAATCCGTTCAGTGGTTTAAGTCCGGAAACAAATCCAGACGCCTGCAACTGAGATGGTTATTACATAATAGGTAACCAAGTAACTAACTGTGATATCCTGTTAGGAAATTCCGGTGTACATCCCTCCGAAGACGATGCCGGAGATCCCGGTGGTGTACTCGAGCCAGCAGCAGACGCTGCGGGACAGCCCTAAGAAGGGCTTCGAGTTGATGAAGAAGGAGCCGTCCGAGGCGCCGGCGCCTGCCGCTGAGCGCGTCCCGCCGTCCGCGCGCGCGCCCGCCGCCGCGACCAGCAAGGAGAAGGTCACACTTGTAAACACTACTTGTCCATGATTGGGAGCTCTGCGATAGCTAGTCACCTCAATATTATTAACATTGCTTGATAGTACTAATACACATGGCATTCGTTATATCTAGGTTGGTACCTACTTCTCGATTTAGACACTTAGGTATAATTATGCACTTCATTCTGATGTATACAGACTGTTCAGACGAGCAAGTCTGCGGAGAGCGCGGACAAAAAGGCGGTGTCTGCGGCGGCGCACGTGCACTACCCTGCCGGCGAGCATGGCGAGCACGGCGAGCACGACGAGCACGACGGGCTCAGCGAGCATCCACCCGCCGCCATGATGCTACTCGTGCTAGGTACTCACCTTTGTTCCCATGTTGTTGTGGGAGCTTGCATTGCTTTGTTGTCGAGGTGTACCTAATGGCGCAGTTTCATTGCTATCCATGATGACGACTAAGCTACGCATGTGTACATACTTCTAGCTACACATTGCATGAAAATGTCAGGCGGACAGGAGCATCCACTGCGACCCCCGGCCACACTATACGTGCACGCTACGTGAGGACCTCCTCACGTAGCGCGCCCGAGGGTCGCCGGGGCTGGCACACAAATGAACCCGCGCAGCGATCGTTAGTATCTTCTCCATCCTACGCAGCAGTGCCTCCGTGTGAAGTGTCTGATACGTTTGTGGCGCAGGTCTATTCATGATGACGGCCATCATGGGCATGCTGACGTGCCGGGCGCGCGCGGCCATGCGGCGGCGGCGCGGGCGCGGCAAGTCGCCCTTCGCGCACGACGCCGACTACCTCGTCAACGGCATGTACTTGTAGCGCCAGGAGACGGGACAGGCGCCGGGGAGCCGTCCAGGCGTCCAGCACACTGCTCCAATAAGATTATCACTAGTCTAGTACCTACTCTAGTCGTCACTGTCGAACTGTGACTTACATTTCTAAAAGAAATAAGTATATTATTTTTATGTAAATATATCGTATTAAAGCCCGTTTTTGCTGTGACAGTCGCACTAGATTGATATAATTATTATTTCAATAGGTCTTTACCTACTGATTACTTATAGGTATATTTTATCAATTATGAGATTAAAATGATGTCCATTCGTATACCTACCAAGTGTTAAATTAAGGTAACTTGTAACGTTCAGTTAAAGAAGCCACGTTCAATTGACCCACAGTATCTCAATAAACGTTATACCTACTGTTGTTGTTGTTGTTTCTGTTCACATCCTACCTATTGGTTGGTTTATTAATAAAAATAAATAAAATAATAAAACGCAGTTTTTGATCAACACTTTAATAATCACAATAATATTTAAACACAGAAGTACACCAGCCTGGCCGCGTACTGTATAAATAATCAATGCTCAACCAAACGGACGTCACTCCACACAAACATGAACAGATCCATGTCACCGGGACCACGGGCGTGTCTCGCACTCCCACTGCTCCCAGACCCCCGGCTCCCGTAAGGTCAATTCTTCGCAGGAACCGCGTCGCGTGTACAATAATCACTAGACCTCGTCCTGATAGAACCGATCGTCGCGTTCATTTTTTTCAGAGAACCCGAACGCGTCGTCACGCCGACAAGGTTCCGAACAAATGATCGCGACCATCGCTTTCTATTACGTATGGGGTCAGGCTACAATCATTGACACAATTATCTATTATTATTTACTTAAAATTAGCTAATTAGTTAACTTTAACGCATCGATTGTGATCACATATCTTTAGCATAGGCACTGTTTCAGCGAATTAATATATTTAATTTAATAAACAACATATCAGCAAGGATATGTAAAGTATATACCTTATGGAATGGAATACAACACAACCTAGCTTATTTAAATATATAGTATGTTTGTAATTTCGTTTACAACAAAGTCAGCTGCATAAGAATGTAGTATGACGCACAAGCAGTGCTCGGCGACGCCACGCTGTGTTCCCGGATGCCGCGCAGCCGTCGGCAGGGTGCCTCGGCCAGCAGGCTGCGGCCAGACATACACTCAACACGACTACCTGTCAGCCATCCTCCTGACGAATATGACTGAACTAACGAGCAGCACTCCACTCGAACCCTAAAGCTGCCTTCAGACTACGCTATAATATCTATATATATAAAACTAGCTTCTGCCCGCGGCTTCGCCCGCGTGGATGTCGGAAGTTATCCCACGGGAACGTGCTACCAGGATAAAAAGTATGTACTTCCCCAGGATGCCATCTATCTCTTTGCGAAATCAGAAGTTCAGTGGTTTAGGCGTGAAAATGTAACATACAGTTTCAAGTTCAAATCCTCCCTAAAAACCGAATTACCCCTTTTTGCCCCGTCAGGGGTCAATTTTCGACAATTTTACATACTTATTATTAATTATTTTCTGTCGAAAGTATCAATACTGAGTTTCGAGTTAATCGGACCGCGCGTTCAAATTCTTCCACACAAACTTTAACACCCCAGCAAAACGTTATAACAGCAAAATGTTATTCCTTAAGTTAATATGTATGTATTCCAAAACTTTTAGAAATACATGCAAGATAGCTAAAGCCCAGTTCATTAGTAACAAGATCAAAACAGCAGATAACAAAATAAAAACAGTTTGGAAAGTTATACATAATGAAACTAGTAGGAATAAAATACGAAACAATGATTACACATTGGAGACTTCACGTGGTGCCATAAGCTCTAACTTAGAAGTAGCTCAGGAATTTGTAAATTTCTTTACAAATATACCATGTAAAACGACGGAAGCTTTAAATTCCTCACCTGTTGTCTCAATTGATCTATTAAGAGCTAACGTTCCAGGATGCTCGATTGAATTTCAATTTAAACACATAAACCCTATGACAGTTATAAAAGCTTTTCGGCAAATCAAAATCAAATTGACCGAAGATTTATGGGGAATGTCTATCAAAGTTTGTACATCCATAATCGAGACTATAGCACCATACTTAGCTTTGATATTTAATTTGTGTGTAGATCAGGGAGTCTTCCCGGATTTAATGAAATACAGTAAGGTTATACCGCTTTTTAAATCTGGGGACAGCAAAGACACCAACAATTATAGACCCGTATCCGTGTTGCCCGTATTCAGCAAGGTGTACGAAAAGGTAATGCTCAATCAAATGCTTAATCATTTTAACACCAACAAAATCTTACATGATCAGCAATATGGTTTCACCAAAGGACGTTGTACGACTGACGCCGGTGTCACCTTATTAAAGCACATATTTGCAGCGTGGGAGGAGGCCCAAGATGCCATAGGAATCTTTTGTGACCTCTCCAAGGCATTTGACTGCGTCAATCACGAAACCTTACTTTTTAAACTGGAGCACTACGGACTAGGTCAACTTGCGCTCAGTTTAGTCAAATCTTATTTAAATGATAGACAGCAAAAAGTTCAAATAAATGGTGTCAATTCTCTTGCTTTAAAAGTAAAAATGGGTGTTCCTCAAGGCTCGATTTTAGGTCCTTTCCTCTTTTTAGTATATATTAATGATCTACCCCATTTAATAAAGAACCAACCACAAATGGTGTTATTTGCTGACGATACTTCCTTAATTTTTAAGATAAATAGACGTGCACCAAATATTGACGACGTAAATAACGCCCTACAGCAGGTACTAAATTGGTTCACTGCTAATAATTTGGTATTAAATGGGAAAAAAACTAAATGCATAAGATTTGCTTTACCAAATGTTAAAAGTAGTGATTGTGACATAGTATTGAACAAAGAGAAACTAGAATTCGTCGATAAAACTGTTTTCCTGGGTATCACGCTCGACTCAAGGCTGCAATGGGGTCCTCATTTAACATCTCTTGCAGGAAGGCTAAGTTCAGCAGCTTACGCTGTAAGAAAAATCCGTCAAGTTACTGATGTAGATACCGCGAGGCTAGTCTATTTTAGTTACTTTCATAGTATCATGTCTTACGGTATTTTACTATGGGGACGGGCTGCAGATATCGAGTCCATTTTTATTCTGCAGAAAAGAGCCATCAGAGCAATATATGGCCTCCGCAGGCGCGATTCTTTAAGGGAACTGTTTAAAGATATTAACATCATGACGGTACCTTGTCAATACATCTATGAAAACATCATGTACGTAAGAAAAAATTTAAATCTGTTCAACAAAAGAGGTGAAAAACACAACTATAGGACTAGAAATAGGGACCAATTAGTGCAAACAGGTTTCAGACTGGCTAAAGTAGACTCAACCTTCATGGGGTACTGTTTATGTTACAATAAAATTCCTCCCCACATACTCCAACTGAATGAAACGAAATTTAAATCTTGTATTAAACGCACACTATGTAGCCAAGCATATTATAAGTTAGGGGATTACATCGCTGACAAAAATGCTTGGCTCAATGCTGGTCCAGCTCCACAGGGGCGCTTAAACTAATTAGCATTCGAAACATTGCTGGAGCTGCGGAACATTGGAAGAAAACTATATTTGCATTGTATAAACTCAATTGTTTAGTATTGTATAATTGCATAGCACACGTGTGAGCACTATGTACTTTCTATAAAGCTACCATTTACTGGGTACGTCTTTCATTGACTTAAATGTGCCCTGGCGGCTGAGAGTATGTCATGCTCACTCTAATGTCTCGCTGGTGGTGGCGTGTGTGTTGGATCATTAAGTTCCCTTCAAAATGGTTGAGCTGAATGGTGCTGATCCATACGTCATGTTCGTGAACGGGCGCCGTCAGTAGGGACTGGTCATCTCTTAGCTGCCACGGCTTGTTGTAATTTTTAATTTCTGAATTGTTTTTATGTTTTCTATAACGGACGCTTTTAACGTGCACGTCTTTTCTACATCGTTCTCACATGGTTAATTTCAACACGAATGATGTAATCAAATATTTTGTAAGAATTTTATGATTTAAAAGAGTGTCCATGGAGTTTCTTGCCCGTTCTTCTCCATAGGTACCTACGCTTTGGAATGGGCAACTAGCTTCATCTTTCTGACTGACCGACCCTTTGACAATTCAAAAGTGCCTGTAATTGGTTTAGTTGAATTAAATGATTTGAGTTTGAGTTTGAATAAACTTGAAACTTGGCACGAATACTTATCTAAGTAAATTATGAAGTTGGGCATTTTTGTTTTTATAAACTACCCCCTAAAAGGGGATTCGGGGGTTTCAAAGTTTGTATGGAAGAATTTTAGCGCGCGGTACGATTTACTCGAAACTCAGTATTTATACCTAAAATTAAAAGGAAAGAACAATGTGTATCAGGGTTTTTCGAAAACCTACCCCTGACGGCCTGAAAAGGGGTAGTCAATTTTACAGGGGAGGATTTTACAGGGGAGAATTTTTTAGATTTTACGTGGTTTGATTAACTCGAAAATTGGTATAAATAATCTTTGAATCAAGTTATGAACACATCGCAAATGATTTTTCAAAATTCCACCCCTGTGGGGATGAAAAGCGGGGATACAGTTTATATGAAAAATCTTATTCGTTAGCTTAATAATCTTGAAAATTAATATAATAATAATAAACTCGAAATTAACTCGAAACTTAGTATTGATACTTTTGACAGTAAATAATTAATAATAAGTATGTAAAGTTGTCGAAAATTGACCCCTGACGGGGCAAAAAGGAGTAATTCGGTTTTTAGGGGAGGATTTGAACTTGAAACTGTGTACATTTTCACGCCTAAACCACTGAACTTCTGATTTGGCAAAGAGGTAGATGGCATCCTGGGGAACACATACTTTTTATCCTGGCAGCACGTTCCCGTGGGATAACTTCCGACATCCACGCGGGCGAAGCCGCGGGCAGAAGCTAGTAATAGCATATAGTATATAGTTCATAGCACAACAATATCGCGCACCATACATTGTTATGGATACGTTCACACTGTACTGTACTATATATATATTATTGACTTACTATTACAATTAATACTAGGTCCTTCTTTGCTATACTATATGGCACTATAGTATAGCGTAGGTAGTCTGAAAGCAGCTTAAGAGCGATTTCGCACTACGTCCGATCCGAAACGAGAAATGACGGTCCGAAGTAGCTATGGTACTATTTGTATCAGGGGTTGCGCTGGTTGCGCACTACATCCGAACTCAGTCCGTCCGAATTTAGAACATTCCCAATTGATTTTGGATTGGACTCAGATCTTGAATTCGGATTCTTCTGTTACTAAAAACCGTGATTTTAATTTTCCTGATAACATCATTATACTAACACACATACACAGAATATAAAATATAATTGTAACGACATGCTGGAATACATTGGACCATCAAGTGAGTTGGTTACATTCCCGTCATAATAAATGCTCAGATAAAATATATGTGTAACCGCAAGTGAGCCAGAGAGCGTTTGCCACAGTGCCACGCGCTCGTTCCGAGGGCAACAACTCCTGCGCAGTGCGTTGTTATACCTCGGTCCTAGGATATGGTAATCTGTGGCGTTGTTACTGCCTCGGAAACTGCGAGGAGTCCGGTTCAATAATATTACCTTTACAACTGATCAACTTATATTAAACGCAGAAAATCTAACACGAAAAACAAATAGAAAAATGTTTACTGGAGAACTTCATTAGTAAAGTTAAGTTACATCATAAGAATTACCGGAGTTGTCTAGAGAAATACAAAGTAAGAGATAAATTAAATAATAATGCAGTAAGTATAGTCGCCGGTAGAGCGTCTCCGACGGCGACACACTAGTGGCACGGCGGACAGGCCGACCTGAGACGATCGCTGTTCAGGATGCAATGCATACTGCACGGTCCGAGGAGCGTGCTTACCACGACGCACCACGGACATAGGACACCGGCAGACCGTATTTTGTTACAATAGTGTTACAGAGAAAGCGGGAAAATTTATGATTTTTTTTATTTCGTGACAAAATGTGATTGTGCATTTAGTCAAAAATAGTCAAATCTCATACCCCAAACCCAAAGTAATAAATTTGTCACTCTCAAAGGTCTTCAGTTATTGCCAACCAATTCAGACATTTTGCAAAAACAGCTACGAGCCAAATTTCAACAAAAACTTACTATACCTACTGACTAAATTTATATTTCAAAAATTTGTTAACAAATTGTCACAATATTTTTTAAAACCATCAAGGTGTCTATCACAGTATCATTGGATCACTCAGTACAGACACCACTTTGTCTGAGAGATCGTTGTAATAAGGTTTAGGTTGACTTTTTCTATACATCTATTTTTTATCCTAAAATGTATGTTCCGAATATATTTGTACAATAAATATCATAACACAAATACCTTTTGTTAAAAAGTTATAAGTAATTCAATGTTTTTAAACTTGCTGAGTGATCCTCATGAATACTTATAGGTAGGTATATACTACCAGTTTCGTATTAATTTACAAAAACTACGATTAATTGTTGTACAACTTTATGACTAAAGTTTTACATAAAAATCATTTACATAGACAGCTTAATTTACGAGATATTCGATTTCTTTATTTTATTTTTATATTTTATAATAATATATACCTACATAATATGATTTTAACTATTAATGTACATTTTTCACGATTTTTTTACACTGAGATCTTGTATAGCTCTTCAATATTTGAACTAAAAGCAGAGTGGCCACGAAATAACAGTCGATTGTGTCTGTAACGTAACGTACATCTTCGAGTCAATATCTCATAGCAGTTTTTGTCTGTAACGTAACGTACATTTTCGAGTCAATATCTCATAGCAGTTTTTGCAAAATGTCTGAATTGAGTGACCCACACTTTGGGCATTATCTAAAAAGTAAAAAATAAAAAAAATTGACTTTGGGCTATGAGATTTGACTATTTTTGACTAAATGTAAGTACAATAACATTTTGTCACGAAATAAAAAAGGTCACTCAATCCAAATGCACATGAAGTTATGTTATAGGCAAGCAGTCGAGTCAGTGATCGCTCTCCAACCAAGTACCTACACGACTGATGACAAGTGGAAGTGGGTTTAAGAATAAACATGAACAAATCACACACTAATGATCATTTTCCCCGAAATTTTGTAGCAACTTTATAATACACATTATTCTTCATTTAATTTCGACACCAAAAACCTTTGTAGGTACATTTAAAATGTAAACCAATATAAATATTGAAAGCATCTGGTTCGACAGATATCACTAGTTTGAGCTAGCTAGCGACTCGCGGATCTATCATTTCAGTACGATTCATCTGATAACATTATAATAACATAATATGATTAAGATGAACACGTAAAGTGTATCGCATTACGTAAAGGAACATGTACCCGGACCACTTGGGTCAAGAATAAACGCTAGCACGGTTAGCACGCACTATGGCTAAGTATGATTTCCGTTCATGTCGCACAACTGTCATGTTAGTATTAGTATAGGATCCGAGGTAAGATCAACGTGTACGCCTTCACTCTTCTGTTTACGTCATCTGGTAAACAGAAGAGTGAAGGCGTACCAACCAACTTAATTAAACATGTTCTGTATGCTTTATGCTTTCAATTGGAATCTAATTTGTTTGGCAAACAAGTCAGTGAAATTTTGAAAAAAAAAAAACAGTAGTATGTTTAATTAATTATAGCCATGAAAATATTAATTTTAAGGCAACCAATTTGCAGGTTGCCTAATTAAATATTTGTAAGTACACATTATTTAAAAAAAAACTTCCAGTAAACAGATGGGTGAAGACCGATCTTGTTTTGGATCTTAGATTACTTAATGCAAGATAGAGACGGCCGAGACGAACGAATAGAGCCATAGCATGTGCTAAGCAACGTGTATCAATCTCAGCCTTAGTGATTATATGCGCATGTTTTATGAGGTTCTACACACAATAGTAGGGAAAGGCACACGAACCGAGTCGTTCACGGGCATCGAACGCGCGGCAAGTAGGGACGACATGCGAGCCGCCACCTGCGGCACACGTGCGTCACAGCGGCCGGCGGTGCGCCAGCTGGCAGTTCTCCACGTACAGGTCCTTCACCAGCAGGTCCGCGGCCGCCAGCCGCGCGTGCAGCCGCCGCGCCGCCGCCTCCGCGCGGGCCGTGCGGGCGCGCAGCTCGCGCACCTCGCCCGCCAGGCGCGGCGCGGGCTCGGGCGCGGGCGCGGCCGGGGGCGCGGGCGGGGGCGCGGGCGGGGGCGCGGCCGGGGGCGCGGCCGGGGGCGCGGCCTGGGGCGCGGGCGGGGGCGCGGCCGCCAGGCGCCGCTCCAGCGCCACCACGCGCTCGGCCATGCGCGCCAGCTCGGCACCGCGCGCGCTCAGCTCCTCCTCCTTGTCGCGGCGGTAGCGCTGGAACTCGTCGTCCAGGTCTGTGAACTGCGCCTCGAGGCTGTGGCGCTCGTCGATGGTGGGTAGCGCGGGCACGGGCGCGAACTGCCTCTCGTACTCGCCGATCTTGGCCACCAGCTCGGCCAGCCGCTCGTCACCCAGCCGCTGCTCCTCGCTGTACATGTCGCGTTCCTCCTCCAGCTTGCCGCTCCAGTACTCCTCGCACTTGTCGTATTCCGCCTTCATCTGCTCGAGGCTGCTTTCGAGATCCCTGAAAATATAGTCCTTCGTGTTGAACATGGCACTACGACCAGGTCACTGTCCACTGTGGAACGCATACTCACTTGATGAGGCCGGCCATTTTCCGTTTCTCGTCTTCGTGCCGCCGCTCGGCGTCGAGCAGGTCCCGGCGCAGCGCGTCGCGCGTCAGCGCGTCAGTCTGCGCGTCAGTCTGCGCGTCAGTCTGCGCGTCAGTCTGCGCGTCAGTCTGCGCGTCAGTCTGCGCGTCAGTCTGCGCGCCAACGTGGGCGGCGCGCGGGCCGTGCTCGGCACAAATGAGCGCGTCGCCCAGCTCGCGCACGCGCTCCTGTATGCGGCGCGCGGCGTCGCCCACGGAGGCGCACGACGCGCACGACTGACCATCCGTCTCGCTGATACTTGGGATCGCGTGTACGCTATCAAAGATCTCTTTGAGCTTCGTTACAGTTTCCACGTGGCTCAAAATCTTTTGGTCTATACTCACTGGAGACGAATCACATTCCTGAAAGGGGAAATATAATCCAGATCATAAAAATTACACACCACACCAACTAGAAAACACACTGCTTTATTAATAACTATAAACCCTAATGAGACTCACCTCGGACCGTTCCCGAGTTAATAGCGAGTCGAGCTCGGTGGACAGGTCCCCCCCGCGCACCTCGGGCCGCCCCGCCGCAGAGCTCCGCCCCTGCGCCTCCAGCGCGGCGCACAGCTCGTCGTTGCGGTCGCGCAGCAGCTGGTTGTCGCGCCGCAGCTCGTGCAGGCGCTCCGCCAGCTCGGCCGGCACCGCGCTCTGCCGCGCCGCCGCGCCGGCCGCCAGCGCCGCGCGCAGCTCAGCCGCCAGGCGCGCGCGCTCGCGCTCGGCCTCGCTGCAGCGCTCCTCCGCGCCCGCCGCACGCGTCTCCAGCTCCTCGGCGCGCGCGCGAATGCTACTTATTTCCCCGCGCAAGCGCGCCTCTACATCAGCGCGCCGCGCAACCTCGGCCTCCAAGCGCGCCCGCGCCGCAGCCGCCCGCTCACGCTCTGCCGCAGTCTCCGTGGCAGTCTGGCGCGTAGATTCAGCATGACGCGCCTCGGCTCGCCGAAGGCTCGCTTTCAACTCGGCTTCGATGCGAGCGTGGCTCTCGTCTACTTCTTGTGCCAGAAGCCTAGCGTGTCTGTTAGCTTCGGCGACGTCACCGCGGAGCTTGTCTCGCTCGGCAGCAGCCAGGTCCGCGCGGCGTCGCGCCAGCTCCAGTCGCAGTCGGGTGAGCGCGAGCGCGGCCAGCAGCAGCAGAGCGCGCGCGTCCCGCGGCTCGCCCGCCGGCTCAGTGAGCGCACGCAGCTCCTCGTCGAGAGCGCGCTCGAGCTCGGGCGGGCGCAGCGCGACGGCGCCAAAGCCGAGCTCGGCCAGTAGGCGGCGCGGCTGCTGCACGCCGGCGCGCTCCCACGCCTCCAGCACCAGCTCGCTGGGCAGCCCGGCCGCCGTCTCGTCATCTGCCGCGTCGGCTGCGGCGTCACCGATGGTCGCGGTCGCCCGCACTTCACGCGATGCCTCTTCCATAGAAGTAGTGAGAGATGCGTTTAAGCGATCGAAGAACTCGCCAACCGTCGTATCTGTGGTTCCAGTGTCATCGAATATCCGCTCTATGAGCCGCCGGTCGATGCCCTCCATGTTCAGGCCGCGACACAGTGCGAGGGCCTCGTCCCTGTCGATGCGGCGGTCGTGTTCGAACGTTTCCGTGGCGGAGGAGTCATCCTGGCCGCCGTCAAGAACGACGTTGTCGTCGCGGCTCTCCATTGCCGATGCACTACGTCTGCACCTCATCCGCTGTCTCGCTCTCTTATCGTCGGTGTCGAGGCGGGAAGCGGAAGAGGAGCGCGGACTCGGGGGCTCGTCTGTCGCGGCTCCTGAACGAGGGGGCCTTGATCGACGACCATATTTTTTGGAGCCGAACACAAATTTTGGAGCCACTTCGCGACCAGAGGAGTCGTCGTCACTGTGATGCGGTGGCGGGTCGGGCTGCGACAGGGGCTCCAGCTGAGCGGGCACCGAACGCGCGGGTTCGCCGCCTGCGCCCCCCAGCACGGCTAGCAGCCCGTTCCGGAACTGTGCGAAGGTGACGCGATCAGAGCGACGCTCAAACAGCGTGTTCACGAGGGCTGCTCCGCGATCTTCAAGCTGTAATGCGTCACAAAGTTTATGAACTGCTGATCTGTCTAAGGCTTCCTCGTTATCTACGTCGAACGTTTTGAACACACTATACAGCTGTTTTTCGTAGCGGTTCATGGACGCGTCGTCCATATCTAGATGCTAGGTTTGAGGCTTGTGCAACCTCTGATATGATAAAACCACACGCCTACATCAAATTAATATAAATAATGCAATTCAACTTTAAAGAAGACTATCAACACTATCATTTAGTGAATCGTGACTTGTCACTGTCAAATTGTCAGTGTCAAATCAAAGCTGTCATTTGCAAAAACAATAAACAAAGTTGTTCGTTTAGGAATTAATTAACATCGCAAAAACACAAAAATCAAAACTCATAATCAAAAGTCATTTATTCAAATCAGCACTTTTTGAACGTCAAAATTACAAAAGACAAAAACGCCCACCTTTCACACCTACACTAATCTAAAATGAGTTTACGACAAGCCCTAAAAGATAATAAATGTGTAACGATTCCACTACCTTTTAAGGTAGCCATACGCGATCTAGTTCATCGTCCAATTTTCGTGAGAATTGATGTTTGGTTCGATATTTGTATTCAATCTGACAAAAATACTTTTTAATTTCTCTCTCTTTTCCCTACATTTTTGACAAGTTTTTGCCATTTGTTTGCCGCTGAGATGACGAGACTTTGAACGTTTGAAATTACGAGAAATTGGCCTTGGTAAATTCAAGTTTATAGTATATACTAATTCCATGGGTAAACTTGACCGTGGTGGGTGGATTGTAGTTGTACAAGAATCTTTTAGTGCATGGCTAAAATTAGAACTAACACCGTCATTAGTTTTTTCTCAAACCAAATTCTAAAATGTTAATAACGATGCCCCCCTGTCAAAGACAATTAAGCGGCAAAAGATACTTGAAGCACTTTACATGAAGGTATGTCCTTGCAAGCACCACTGCTGTGCCTGTATGGGAATGACTATGCTAAGCTATGCTAAGTGGTCAAAACCACTTAATGATTCCTTACTTCCAAAACCACGTCAATTCTTTTTCTAATCACGACATCTGCTATTTAATGAATCCTCTAGGGCACAATTAACAAAACCGCGCTAGCAAACACGATGTTAGCGTAGTTTGAACTGTCAAAATGCCACGCTTGACAACCGTACGTGGTTTCCACGTGGGAAGATTACGAGGGGAATAATAATTAACATTACGGGCATTGAACATAATCATATACCCATAACATCACTGCGCCTTGCTAGACTAGTATAGTATATACTAATTCCATGAGCCGTAGACAGAGGGCGCATGGGGAGTGTCAGAGTCAGGTTGACAGCAAAGAAGAAGTTGACGTAAAAAATATTATACACGGAAGACGAGGCGGTATGGTCGAAAGACTATAGCCTGCCCATTGGGCGAAAAAAAAAAAAAAGAAGTTGACGTTTACACCAAAGTTGACAGGTTAGTGACCGAGTGGTTTTTTGTTGATTGTTTATTTTTTCACTGTGCCACTGGACATTATTTGCGGTTTCATATTCAATAGAAATTTATAGAAACGGATTCTGATTTTGTATGACTGTACAGGGGTTGTATTTTTGTCTGTAACCTGCATCTAGTAAATACTACCAGTACAGTATTAAGGTAAATTTCAAGTCTTCGATATTAGTTTTTGGAAACGATATTTATTCTGTTAAATGTATATGGGTGTTACAGTAGGTATAAGAATGGTCAACCGCACGTCAGTACAAGAAACACTAACTTGTGATACTAAAACTGCCCGTATGTAGGTACTGGTACGAAATATAGGCACTGTTAAAATGATCATGTGATGAATGATCATCTAATCTTATAACATTTTATGCCCTTATTTTATTAATTAATTAATTTAAATACCTAGCTTACCTATACCTACTTTTTAAATATTAGTAGTAGTTATAATTTTGTTTTTTATATTTTAATTTTATCCTTTTGCTGTGCCCTTATAGGGTCCATATGTTTGTACATAGCTTTAACCTTTTTGTATCATCTTTACAATATGGAATGCAATAAATAAATATGAAAATGAAACAGTTTCCATGGACGTGCGATTGACTAAACATAAAAGCATAAAACATACAAATTCATACTCTAGCTACAAAATGTATTACTTTATACATTTTCAGAAAACAATACTATGCCGAATAATACCATTAAAGAGGAGAATAATAAATATTACAAATTAAGAGAAGATGAATACGACCATCTTAAAAGTGAAGTAACAAGAACCACTTGGAGGTTTGGAGAGACAGTGTTGAGAGTGACAAGCTGTTTGCTGATTGTATTAATCACAGCAGCTGCTTGTGCTTCATTGTACCACACGTGGCACACAGGTGCCAATCTCCCTGGGAACTTAATTCGGATGAAGTATGATGTGATTAAAGATATGGTAAGGCAAAGGGAGGGTGTATCCCGAGCTGCTTGTCCCAAAGTTATTTCCTGCTACTACAATTTCCCAAGCGAGCATGCTACTAACCAGTTGATGCCCTCTGATATTCACCCAAATCTGTGTACACATATTAATATGGCTTTTGCTCGAGTGGTGAAAAATGAGATTGCATTAGAAGACTACCAGTACAGAACATTACTTGAAATAGTCAAACTGAAGCATACCAACCCTGACCTTAAAGTACTGCTGTCAGTTGGAGGTGCCAAGAATGATAATGGCTTTCCAGATATGGTATTAGATCACAAATCAAGAAAAATATTCATAAAATCCATTAAGAATTTATTGAGAAATTATACCTTGGATGGGATAGACCTCGACTGGGAGTTTCCAGCCTTACACAATGTAGCGGTAGCCGGTCGTGAAAGACAACATTTCTCACAGTTGCTACGGGAGATCCGTATGGAATACATGAGGGAAAAGCAAAATTATTTATTAACCATCGCTGCAGCAGCTCCACAGACAATAGTCGATATTTCTTATGATGTTGACCAATTGAATGAATATGTTGACTTTGTGAATATTATGACATATGATTTCCATTACTATACTAAGTATACCCCATTCACTGGCTTTAACTCGCCACTGTACCCACGTAGCAGAGAACAGCTGTACCTGGCTACTCTGAACATCAACTACACGGTTCACATGTATTTGGACAAGGGGCTGGATCGTAGTAAAATTGTAGTTGGCATACCCACTTATGGTCACACATTCACTTTGGTCAATGTCAACAACCACCAAGTGAGTAGTCCAGCGTCTGGGTTTGGATCACTGGGCTCCTTAGGTTTTGTCAACTATCCCGAAGTGTGTGCATTTGTAACCAACACAAGCGATGTTAACATATCAGATGACAACGAGACTAAGGTACCTTACTTATACAGTAACAAGGAATGGGTCTCTTATGAAGGCACACAAAGTGTTATGGAGAAAGCAAAATTCATCATAGAAAATCATTTAGGAGGAGCTATGATATATTCTCTGAACGCCGACGACTACGAGGGTGCATGTCGCGGCGAGCTGGCGAGCGCGAGCGCCGGGGGGTTCCCGCTATCCGTAATAGTGAGCAATACATTGAAGAATTGTGTAAGTTCCTCTGTAGCTGAAGGGAATGTGTGAGAGTAGTCATTAGGTGGTGGTTAGGTAATTCGTAACCAGCTTAACTGATTCCAAAATACATTCTATTTAATTAGTTTTAGAAAGTTACCTGTTTTTTCCTTGTCACGTAAGTTATTTTGTACATGGTGCAGGTTTTCATAATTCGTGTGAAGGAGAACAAGCGACACTAGTGCACTATGAGCGTAGGTCCGGTGAACACGGGCGGACGGCCGCCGGTCGCCCACGCCGCGTGGTGGCGGGCGGTCGGGCGGTCGCGCGCGAGCCGGGCCGTCGGGCCGGTGCAGAGCGCGGCCTCGGCGGCACTGCGCGAGCACCGCGCGCTCCGCCTATGAGCTGCTCATCCATACAGAACCGCACGCGCCGCATACATTATACTTCTAATTAACTTTTACAGTTGGAAAAATGTAAGAGTGTTGCCTTACTGTTTGATTTGCAACGAGGTTTCCGCTCCACTGACTGCGCATAGGACGCGCACTTTTCCGGTACGCTTGCGATATAGTCACGCAGGCACCTTGGTCGAACCTATATCATGAGCTTAACTAAATTGCTACATGAATGAAAATGGTATATTTAACGGTTTTAAGGATTCAAAAGCACACAGAACCCTACCCTCACTATGGAGAAGACTGCATGTTTGACTAATCAGCAGTCCTCACAGCATGCTCTAAGCAAATCAAGAACGAAGCAAGTCCAAGTAACAACCTGATTGTAGATTTTAATATTTTGTTTTATTGTGAGATATTTTATTTTATGTAAGTTATTGAGCAGAGCACTAAATAATTATTACTAGCTGACCCGGCAAACGTTGTGTTGCCATATAAATTATTTCTAGCTGCCCGGCGCTACTTCGTCCGCGTGATCTCCTACACTACTCCTAAACTACCCCCTACACTACTCCTACCCTACTCCTACCGTACTCCTACACTACTCCTTTTTCTATATTTTCTGACCGTTTAAACCTTCCCTGGACTACGACAAACATTTCCAAACCAAAATCAGCTAAATCGGCCCAGCCGTTCTTGAGTTATAAAATTACAACGAAAAGTGGCATTGATTTTTATATATACACTAGCTGACCCGGCAAACGTTGTTTTGCCATATTATAAATTATTTTTAGCTGCCCGACGCTACTTCGTTCGCGTGGTGTGCTGCCCCCTACCCTACCCCCCCCCCCCCCCTACTCCTACTCTACTCCTACCCTACCCCCCCCCCTACTCCTACCCTATTCCTACCCTACTCCTACCCTACCCCCTACCCTACTCCTACTCTACTCCAACCCTACTCCTACCCTACTCCTACACTACTCCTACCCTACTCCTACTCTACTCCTACCCTACTCCTACTCTACCTACCCAACTCCTACCCTACCTACCCAGCTCCTACCCTACTCCTAACATACTCCTACCCTATTTTTAAAATTTTTCTCGACGTAAGAACCATTCTCGTACTTCAACGAACATTTAAAAAAAAAAAAACAGCCAAATCGGTCAAGCCGTTTTCATGTTATGTCGTGACAACGGAAAACGGGTTTCATTTTTATATATATAGATATAGATGAGTCCATGTCAGGTGGGTAGGTACTTACCACAGGTAGTGGTTGGTACCTACTACAGTCTGATAGTACGGGTGTGAATGCTGTGATACAGGATCTTGGTACTAGAGATGCATAAACCAATATAAATTTTTGTATTGATTTATTTTTAAGCAAGCTTGTATGATTACTTATTTATTAAATTTTATTGAACGGAAACCTAATACCTATTCAATTCACTCTTATTACCTACTACTATAAACCTAAATGTGTAAAGAAAATACCTACATATTATTATAATAGGTATTCATTATAAAATTATTTTTGTGCATTTTAAGGCACATACATACCTACATTCCATGGATAACTAATACTTAGCTGTACGGAGCGTAGTCGAGACGAAAGGGTAAGTGCTCCGAGTCTCGGACAAGCCCTGCGACAGGATCACAGGACCAGTCGTACGGTACAGCACTGTCTGGAGTCTGCACGTTCTGATTGATTGAATAGACTATTTCAATTTCGTTCGACCAGGGTCGTTGGCCCCGAAGCCCCGATCGAAGTGACAAGCTTTTTGGGGATAGAGCAATTCTTTCTAAAGACACAGGACGTGTTGATATTATAATTACTTATCTGAAGTACCTACCTCTGCCTCTGGTGACGCAAACTAGCAATGCGGTTGACATTGAATAAGTACCATATTCGTGCACATGCCGTATTGCGTAGGTATGTACGTAGGTGTAAAGCTATCGTCTGTGATCTGTGACTACCTACCTTCAAATACACTCGAGAGCAATGAATCCGGGTCACTTGAAGAATCCTAAAAATCTCGGAAACTAAAAATGCTAGGTTAATGCAATAAATTGTATTTAATAGACAATGTAATACTCCTTAAATGAAGTTATTAAAACTTCTTAGTTATTGTAAAGTTATATCATAAAAAAATCAAATTTGAAAAAGGGCCACTTTCGAAGATGGAACTACGAAATTACAGCATTTGGTTTTGCTTTTGTTTGTAATCTGTCATTTATGTGGGTACATAAACCATGTTGATAGTGCTCTATATTCATTATTCAAGCTGAAATTATGTCGCTTACGCCTGAAGAATGCACCAGAATACTTACAATGCTGGAAACCGGCCGGAGTCAGCGCGATACAGCCAGGACTGTCGGTGTGTCGCTGTCAACAGTACAAAGAGTTCTCCGACGTTACGAAGAAACTGGTTCTAACCTACGCAGACCAGGAACGGGCAGAACCAGGTGTACCACAGCACGAGAAGACCGATACTTGGTGAACACCATGCTTCGAAATCGCTTTCTCACAGGAACTGAACTCACAAATCAGTTTCGACGCCTCGGAGGAAGTAACCCAAGTGCATGGACAGTAAGACGTCGGCTTGCTGAATCTAACTTAAAACCCCTTAGACCTGCAAACGGCCCTAAACTGGAGCGTGGGCATCGTATTTCAAGACTAAGATATGCCCAGAGCCACGTAAATTGGAGTATTGAAGATTGGTCAAAAGTTATGTTCTCCGACGAATCAAAATTTATGCTCTACAAGCACGATGGAAGACAGAGTGTATCGAAGACCAGGGGAAAGATTCAAGCAAGCATGCATCGAAGAAAAAGTAGCCTACGGTGGTGGGTCTGTACTTGTGTGGGCCGGAATTTCTTCTGAAAGTCGCACAGAGCTGGTGATCATAGAAAACGGCTCTTTAACTAGCGTAAGATATGTGGAAGAAATCCTCAATGATCACGTTGGTCCATTTATGGTCAATTTAGGTGAGGATGCTATATTTATGCATGACAATGCCCGACCTCATACAGGTAGGATTGTGAATGACTACCTTCAAGAGATGAACATTACTCGTATGGAGTGGCCAGCGCGCAGCCCGGATATCAACCCGATCGAGCATGCTTGGGACGAGCTAGGCAGATGCGTAAAACAACGAAACCCTCCCCCAATCACGCTTCGTGAGCTCAAAATTTCTCTCACAGAGGAATGGGAGAATATTCCCTAAAATCGTATAAGGAACTTGGTGTACAGCATGCCAAACCGCGTAAACGCAGTAATGGAAGCACGAGGAGGCAATACGAAGTATTAAAATTCAAGAAAATCGTAATAAAGTTCAAAAATTTCATGTTTCCTATTTTTGTTTTAAGGAGAGATCAGCAGTTTTTTTCTTTATGTAATTTTGTGTTAATAAAATGTATGGTGACTCATATTTTTTTAACTTTCATTTAAGGAGTATTACATTGTCTATTAAATACAATTTATTGCATTAACCTATCATTTTTAGTTTCCGAGATTTTTAACATTCTTTAAGTGACCCGGATTCATTGCTCTCGAGTGTATTATTTAGGTACAGATCGAAGTCTTCGAAAAATGTAGGTATACTATTTTTTTAAATAAAGTTATTCGAACTAAACAAGGAGTCTTTGCATGTGTTTACTAATGATTGCTCTTTATTTAACCACCTACCTTCATTAAAATATTGCTTTTGCTGGGTACCTAGTGATAGTGTACCAACTCATAATTATATTGATTAAAGTTAACCCAGGTAGGCTAGCAGCGGGTCCGTAACATAAAGCGTGCCCCCTTTCACCGGCTTCATAACTCATTTGTTGGGCTTGGTAGGTATAACCTTTTATAACAAGATACCCTCTTCTTTTCTAGACTTGCCTTTTAATGCGTTTAAAGCTCAACTAAAATCCAACCTTTGTTCAAAGGCATACTATTCCATCAACGACTACTTAGACGATAAGAATAGTTGGTCACCCTAGTTTAACGCAAGACAATGTTTATGTAACCTAATGTTTGTGTAATGTTGTGTTATTATAACCTAATTAAGCACATGTAATAATATTTAATTGTTTGAATTGCCACTTAGCTCTCTTCCTCTCTCCTAAATTTTGCTGTACCCGACAGGGTCCATATTGATCTTTTACCTTGTATATACCATCTATGTAACACATATGGAATGCAATAAAGTTTTGAGTATTGAGTATTGAGTATGTTCCTTTTCCAGAATTAGCTTACTGCCAGGTCTTAGAACCCAGCAATGCATAAATGTGTAAGCTGTCACGCCCTATAAGCCTGGAGGCTTTTATTTGGCTAGTAAGTTTTTTTATTTACATTTTAAGTAATTATTTTTTAGCTTGAGTACGTATAGTTTTTATTAATTTGTTGGTATATTGGCGTGGCTAGCTGACATATTATGGCAAATAATTAAATTTTATGTTCTGGCTTTGTAATGTTAATTACCAAACATAAGCACCTTTGTAGGTATACAATCAAGTATTTTTTTAAATTGAACAGACAGCTGTGCTGCTGGGGAGTTTGTTGCGCCACTTCTTCTTCCCAGCGATAGCACTAGGAAGTGGTGAAGGCGGGCGTTTTTGGGGGACTGTCTTTTGTAATTTTGACGTTCAAAAAGTGCTGATTCTCAGCCTAATTTGAATAAATGACTTTTGATTTTGATTTTGAAAGTTCAAGAGTCCTAAGTTCGATTAATGGAAAGTCGACTGAACGATTGTTCGAATGGAATTTAATGCGAAACAACCTTATATCGCCAAACGCTACTTCGACTGAACGATTCATCGAATATTTATTAATCGATGGACTGTTCTTTCGATTGAGTTTTAGTTAGTATATAGTTTAATAATAGAAATAAGATTTAAAAAAAAAAAAAGTCGTCACATACTATTTCATACATAATCGAGGAAATCAAACACTTCAAAGATATCGTAGGTACGTTCTTCCCGTAGATTTAGAATCATGAAATTTTATGAAAAGGAAGATATTATAGCACAAATAAAGGGAAAATGGTTTATTATACAAAAACCATTTACCTACGTTACGATTTTCGCACAAAATTATGGTAAGTACAGACGCCAGCAGGTCAAGCTACCCGAAACTGTCAAATTTTCCCAATCAACCTTGAACCTTAATGCGTTAGTGATAAAGTTGAAAATCTATTAAAGAAATTTGACAGATTGTAGTAGCTTGATGTGCTGGCGTCTGTACCTAATCCAAAACCTTTAACGCCTGAGAACTCCACTAATAATCCAAACATTAAATAATAATCATTAAGTAAGTCATCAAATTTAAAAATTTAAACGTTTTATTTTTTAAAGTGGTAAATGTTAGCCATCGACCTCATGAAGTCAAGTCTGTCCATGTCTAATCTGATAATAATATCGTATAAAATTACATCCTGTAGTCTTTGATAATGATGCGGTAGTTACTAAACTTAATCTCGTATACGAGTATGCAAAGTGCGTAGGTACTGCAATTTACAAGCAAACATAGTATTTCTTGCGGGAACAAATGAGCCAAGTCGCTTCTCATAATAATGTTCAAACCACAGACTTATAAGTCTGAGGTTCAAATCTTCGGGAAGAACGTAGGTACGATATCTTCGAAGTGTTTGATTTCCTCGATTATTTATGAAATAGTATGTGACGAAAATTCATTTTTTTTTAATGTTATTTCTATTAGGTAAGTATTAAACTATATAATAACTAAAACTCATTCGAAAGAACAGTCCATCGATTAATAAATATTCGATGAATCGTTCAGTCGAAGTAGCGTTTGGCGATATAAGGTTGTTTCGCAATAAATTCCATTCGAACAATCGTTCAGTCGACTTTCCATTAATCGAACATTATAACTCTCGAACTTAGGGTCAATTCACACGTACCACAACCACACCACAACGACGCCATGTGGTCGGGCGTATATTTTGTATTGAAAATGAATATTACAATTTACACGTACCTACCACATTTTGCCGTTGTTATCGACCACCTGTGTAATACGACGACATCGCAACCACATCGCGACGGCTACGCCACCACCGGCGGCGGCACCGCGGCCACATCGCCACGACATGACGTCATCAACAGCGCGCGCCTTTCATTCTGCGTTGTACTCGCGGTTGCCGCGTGGTATATATAATAAAAGCCATAACAAGGATAGCAGTAACAATCTTTCCTCCATGACTACGTTCAGTCAAGCCGTGTTTCCTCTACGAAAGCCGGGAGTATAACTGCACATGACCACGTGGTTACCACATCGCAACGACAGCGACAACGCAACCACATCGACATTTTGTCGGTACCACAACGCAACTGCAAAAAGCCGCTGCGACACTATTCACACGTAACCACAGCTTGACCACATTTTGTCGCTGCGACGTGGTGTGGTTGTGGTACGTGTGAATTGACCCTTAGGTTACGGACCCGCTAGCAGCAGCTGTAGCTAAAAGTCAAAGTAGAAAATATTTTTTTTATTAGGTTTTAAGAAAAGTTACTTGCCCGGCTAGGTTCTAATTGCATGCAAAAATAATTAGGTCATTAATATTTACCTATACTAGTTTTTCCAGCGACTTCGCTTGAAGAACGAGCCCTTACCTACTGCTAAGGTGTAATTTAAAAAAACTAAAAACCCAAATGGGGGTCATTCAAGTCATCATCATGGGGACCAACCAAAACGTAGGCATGGAATCGCGAAAGTAGTTATCAGCTGCTCCACAATGTAGGTAGGTATATTTTGTCGCGTTAGGTGAACATAAATACATTTAGTATGGGGAGCAGCAATCTTTTTTGATGATGTACAGACGCCAGTAGGTCAAGCTACCCGAAACTGTCAAATTTTCCGAATCAACCTTGTAATGCTTATGCGATAAAGTTGAAAATGTACCTATTTAAGAAATTTGACAGATTGTAGTCTGTTAGTAGCCGTCTGTAGGTACCATGTGCATTTGGATTGAGTGATCATTTTTTATTTCGTGACAAAATATGATTGTACTGTATATGATTGTGTATTGTAGTCAAAAATAGTCAAAACTCATAGCCCAAAGTAAAAAATTTGTCACTCTCAAGGGTCTTCAGTTATTGCCGAAAATGTGGATCACTCAATTCAGACATTTTGCAAAAACGGCTATGAGCTAAATCTCAACAAAAACTTACTCTACTGACTATATCTCAAAAATTTGTCACAACATTTTTTAAACTTATCAAGGCATTTTAAAGCTTTTATATGTATTTAAAGCTTCTTCCAGGTATCTTTGGACAGTATCATTGGATCACTCAGTAGATACCTACCTACTACAGACACCATTTGAACTGAGTGATCCTTGTAATAAGGTTTCGGATGACTTTTTCTATAGATCTATTGTTTATCCTAAAATGTACATATTCCGAATATATTTGCACAGACGCCAGCACATCAAGCTACTACAATCTGTCAAATTTCTTTAATAGATTATCAACTTTATTGCTAAATAATTAAGGTTCAAGGTTGATTGGGAAAATTTGCCGGTTTCGGGTAGCTTGACCTGCTGGCGTCTGTACAATAAATATCGTAACACATACCTTTTGTTAAAAATTTATGAGTAGGTAGGTAGGAACCTAACTCAATGTTTTTAAATTTTCTGAGTGATCCATAAGAATACTTATAGGTAACTACTTAAGTAGGTACCTGTTTCGTATTGATTTACACAAACTACGATTACAAATTTCTGAGATATAAATTTAGTCAGTAGGTACCTACCTAATAATAATAATCTTTTATTTCGACCAACAGTGGATCATATTATAAGTACAAAAAATACAAAAATTCAAAATAAATCAAAATAAAAACACAAAATAAAAAATATAAATAAAAAGCACAAAAACACACAATAAAAACACATACAATATTAAAAAGACAAAACATATTACATATCTCGATTGCCTAGTATGTGAACCATACAGCAATGGTTCAGGTACTGGCCATCGAACCTCTGCGCGAATGCCCTCAGGATGCTGCTGGAGCTAGCCCGAACCCTGCGCACCAGGGAAGCCCAGCCCTTACCTAACGAAATAAAAAAAGATCACTCAATCCAAATGCACATGTCTGTACCTACCTATGTCGGTTACCTACTTGAAATAAAACCACACGGTGGCCATTCTCAGCACATCACATGCAAAGGGGCTCTGGGATCTTCATTGGCCCGCGCCCTGGTGTTGGGTGCGCCGATGGCAGCTAGGTAGGTATGAGATTAATAAAAGACTAGTCATTAAAAATAGACAGGAAGCTCTTTTAATATGGCACTACCTTAAAAGTACCTACGCATAGTTCACATAACATTAAATTTCGTCGAAGGCATTGCCGCGCAGGCGCAAGGGTCGTCTGCTGAACACCACGTCACTAATGATAATGGCACTCTATATTTAGCACTGTTCATATTTTAGCAACAAAGTTTGTTGCACTAACAAAATATATACCTAATCTTTTCAGTTTGTTCAGAATACGCTCCATTTCCAGTTCTCTATTTACCATAAGAATGAAGCTGCCAGTACCTACCGTAACTATAATTAAGACTTACAAAACTGAGAACGAAAGCACCTATTGGAACGATAATACCTATCATAATTGCATCCGAAACTGAAAACACCACTGAGGTATGGCCAGCAACTAAAGTGCTGGAAAAACAGTCTTGAATCACTTTTTACGATTCCAGTTGTATGTAAAGATTACTTAGTTTCGTCGCTGACCGCACCTGCGCCAGAGGACAGGGGATAGTGGTGTGACCAGCTCATGTGGGTACACAGGTTATAACTGTGTATAATATTCTGTTACAAATTAGTGCCTTCTATAGATTACTTAAAACTAAGTCTAAACTAATAATATGGCTGTACGCGTCGAATATGTTGACGGTGGCCCTGCACTGAGAGCCACAACAAGATACAATAAGCAATGCACAGCTCGTGGCCCACTGTTATAACTAGGTACCTATGTCACAATTGATTATTTTTGTTAAGACCTAACCGTACTGGTTCTCTGCTTTTTTTCATATAACTCGCATCGTACTTGAATGTGTTCAGGAATCATGACAAATTTCTACTTTGCACCTTCAACTCTACAAGGCATTACCGTCTTTCAATAATAAGTGTGCCATGCACTTTGGAGTTCCACTGAATTAGGAAAATAGGATTTACAATAAGGTGCAATGAGTCTTAGGGCTCTTTCAATTTAAGCGTTTGAACACTTTTTTTCATACAATTGACACGTTGCGACCGCAGACCGCAGTCAAACGATTAAATAGCAAGAGCCCTGAAATCCGTGAACCCATCAGCGACACTTAAAGCAAACAAAGTAACTTAGTCTATCATAGAAACAACATTTAATGTATTCCTAAGGTCCCTATTCTAGGGTGAATTCTGAAAGTTGGCAGCGTCGCATTTACATAGCTCAAATATGGTGCAGTAAGCAGTTTTCAATAATATTTAATAATATTACTAAAACAGCTATTTGCGGTGTTGCAAACTTTCAGACTGCACCTTTATAATAATTTAACATTTTGTTAAAAGTGACCAGCGTACACAACACACCATGACTGTTCATGTGCGTATAATTTAAACATAATTTTAGTATTTAGCGTACTTCCTTTGTTAATTAAACATAAGAGAGCAAACTATTCAAAACCAGAGTATTTATCATAAATGCAAATTAAACCAGTCGCATCGAAACTAGATATTTGCACCTACCTACAGAACGATTTTTTCAAATGGGGACGGGACAGAATTAGCTATGACAATGGAATTTGCAGTCAGTACCCACGGAATGTAGCTACCGAAATTTTAACATATTTACACGCGTAGGTGATTTCGAGTCTACCAATAAAAATATATAAAATTAAAAAATAATAATTTCCTTTGACTTTGAAACATGAGCACATGATCTTTGTCAAAATACTTACTTTGCATGTGATTATATATTTTTTATAAAAGTTCAGATGTGCCAGGCTAAAGAAGAAAAGCACCCTGGACTTAAAAAAAATATAGGTACTTAGTCATTAATTTCACTCTGTTAGTTTCGGCTTATATTCTAAGAGATTCGGTTTTCGTCCTGCAGCCCCATTTCAGAAATTAATACCTTAGAATAAAAAACTTCAGCCTGTAAACCTCCAGAATGAATATTTAATCAGGGTTGGTTTTAAGAGATATGTATTCTGTTGAAGACGTACCAATTTGATTTAGATATGTAGGTCTAGCAAAAAGGTGTAATTTAAAAAAAAATGAGAAGATTTAAATACCAATCACTTACTTTAAATCAAGTAGGTAACTACATATTTAAAAAATATTTGGAAACATTGACTTGGTTGGTACAGACACCCGCAGGTCAAGCTACCCGAAACTGTCAAATTTTCCCAATCAACCTTGAACCTTAATGCTTTAACGATAAAGTTGAAAATCTATTAAAGAATTTTGACAGATTGTAGTAGCTTGATGTGCTGGCATCTGTACTTTATACATCACCTTACATTTTCGCACATCACATCATGTTGTTTGCACCACATATTGCTGGCTGGGCTCACATTCACACCACTGCCAGCAAATACAGGCTGTGTATGTAATTTTGTTATAGGAATGTTGTATTTAGCAATATGCCTCACACATACATGGAGCACTGCCATGTGTGCACCCAGTGCGGGGCGGGTGTCAAGACGCACCGCTGGTCCATGACACCACTTGCTGCACTAACTTACTCTATGAACCTGTTTTACCTAACATTGTAGATTTCACACAAAATGTAAATTCATTCGTATCACAAACTATAGGTATATAATACTCTATACTTTTCTATGCATATAATTATAATTAAATTATGTATAATTGTTGAGTATCTAAATATTAGGATATGGCAACTTAACAACAACTTATTGTCTAGTGGAATACTCTATGAGCTATTGGCTGGTGCTGCGCTCACAACACAGCACCCACAACATGCTAGCCCGCATGTTCAAAGCACATCTCTGCACATAGTATCAACACAAATGCAGACTACTGACTACCACTTGTTCAGTGCAATGGCATTGATGGCATGGCTTCAAATGCATATAAGTGATATGTTCTTATTGTTAAACAACACCAAGCTAACTACAATCATCCTTGCTAATCCTCATTCTCTCTGCAGTCAATGTTTATACTACTGTTATGGACATAACAGTGTCTTATTCAAACTAATGCATGAGCATTCATTTCAAATTCACATAACATGATTACAACGTATCTGGATTCAAATTGTACTTGTATTGTGTTGTATGTTGTGAATATAAGCAACATGGAGGCATCAATGCACACTTTGCTCCTTGGAAAGCTTCCATTTACCCTTTTACAAACTTGTACCTATATCGCTTAGCTTGCTAAAACCACCCTGAACCATTAATTATTATCATCTACAGTCAAAGTACATATTAAACTACTATCTAATTAGTCAATAAATCATAGCAGGACGGTTCTGTCAACACATGTGATCAATTATATCATAAAAGCAGCAACATTTTGATATGTGTAAGACTACCACACCCACAGGTGTTTCTAAGAAATACATGATATGAATCTTGTCAATGCTTGCCTGCTTACTGGCAACTCAGTACCAGTAATAGTTATTATGGAAGACAGGGCTATGTGCAGCACATGAATGGAAACAATTTAGGATTTCGAAAAAAAGTTAGTGGGAGCCAAAGTTGTCACATGCATTCTAGTGTGGAGTGTGAACAGCACAGTGTTACGTCTGCAGCCAGTGGAACATGAGGCTGTGCACGGTGGGGTAGTCCAACTCGGCGTTGGGCGAGCTCAGCAACTCGCGCAGGCTCAGCGGCGCGTCCGTGCTTAGTGCCGCGTCAGTGAGCTCGGCCGCCGACTGCGCCGAGTTATCGTCAGACGCGCAGTCGGAAGCAGGCGCGCGCTCCCGCCACTTGTCGTCGTAGCTGAGGTCGCACAGCGTGGGCGGCTCGTCACCGTCACTGTACTCTTCCTCGAGGGCGAGGGCGCGCGACTTGGAGCGCGCCGCGTCGCCGTCCGCGCTGTCCCGGCCGCCACCACTCCCGCCGCCCTCGTGTTGTCGACGTGCATTCTTTAACGCTCGATATCGACGTGATCGTTCTCGCTGCAGTCTTCTTTTCCTCTCATCTGCCCGTTCTAACTCCTCGGGTGTTTTCTTTAGCGAATTCTTACCAAAAAAATATCGCATGAACGACTCGTCACAGTTCCGTTTTGATAGATAGTTCGCCATCAGTTTGTAATAGTATTGGTTATCCATGTCAGTGATATGTGCCAGAGCTAAATATTTCACATAAACGACACAAAACAATAAATTTATGCAGATATTTTCGAAATTGCGAAATAAAAATAATGAGAACACGACAATCGCTGACGTGACGTCACTGTGTCACTGACATTTCAATGCGTTTCGTTCGTTTCTTTCATTCTTTGTTCTCTCAGAGATTCTTTTATACGTTTTTAGAACTTTCATATTTTAACCTAACCTAAAGAAAACTGTGTCGCACAAAAAAATCCTTATGAAACTAACACTGTGAAATAGAATAACAGGGCAAGCGCGCGCGTGGGATAGTATTGCCAATGGCCAAGATATTATACTGGGCACACTGTACCTACTAGAGTCAACCGCAGATCTGCGGGCCTCCCACTAGCTATTATAGCAGGGCAGAAGCTGCTATAAGAGCTGGTGGTGAGCCCCCAGTTGCCTGAAATTGGGGTTGGAGAGGCCGGTCTTCTCTACTACTAACACTGCCACCTTATTTTTTGAATACCTACTTTTGAAGCGAAAGGAGATAGGTAGGGCGAATCTGCACTGAAGCCCAATATCGTTATGATACATACCAATGGAAAGATCTCACCAAGAAGAACATTTCATATTGTGACGTCTTCTCTTGATTGTTAGTATGTACATTTTTGTGTGCGAAAAGTTTAAATAATTAAATATATATTAATCTATACCATCAGCTATCCAGCCAGTGTATGTCCCGTCAAAATCGGTCCAGCCGTTTCGAGAGATTTTTTTTTCGACAAAAAAAAAAAAAAAAGTTGGTAGCGTATATATTTTCATCATAACAAGGGGTATCGTATTACCCAATAACTGGGTTATGGAGGCCAGGCCCAGATAGGCAGGCGCTCCATGTAAAATACTGGCATTCAGCTGCATCTGGTGAGGCTGGAAGCCGACCCCAACATAGTTGGGAAAAGGCTAGGCAGATGATGACGCATTTAGTAAAATCTGTTATTTTGATATTACAAAAATAGACAGTTCAATTGTATTTATTTGTATACCTACCTATTTAAAAATGAGCATCCGCGGGGTTATTGCGTAACACACTATCAGTAGCAATGGGTTTCATTTTGACAGTTCAACAACATTCATTACGTTACTACCGTTGTGGAGCAGACATATTATTCGAACATATGGAGCAATGGATTAGCAATATCATTCAAAATGATTCAGATTGAGATCTCTTGTGTGTTACGCAACTAGGGTGCCGGTTGAACTGGAAGCCGGCCACAACATAGCTAGGAAAAGGCTAGGCAGAAGTATTCTGTCCTATTCAATTTTTTTAAACATAGTTAATAATAGTTTATTTATTCAGACTACAAATGCGGTCCATTGTGTTAGTAACAATCTTACTTATGCTATGTCAGTGGGTACTCAATAAAAATATCACTTAAACTAATAAATCACGAACAGAGAACTTACAGGTTAAATCATCTCCCATAGAATCCGCTAACTTTATAAATAAATATTTTGCAAGTATAGGCAGAGATCTGGCCCAAAACATAGCATCTGGTACTAACTTATTTAGGAAACTCCTAAATAAAACGCCATCATACATAAGCTCAATGGCACTTGGTTATTGATCAACCTGAAGTTATGAATCTACGATCTGACAGTGCCCCCGGATGGGACAATATATTCCTATCTCAATGGACAATATACCCACTTGCTTCTTGAAACTTGCTTGAAATCTTTGGAGGTATGAGGAACAGGGTGTAAAGTTCACTCATCCTCCATTGAAAAGGGAGGATCCTCCAACCAGACGGGTGTTAAGTCTGGCGGGCAATTGCCCAACGATTGATATTGGGAAATTGTATCTACCTATGCTAATGGCACGGTAAACTCTGCTCGCGAGATGCAGGATTTGCGTGACGTCAGTATGACGCGTTGTGCGCATGTGGCGTTGTAGATACCGCTACACATCTATCTAAAAAGAACCTTGGACACCTTCTCTACTCCCAGTATTTTACACAAGCTTGAAGCTATTGGAATTCGTGGCACTTTTCATGGATTATCTTTCTGGTAGAACGCAAAAAGTGAAACTTGAACAAATTGTTGGCGAGGACGCGGATGTATACGGCGTACCACAAGGAAGTTTAGTAGGATCTACGATTTTCTTTTTGCATAAATAACCTCTGTAACATGAGGATTAATAATGCCAAAGTATTCTCGTACGCCGATGATACAGCTGTCGTCTTCTCAGGGAAAACATGAGATGATATTAGAAATAGCGCAGAAGAAGGACTAGCTCTTGTAGCAAGTTGCTTAAAAAAAATAGCTCACCCTGCCCTGGCAACACTATAGAAACCAATTTCATTTGTTTTGATATTTATAATCAGGTTCAATCAGATAAAGTATTTAATTTAAGAATCCACACGTGCGACATTACTACAGATGGAACTTATTGCAATTGCCCTATTATCCAACATGTTACCCAAACATAATTTCTGGGAGTGGTTATTGACCAGCGTTTCTCCTGGTATCCTCAACTGGAACAAGTCATGAGCAGAGTACGAAAACTCATCTGGATTTTCAAAGAGCTGAGATAATTATGTTGTACCAAGGAGTAAAAATGAAATTTATGTATCTTTGGTCCAGTCTGTTTTAGTATATATTGCATAACAGGGGTGAGCAACGAAATCTAATTTTCTAGAGTTGGAACGCGCTCAAAGAGCGATACTTTGGGTGATGTAGGTACATACTGCGAGACGGCACCGTTGGCGCAGTGGTTAAGCGATTGACTGCTGCGCTGCGTGTCGCGGGTTCGATTCCCGCACGGAACAAATATTTGTATGACCTACATGTATTTGTTCCGAGTCTGGGTGTTTTTCTATCTATAATATGTATGTATTTACAAAAAAAAAAATTGTATATAAGTAGTTTATCAGCCATCTTGTTACCATAACACAAGCATTAGGTTGCTTAGCTTGGGACAAATGGTGCTGTGTGAAATGTCCAGGGATATTATATTATTATTATACTTAAAAAAAAGAATATTCTCCACTGAAAAGCTTTACGAACTATGTAATCTGCTGTTAGTGAGAAAATTGCCCATCCTTCTTATCATCCTCAAAACGCACAAAGAGACACCATATGATCCTAAAATACTAGAAAAGAGAAAGAAACACTGTTACACCGGAACCGGAAACCTCAAACTAAAAATGTATTCCTAATTTTATTGTTAATTTTGTTTTCTTTTAACCATATTGTCCATATCTTATGCAAAAAAACAGTTATTACATTCACACTACTATCTCAACACAATAAACTACAGTGTCAAAAATACCTCTTCTCACTGTACATTCAAATAAAAACACCTAATACATTTACTCTTCGAATTTATATCAAATTAAGAATCTCTTTTGGACCCGACTACTCACCTCCAAGCAAAATTGGGGCATTAAATATTCCCCTGTCATTTTTTGTTCTCAAAACTATCATTGTTTATGGATAAAACCGACCTGAAGCGCCCGTTCGGGAAATTTGGAGCGATTTAAAGATAATTTCGTTAACGCTAACCGCCAAACAAAACGCCGCCTCGGCGATGATGATTTTTTTGAGGATAGCGAATCGGACAATTCGCTGCTCTTATCCGAAATCACTAAACTTTTTACTGATTTTGAGTCCAAACAAAACCGAAAGTTCGATTCTATTAAGTCAACAATGGACGAAATATCGGAACAGAACTCAAAGATCCAAGCATTTGTGGAGTTTGTTGGCGGAAGGTACGATGAACTAATGGAACGACTGGATGCAACTGAACCAGAAAACACCACCCTTAAAAGGCAGATTTCGTTGATTACCTGGAACGATGCTCTCGCTCTGCTCTGCTGGAGATAAATAACCTGCCTGCCACTATCTCAGAAACTAAGGAATCATTCATGAAAAACCTTTGTAAAATTGGGACCGTAATTGAAGAAGAAATAAAACCCTCTGAAGTCAATAATATTTACAGATTGAAGAAAAAAGAAGACTCTGACACCGTTGGTACTGTTGTTGCTGAATTTCAAGTCATCAACCTTGAAAGAAAATGTTCTAAAAGCCACCAGAAACTATAACAAGCAAAACGGTAACAATAAACTGTCGACAGCCAGTATTGAACTGCCAGGCCCGCCTAAGCCTATTTTCATAGCCGAGTCCCTAACTTCCTATGGTAAACATCTTTACTATTTGGGCCGCAGACTCCAGAAAGAAGGTAAATGTGATAGCTGCTGGCCGAGCCATGGGAAAATTTATATAAAAATGTCCGCAGGCTCGATTCCGTTTTGTGTAAACTGCGAAAGCGACCTACATAAACTAATGGGCACCGCTTTGTGACTAAGTTCCTCCAAAATTATATTTATTCTGCCCCATAGTTATGCTTGTTTTAGTTTTAGTGTTTTTTTGCTTATAATATCACACTCCACACAACACCACTCAAGGTCATACGCAACCTCAATCGCTTTCGATAACCAGTACGCTCCAATGGACATCAGCTGTTTTTACACTTCTCTGCCTTTATTTCTACACGCACACAATTTGCAAAGCGAATCCATCACCACCTTTTATAATCACTGTCGCATTGGCTTGACGTTTTAACTTTGTTATAAAATTCGATAACTTGCATGAAATACAGACTGACCTGGATAATGTTTCAGTGGTTGAGTCTGCAACCTGTATGATTGAGGACTGCAATGTTATTGCTGATCTACACAGGAATGCTCTCTCACTTCTCTGTCAAAATATACGTAGCATAATTAAGAACTTCGATGGCTTGACGATGCTTTTCTCAAACTCAAACTCAAACTCAAATCATTTATTTCAATTAAACCATTTACAGGCACTTTTGAATTGTCAAAATTAAATAGTCGGTCAGTTAGTCAGAAAGTTGAAGCTAGTCGCCCATTCCAAAAACGTAGATCTCTATGGAGAAGAACGGGCAAGAAACTCCACGGACACTCTTTTAAATCAAGATATTATTACAAAATCCTGGGTACATTATTCTTATTGCTTCTATATGTGAGAACAATGTAAAAAAAAAGAAACAATTTATAACATTAAAAATAAGCCCTGGCAGTTAAGAGATGACCAGTCTCAACCAACGGCGCCCGTTCACGAACATGACGCGTGGATCAGCACCACCCAGCTCAACCATTTTGTAGGGAACCGAATGATCCAACACACGCGCCACCATCAGTGAGACATTTAAGTGAGCATGACATATTCTCAACTGCCATGCTCTTTCAAGTCAACATCAAAATATCATAAAAAACGGATCCATGGTTCTTACATTTACAAAATTTTAAAAATGCTTCTAAATTATACAAAACTATAGTTTGCAACTTTCTAACTAAAAATATAAGATAAGAAAAAAAAATATATAAAAAGTTACTACCAATCTGGAAGAGGTATTTAATAGTGAAGTATTCAAAATTAATCTTGATTGAATAAAATAAACATTAAATTCATAATGTCAGAAACACAAAAATAAAAACAAAAATAAAAAGGGGAAGCATCTCCTCCAACATATAGAAATTGTGATCAACTAGTGAGCCCAAGTGCCTGTGGAGCAGGACCAGCATTAAGCCAAGCATTTTTATCTAGTATATACTCATCCAACTTATAATATGCTTGTCTACATAGTGTGCGTTTAATACATGTTTTAAATTTCTTCTCATTAATTTTTGGAAAGAATACCTAATACATCCTGGGATTTTATAGTTCTTACGGAATGCTGGCTTTATAACTCTCCTCCCCTACCTTCAATCCATGACTATACCTGCGTTACTAGTATTGGCAGGATGGCCGAGCTACCTTAGTTATTAGGTATTGGCAGGATGGCCGAGCTACCTTAAATATTGGGTATTTGGCAGGATAGCCGAGCTTGTTTACTCTCTGAGCATATTTGGTCCACAGGTACTATACCCGAGGACGGGTGCTAGTCAGGGATGGCCGTGTCGTGGATAGATGCCGCCGTAGTACAGCGGACAGCGCCATCTAACAATTTGATGGGTAAACGAATAATCATGTGATCGGAAACACAAGCGAGCCCTACCGCTTGGACACGATCGTCGGTGGAGGGGATGCAGCGAGGACTGGCGGAGAGACCGAGTGTTGCGACAGTCTACAGCATAAACTAAAGTGTATATGGTCTACTGCAGTGGACAGTCGAGCTCGGACAGTCTTGGCAAAGGCTCAGCACCGTACGCACGTGTTTGTTACTGACGCAAGTGTGCGTTTTGGTTGATAATCGCTAGTTTATTAAAGTTACTTTAAATTCAAATTATCTTTTCGTTCGAGTACCCGCTACAGTGCCCACACATACGTAAACTATGTCGGATCGTGAAGAAGACCCGATATTTCGCATCTCGGCCACCCAGTGATGCGACATATATAATATGTGCCTATTAATTTACAATAAAATACCGAACCATTTAAAACTTTTACAGGGTAATTTATTCAAAAAGAAATTAACAGAGTGGCTCCAAGGTTACTGTTTTTATAGTATTAAGGAATATATTTAATTCAATATTATTATTGTTCTTTATCAACATAAAGAACAATAATAAATAATATTGAATGTTTCCCTAATTATTTTAATATTTATAGATTGTAAGGACTATAATGTAAATCCCTATTAGTATAACGATTTAAATTTTGTAAATAATGGAATGAAATAATGACATATTTTTGTAAAATTGTATCAATGACATATTCTATGATAACGACTTAAATTTCAATAATTTGCACGCTTGCTTGCAGGCCGAATACAATGACTTTTAGGCTATAAGATCTTCCTTGTAAAAATGTATTTCTTGCAAATAAATATTATTATTATCTCCTTTATTTTAATATACACCATATAAATTATATTTTTAAATATTAGAATATAAAAAGTATAAAAACATTTAAAAATATAAAAAATAGTAGCCCACCGGTATCGGGAACAGGGTCCAAGCCACCGGTGGTCAGGGCTCCAGAGAGAGGAACCTCCTGACGATGCGAGCCGTGTCCAGAAGTACCGCTTTCTGAATCAAGCCCTTGATCCAGCTGCCCAACGAGAGCCTCCTCAGGTGTTGGTCGAGGCTCTTGGCTACTAAGCCATTGGCTGTCACGACTATCGGCACAATGATCGCTGAGTCCACATCCCACATGTCGACAACCTCGCGAGCCAAGTCAAGATACTTGATTTGTTTATCTTTCTCGGCTTTCACGAGGTTGTCATCATGCGGGACGGTTATGTCAACAATCATTATTATTATTATTAACTACAGGCCAATTGCTTTAATGACAATTTTCTCTAAAATATTCGAAAAAAACATATATAATTGCCTCTACCCATTCTTCGAAAGTAATAACATATTTACCCCATGTCAATATGGTTTTAGAAAAAATAAATCTGTTAATATAGCAATGGCGCCGATTCCCTTGTTCACACACTAAACTAAATTTAAGTTCAGTGCATCTTTTTCTTTCCATTTCAATAAGAAAAGGACAGAAGATAAATATTAGTTTAGTCCTGTCAAATTAGTCAGCGCCTGACGTTAATTGATGTATTTTTAGTGGCCATGTTTATAATCACGTCTAAACTTGCTATGGAGTATCTTAATTTGACAGGACTAAACTAATATTTATCTTCTGTCCTTTTCTTAATGAAATGGAAAGAAAAAGATGCACTGAACTTAAATTTAGTTTAGTTTGTGAACAAGGGAATCGGCGCCATTGTATAACTTTCTACACAAAGTCCTTCTAAATATGGATACTAGGTCCTCAGCTATAGCGCTGTACATGGATATGTCAAAAGCATTTGACCGACTCAGCCATAAAATACTCTTGAATAAATTATATGCATTTGGTGTAAGAGGTAACGTATACAAATTAATTGAATCATATCTCAGTGGCAGAAAACAGATGGTAGAATTAAAAAGAATGTCCCTAGCTACCAGAACTGAAGAAACGGTTGTTTCTGAGGTTAGAAATATCCTTTCCGGTGTCCCTCAGGGCAGCATTCTAGGCCCTCCATTTTTTCTAATTTATATAAATGACATGTCGACAGTTACAATGCACCATATGACCTTATTTGCTGACGATAGTACTATATTGTTTACCGGTAATGATAGGAGTAAGTTAAAACTTGACATAAATAGCACCCTAACAACAATAATTATAAAATGGCTTGATGAAAATGACCTAAGAATAAACTAAAAAAAAACAAAAATCATTAATTTTAAACAGCGAATACAACCTTATACCAATTTAAATTTATGTTACTCTCAAACCAACATATGTAGAAGAAATCGATTTAACCAAATTTCAGGGTCTCTATATTGATAGCAAAGTAAATTGGAAGCCACATATAGAGCAAGTTTGCCTCGGAAAGCACGTTAAGCCGTTGGTCCCGGCGGTCATTCGTGGATCTTTGACAGTCGTTACGGGTCGTCAGTAGCCCGAAAGTCTGACAACCAGTCTTATCCATCTCCAAGGGGTATCGTATTACCCAGTAACTGGGTTGTGGAGGTCAGATAGGCAGTCGCTTCATGTAAAATACTGGTATTCAGCTGCATCCGGTTAGACTGGAAGCCGACCCCAACATAGTTGGGAAAAGGCTAGGCATATGATGATATAGAGCAAGTTTGCAAAAGACTTAGTCAGAGCTCTTATGCTCTTTACAGATTAAGAAACACTGTCAGTCAGTCTGCACTACTAACTGCCTATCATGGATATGTTGCCTCAATCATACGCTACGGCATCATATTTTGGGGCAACTCTGTGGAAAAAGAGCGTGCTTTTAGAGCTCAAAAACGTTGTGTGCGATCGATGTGCAATATACACCAAGTGGATTCATGCAGACCACATTTTACAAATTTAAAAATATTAACTCTCCCTAGTGTATATTATATGTATATATGAAACTGTAATGTTTATAAAATCAAATCCAAACTTATTTGAATTTTGCACTAGGGCCAGACATAAAGACAAGCTGCGCACCGTAGCCAGTAAAACAAAGCTTTTGCACCAGAGCATATTTTGTATGGGCCCACGTATCTTTAATAATCTTCCACCTTTTCTTAGAAATATGAGCGACATAAATGCCTTTAAAAAAAAACTACACTAATTATTGATAAGTAGGTAAATGTTATTACTCTATAAGAGAATTTCTAAATGACAAAGACAATACATTGAATCATTCTATTTTTGTAACATGACTAAATTGTAATTTGACATAAATATTATTCATGACTAATTTGTAATTTGACATAAATATTATACTAATTTAATCTTAATATATTGCATGACAACTTGTATTACATTTTAATTACATTCCCTACTTATAATGTGAATTTTGTATGCCTCAATGGCGGGACATAGCAGACTTAGCTGTAACTAACACACCATCTTATGAACCTATGATCCACAATAAATTATTTTGAATTTGAATTTGATGTTAACGAAAGGTCGTTTATAATCCTTTTCATTTGAGTATAGGTAGAGTTGAAGAAATTTTGTAGCACGAAAATATTTTTTTAAGAGTTTTAATCCAAACGTTCCAATCATTGGCATCAAAGTTTGTTTTACTTTTCAAGTCAGTTATTAGTTTTTTGAACTAGAGTTGGGTTTAGGTGAGCAATTAGGACAATCTGAGGTTTTAAAACCTTTAAGACCACATTTAAAACAAATAATAAAGTGAGGTTGAGTACAAGTACTTAAAGTATGTCCATGCTTACGACAACGAACGCAAAAGGTATTTTTTTGCGAGTTATTAGCTTGGTGTAGGCTATTAACTTGTTTGGGAGGGCTTTTGTAAGGAGTATTAAATTTATTTGTATAATATGTAGGAGGTCTTGGATTAGAAATTGAGGTAGAAGGCTCAGAAGAAGTCGAGTGTACTTGTTTGTAGTTAAATTCCTCAGTAAGGGGGTTTTGTTGAGAATTTGGTTCTTTAAATTGTTTATCTCGGTCCAGGAATCTTCCATAATTTTGGCAAGTAGCCAAAAGTTAATCGATAGAGTCGATATCCTTTAAAGCAACGAATACTGAATAGCATGGCCTTATATTTCTCAAAATAATTTCCAATTGTTCTGTTTCAGAAAGTTTTTTGGAAAGGCGAGAGAACATTCCCGACATAATTGAAATATAAATAATAATTGGTTCGTCAAGACCTTGGGTACGACTTTTAATGGCTTCTAGTAGTTTATAATCATAGTCAAAACCACCAAAGTCTTTAATTAGTAATAAAGAAATCTCTTCCCATGTTAAGTTTGGATTTTGGTTTAGTTTGAATCTAAACCAATGGAGGGCATTCTCAGTAAAAATTTCATAAGCTTGAGTGATTAATAAATTTTTAGGTACACTCCGAGCTAGGCAGTATTCGTCAAGTTTTTGTATAAAAGATCTAGGACAAGATTTTCCATTATAGGTATATCGTTTCAGATCCTTAAATAAATTGAGATTTGGAGCAGCCGGAATAAGAGGAGGAGGAGGAGTAACAAGAGGGAGAGGAGGAGAAGTTAAAGGAGGGAGAGGAGGTATTTGAAGAGGATATTGTATTGAGGTCGGATCTGAAAAATATATTTTAGAACTTTTATCAAGCGACTCAAATTTTGCTTTTAAAGAGTCGAGTATAGGTTTATATTCAGGGTTCAAGTCCAAGTCTATGCGTTCAAACCTGTAAAATAAATGGTTAATGTATGATTCAATTAAGCGAGAGTATTAAAAATCCATATGTAATGCCTTACATATGGATGCCAAACATGGTCCCTACGGTTAAAAGAAGAACACAAACTCGGAGTTATGCAGAGGAAAATGGAGAGAAGCATGTTGGGTATTAAATTATCGGACAGAATTACTAATGAGGAAATTAGGAGCAAAACTAAAATAACTGATATAGTAGAGAGAATAAGAAGTCTGAAGTGGAAATGGGCAGGGCACATCTGCAGAATGGAAAACAAAAGATGGACAAAGAAAATCATAGAATGGGTACCTAGAGATGGAAAAAGAAAACGAGGAAGGCCGCGAAAGCGCTGGGAAGATATATTTAAGGAAAGATGTGGACCAGACTGGAGGAGACAAGCTAGAGATAGGGAAAAATGGAGAAAGTTGGGGGAGGCCTACGCCGCAGAGGCGACTTCCATAAATAAATAATTTTTACGTGCATGCTAACATTAATCATAATTTATTGATCTTTTATATTATATATTTAAATTTAAATTATATTTTGCTTACAAACACATATGAATTATACAATAATAATAAATATAATTCAACTCAAATAATAAACAATAATATTAATGATACCTAATGAAATGTGTAGTAAGTATGGTACAATGTGATAGGAAAAATAATTACTATGCTTAATTTGTTCTATGTATTTATGGTAGAATAATGGCTTTTTTATTTTTATTTTATTTTATTTATTTAAAATCACCCTGCGACAGTTTTTCTATTTTACTATTCAAGTAATTCAGAGTATAGTCTATCTGAGATAAGTCTTCATCAATTGGTATAGGAGAAATTAAAATTTCCTCCGATGGTGTAGTTAAAGCTAAGCGAAGAATTTGTTTTTTTAACAATAAAACTGTACTTGCTGGTTCCTCAAGTCTAATTTGTACTTCATACTCGAGTTCAGGTTTGTTTAGAAATTCAAACTTAATTGGACGTGACATATTTATAAATTGAAAAGTTAATAGGTAAATAAAGTTACGTGAAAAATATTACTTAGTTTTCCTGTTGAAAATAAAATAAAGTTATATGTAAAGAGTATAGATGTGTAGTATGAAAAAAATAAAGTTTATCCAAAGAGTTTAGCGACACTAGATGAAGTGTTGTTTTAGAATTTAGGAAAGGTGTGAAAGAGATGATATGAAATGAAATGATGATATGAAAATTATAGTAGAAAACAAAGAAGGATGAAACTTTAAAATGAAAGAAAGAGAACTAGGAGAATTGAAATAATTAGAGAAAGAGAGAGAGAGAGAGAGAATGGACTAATTTACTTTGGGCGCCAAAATGTTTGCCTGATAATTTGGTCCATTTTGTCTAAAAGGTGAATATGATTACATAAATGAGAAGCGCTAAGAAAATAAGTTAATTTAGGGCCGAAACAGCAGTAACGAATTAAAGTGGTGGCCGAATGCATATTAATTTGGAACAATCTTTCCGAAACGTCGTTGAAATTTTGTATTTTTTCCTCAATAAATTCGGAAAAGGAATTTTCAAAAATTGGAGACGAAGAGCTTTTTCCAACAATTTTAATATTTGGAGCTATTGCGGTAAATTTGGGAAGTGTCAGTTGTCTGTCAGTACTGTCCGCTACAAATAGTTCATTTTTTCCAAAGGTTGAGATCAAGGCCAATGGAATGAAGTTCATTTTTTAAGAATCTTAGGTCGTTTAAAACAGTTTCTACTTCGCCGCCCAAGGTGCCATCGTCTAGATACCAAACATTAAATTTGGAATTTAGCTGTCGAATAATAGGGTGAATGGCTAAACTAAAAATCACAGGCCCGAGGGGGTCACCTTGTTGACAGCCAACTGCAGAATCCAGAAGGTTGTCCCGATACAGTAATTTAGATGGGAAAAAGGTTAAATATCAGGAGCAACAAAAATCTTGCAGGGCCTGCCTCAGCGGACTGGGGAAAAACCACCCTGCAAAACGCATGCAGATGCTGTACTTTTTTTACAGGAGAAACAGACTGCAAAAGACGTCGAAAAAGATCTACTCATGTAGGTACCGATGACCAAATGAGAGCAAATTCAAAAAAATCCGAGGGCCATATTATGCCAACAATTAATATAAAAATGCCGATAACCGAAGTTTAAGGTGATGGACCCACTACAGATGACATAATAATGATACAATATTTTGGAACCACTGGCGGACAAAATAGATGGGCCGTATAATAGGCACTGGGCTGGGAGACATGTGCGTACAGACGTACATGTGCCAAATTGATTGTTTTTTTTTTAAATTATGACGTTAATTTTGTTTTAATTCATTTTTCACTAACAATAGGTTAAGGCAATACTAACACATTATGGATCCTGTAATCCGAAATAAAGCGTTATTATTATCTCCTTTATTTTAATATACACCATATAAATTATATTTTTAAATATTAGAATATAAAAATTATAAAAACATTTAAAAATATAAAAAATAGTAGCCCACCGGTATCGGGAACAGGGTCCAAGCTACCGGTGGTCAGGGTTCCAGAGAGAGGAACCTCCTGACGATGCAAGCCGTGTCCAGAAGTACCGCTTTCTGAATCAAGCCCTTGATCCAGCTGCCCAACGAGAGCCTCCTCAGGTGTTGGTTGAGGCTCTTGGCTACTAAGCCATTGGCTGTCACGACTATCGGCACAATGATCGCCGAGTCCACATCCCACATGTCGACAACCTCGCGAGCCAAGTCAAGATACTTGATTTGTTTATCTTTCTCGGCTTTCACGAGGTTGTCATCATTCGGGATGGTTATGTCAACAATCATTGCGCGTCGCTCTGATCGATCCATCACCACTATATCAGGCTTATTGGCAACAATAGTCCTGTCAGTGATGATGGATCGATCGATCCCAGTACAATGTGATATTACCATTTTCGAGAACTGGGACGGGCACATATCTATAGTACGGCACCTCCGATTCCACAAGATTGTATTTCAGAGCAAGTTGCTGATGGATTATCCTAGCTACAAGGTTATGTCTATGCAAGTACTCTCCGTTAGCTAGACGAGAACACCCGGAGATAATATGCCTGATTGATTCCCCCGGCCGGTGGCATGCCCGACAGATGTCAACCGTGCCGTCTTTCACAATAAATCTCCGGTAATTGTTCGTCATCATAACTTCGTCAGTCAAGTTACTTCCCCCCTCTGTAGTAAGTTACTTCCCCCCAAACTATGCGCGCATGACATTTTCATTGACCGTTTGTGTCCATATTATTATTATTATAATGGAAATCATCAAGAAAATGTGGAACGGGATAGCTCCCGGGACTGACCAAGTAGTAATCGAGCTCTACAAAGCGATGCCCCTAATACTACAGGAAGCCGTCTTAAAAAAACTAGATAATATAATAACGGAATTAGGCAACTACCAAGCGGCCTTTTTAAACAATAGATCAACAGACGACCACATCTTCACGCTCAAAAGGGTCTTAGACGAGGAATGGCGTGCAGGTAAAAGAATTTATGTACTCGCCCTAGACATACAAAAAGCCTTTGACAGCGTAGACCGCAATGCACTAAGAGATATCCTACTACAACCTATCAACAAACCGCTAACTAACAGGATAATCAAGGTATGCTTGAATGAACGAACATGCAGCAAATGGTGTGGCCAGTAAAGCAGTTGGATTATTAAAGGAAAGGGAGTCAAACAAGGTTGCCCTCTGTCCCCTCGACTGTTTACACTGTTCATCGACGAAGTCCTTAGAACCCTCGAGGAGGAACCCCAATCAATAAAACTTGACCAGGATCGTGAAATCTCACTCCCCCTGGTACTATAAATTGCGGACGACCTTATCTTCATTACAGATGACCTAGATGGGTTAGAAGGTATCTTATACCATATTATAAACCCCTACTAGATAGTGTAGGCCTCCGAGTAAACGAAACAAAAACAAAAATACTAATTAGGGACCCCATAGCTACACAGAAAACGACCTACATGACTCTTAATGGAACAAGCATACCGACATGTGATGAGATTAAATACCTAGGTACACTTATATAATCAACATTAAGCAGAAAATGCACTATTAAAAAACGTTGTAAACAGGCCATAAGAAACGCCAAATCGTTACTACCATTCATAAATCGTTATTCCATCTCAAATATGGACTGGAAATTAGCCAGACTTATGTAGCGAATGGTGATCGTTCCGTGCATGATACATGGTTTGAAAGTATCGGCACTTACTAAAGCTAACAGGTCAAGACTCAGAAAATATGAGCGAGTTATCATGAGAGATTTGATAAACGGAGACAAAAAAAAATGCATGAAATCTTAGACGGAAAAACAGTAACCAAACGCATCAAGAACCACAGGATGTGCTACCTCGCACATGTTTACAGGCGCCGCGTACCACATCTGCTGCATGCAGCAATGGAGTACAAGGCCTAGAGCAAGAAGGTCGGTCGACCTATCTACACGTGGAACGACAACCTAAAACAGGACATGAAGTACTTCGACAAGGGAATCGATTTTTGGATGGATAAGGCTGAAGACAAAAACAAGATCAAGATTGCTTCTAGTGAAATATAGGTACAAAGGAACCGGAAACAGATAGTAGCGAGAACTCCGATGACGACATTGAAAACAGAAACATCTGACACAACATAAACAGCAGAGCAAGGACATACAAAAGAACCGAGAAAGCAGTAGAACCTCGCCAAAAGATTCACGGGTAAAGCTCGACTAGTCGCATTGTCTTTAAAAGACGCAAATATCAAAATCAAAAGTCATTTATTCAAATTAGGCTGAGAATCAGCACTTAATGAAGGTCAAAATTACAAAAGACAGTCCCCCAAAAACGCCCGCCCTTCACCACTTCCTAGTGCTATCGCTGGGAAGAAGAAGTGGCGCAACAAACTCCCCAGCAGCACAGCTGTCTGTTCAATAAAAAAAAATACTTGATTGTATACAATACTAGGTACGTATGTTCGGTAATTAACATTACAAAACAGAACATAAAATTAAATTATTTGCCATAATATGTCAGCTAGCCACGCCAATATACCAACCAATATAATAAAAACTATACGTACTCAAGCTAAAAAATAATTAATTAAAATGTAAATAAAAAAATTACTACCCAAATAAAAGCCTCCAGGCATAAAGGGCGTGACAGCTTACATATTTATGCATTGCTGGGTTCTGTTCACATAGCTAGTACTTAGTCACTTGAAGTCACAAAAAGATAAAGGAAGACCATCAAAGTAAAATAAGTTAATAACAATAACCTGTCAGTAAGCTAATTCTGGAGAAAGAACATAAACATTGTCTTGCGTTAAACTAGGGTGACCAACTATTCTTATCGTCTAAGTAGTCGTTGATGGAATAGTATGCCTTTGAACAAAGGTTGGATTTTAGTTGAGCTTTAAACGCATATCACCCATCTCTCCACCAATCCAATGCTTACTCTAGGATGCATATCCGGTAGGCTCTTAAATCCTACCCTTTCCTACGGCTACGGGCACGTCTTCCTTACAAAAACCGCGCCCCCCGGTCTACTTCTTGATATGCAATGGTCGCTGTAGCACCATGAACATGAGGCTACAGGAGCTAGTGTGAATCTTAGGGTTCATTCGATTAATCGGGTCTGGTCAAACCACGCCGCTGGGATCGGTGCAATTCATTCATTAAGTATAAACACTGAGTTTCGAGTTAATCGGATCGCGCGCTAAAATTCTTCCATACAAACTTTGAAACCCCCTAATCTCCTTTTAGGGGGTGGTTTATAAAAACCAAAACTGGAAAACTTCATAATTTACTTAGATATAAGTATTCGTCTCAAGTTTCAAGTTTAGTAACTCAAGGAATAAGATTTTTCATACAAACGAAATAGCCCCATTTCATCCTCTTAGGGGTGGAATTTCGAAAAATCCTTTCTTAGTGGATACCTACTCTTCACGAAGAACACACCCTCCAAATTTCATGTCTCTAGTACCAGCGGTTTAGGCTGTGCATTGATGTATCAGTCAGGACTTTAAATTTTAATACCTATAGATTAACTCCGAACTGACTAAGAATTGGCAGAAGTCGTGTTTGTAGCAAAGGTTTTCCATGTATATATCTTTCCATTGGTATATATATCATTCATATATCTTACAGCTATTGGGTTTCAGGGCAGAAACCCATAGTTCGGTGTCCATTCTCCTTTCCGAGCGATCCTTGTAGCTACTTTTCTAACATTTTAGCATATTTTGATGTTTATAAGCGTTGCGCTGACTGACCACGAGGCATTCGTCGTACATTTGATACGATTTATAACTCGGTATTAATGTGTACACATTGAACTCTCTTCCACACACGACATGCACTAATGGGACTTCAAGGTATATACATACATACTTGCATCGTGTAATCGAGTTGTTGAAGTTGTAACATTAAAACCACTCTTAAGAAATTAGCTACCTTGCTAGTTTATTATAATAATATATTGTTTGGATATCAAAAATTCAAAACACAGCGATCTCGGTGCGTTTGACAGCGGCGAGTCCGTCGTCCCACGTGAGCATGGCGTTGAAGGAGAAGTAGAGAGCTACGGCCGACAGCATGTGCCACAGGTCGTGTGAGTCGTAGAACTGCAGCACGCGGCACTCGTGGTTCAGGTGCCGTGACAGCGCCGGCGTCGTCGACCTGCAATAAACCGCTCGTTACAACCACTCAAGTAGGTATGCAGTACACATGAACAGCAAGTACAATATATTCAGAGAAACGTAACGCTCGAGTACATATACACTTATGACTTGCATCTGCAGCGCATTGTAGATAGAGTAGGTAATAATAATAATAAGTTATTATTTCTCCTCACAATGACAAGCTTATTCTAGGTTTCACATAATATTTGTTTTTTTTTTTTTAGCTATGTGAGGAACGTGTGTCTGAGTTAAGCGTAAAATGCCTGTATTCCAAATCACCAGGTCCCCACCCCACGGAGGAACAGAAAGTTTTACTTAAAAAAACATGATATCTAACGTTATAGATCGGGAGATTAAAAAAAAAAAACTTAAGTAAGTAATTATAATTTTGGGGGTAGAACCTAACCTAACCTAAACCAATAATTATGAATAGGACCGATTCGTTCGTATCATTATAATAATAATAATATCCCTGGACAATAATAATATCCCTGGACATTTCACACAGCACCATTTGTCCCAAGCTAAGCAACCTAATGCTTGTGTTATGGTAACAAGATGGCTGATAAACTACTTATATACAATTTTTTTTTTGTAAATACATACATATTATAGATAGAAAAACACCCAGACTCGGAACAAATACATGTAGGTCATACAAATATTTGTTCCGTGCGGGAATCGAACCCGCGACACGCAGCGCAGCAGTCAATCGCTTAACCACTGCGCCAACCGTGCCGTCAATGTTATGTTATACATGTTACGTGAAAATAAAGTTACGCAAAATTAATGTATATAATACTGATTATTATGAATAAAAAGAAATCTAAACAAAAAATATATGAATTTGAATAATAGTGTAAAAGATGGTTATGTTGAGAAAATATAGGAAAACAAATAAAAGTATAATAGATGTTTATTGCTACTGACATTATGAAGTTGAATGCTTCGGAATTATGAACATTAGAGACAGAGTAGTTGTGATGTTCGAAAATGTTCGTTTCGAAAATGTTCTTCCTAACATTTTACATCCTAACAAGGATGAAAAATGTTAGGAAGAACATTTTCGGATTTCCAATTATCGGAGTTGAAAATTTAGGTGAACTTTGGCGCACCCTTTGAATGACGATGAAGAACAGACTATCTGTTTGCGACGTTTGTTTCTGAATCTTTCTGGTTCTAAAGTTGTTAGGCTTCACAGTAAGTACCTCCCATTTCGAGTAGAGATCAGTAGTTTAGTGATGAAAAGGTAGAAACAAACTAACCTTTAGTAGTGCTCTTTGTGCTTTCTCAACTTTTAAGAGATGAGTGTTACTATGTGCCACCCCATGTGGTGATACAGTATTCAAGCTGAGACTGACAGAGAGCATAGTAGACCGAGCTTATAACGGATTTTGGCGCAGTGTTCCTTATGGCTTTAAATATTACTATAAGTCTACGCACTCTCGCTGGTAGAAGATTAATATGATCAAGGAATTTGAGATTTCTGTCAATAATTACTCCTAAGTACCTACTTTGTGGATTCAATATTTTTAAGGTTGGAACACTGACAAATTGTGTCATTTGCATTTGGGCACAAAGGGATCCGTTTTGTCATTCGTTTGAATGAAAAATGATGTAGGTCGTTTTTTCTACATTTATACAATATAATTACTACTATATTTAAATTCTTATTTAACCAACTGATCACAGTGTTCATGCCTATCTGAGCTTTGACAAAAACATCATGGCAGGAGGAGTTACCACTGAAAAGAAAAGCCGTATCATCCGCAAACGCAACAACTTTCGAGTCCTGAGACATTCATTGACATATATAATTTATATAGACTAGGGACAGCATCGGTCCAATAATATCTGTGGAACCTGTGGAACTCCAAATGTCACTGGGACCTCTTCATTAGTTATGTTACCGATTTTAACACATTGTGTTCTGTCGGTTAGGTAATCTTTAAAAAAATTTAACTGAAGATCCCCAGGCTTTCGAGTTTTGTTAACAGAATGGGGACAGAGACTGTGTCAAAGGCCTTTGCTAAATCTAAGAATATTCTAATGGTTTTCCTCTTTGAATCTATGTCGTTAACTATATAATTGGTTAGTTCTGACAGAGCGTCGGCGGTGGATCTCTTGGCTCTGAAACCAAATCGTGCTTTTGAGAGAAGATTTTTACTTTCTAAGTAACAAGTCTTTTGTTAATATGATGCGCTCTAAAATTTTTGATAGGGAGAATTGAAATTCGCCCATAATTATTGACACAGTCTCTGTCACCACTCTTATGTATAGGGTGAACTCGTGAGTTCTTATAGATCTTCGGAAATATACCGGTGGTGAGCGACAAATTACAGACATATGTTATTGGTATTCTTAGAATATCCATATTTGATTTCAAGATGTCACTAGATATCAAATCAAGGCCCACCGAACAATCACTCTTTAACCCTGTTATTAAAGACCTAACCTCATCCTCATCCGTAGGGAGCAGACAAAAAGAATAGCTACACGAGTTAAAGGTGATGGGTCCCGTTTTATTTTTTTCTGCTAGCGTTTTATCAACATTTGCAAAGAATTGATTAACATTGTTTACCGAATTTTGGGGGTCATTGGTGCTTACAAGTTCAATCATTGGGTTTAGTTGAGTATGTAATCTCTTTAAATATTTTACAATTTTTTTTACTATTATCCCCTGCGTTTTGGAATTGTAGTTTCTCATATTCTCTTTTAAGTTTTTTTTAATAAAGCTAATCCACCACGCGGGCCCAGTGCGGTTTGGTTGATGTCACATGTCTTAAAATTTTTGGTTCTAAGACATGCTGTTTTCCTTACGATGTTTTCCTTCACCGTTTTGAGAGTAATAATAATAATACTTTATTGATTCAAGTCCTTACAATAATTATGCTTAATATCTAGCAAAAGTTCACAATAATTAAAGGTGCACAAAAGTTGAAACCCTGACTCCCAAACTAGGAATACCTGTGACTTAGGAGTCAGTGTTCTACTGCCACTTGGACACTAAAAACCCTACGGAAATTTTGAGCTAGTAAGCTGATATTACACAAGAGAAAAAAAAAAAAAAATGTTATTATGCTATGATTTAGGGGTAAAACATTTGAAAAACAAAATAAAAGTAAAAATTTGTTTAAAAAGTAAAATGACTGTGTAGTTGATTCTGTGTGTGTGACTGGGAATCGTGTGTATTGTTTGCGTTGTATGAGTGTGTGTGTGTGACTGGGAATCGTGTGTATTGTTTGCGTTGTATGAGTGTGTGTGTGTGGCTGGGAAACGTGTGTATTTTGTATTGTGTGAGTGTGAAATGAGAACCCTAAGTATATAAGTATGTGAATGTGGTGGTGTCGAGTTTAGTTAGTACGAGCTTAGTGTTTTTTGTTGTATTAAAGATATCGGTGATTGTATTACGTGTTTCCTATGGAATATTGCGAGTTATGTCAGAGTGGTCAGTAGTTCCTCAGTTTGAGCGTAGTCTAGGGTGTACAGCAGATTCATCAGCTTAGTCTTTGCTTCGCGTTTGCTTAACCTTGCAATTAATGCGGACTTACTAATATTTTTGTAAACAAGAGAGCTCAACACATACAGCTGTCTTCTGGCAAAAGTGGTTCTATGACTAGGGGTTGGGCAAACTATTCTTTGACCACGTTTATATGAGTCTGGAGGTGGTACTTGGGTATGTTTCCAGAGAGTGGTTCTAAGTACAAATAATTTTCTCACGGTCAAAAGTTTGAGATCGGTGTATAACTGATTAGTCGGATAGCGAAAGGGCTTTTGCAACATAACCTTAAGTACTGCCCTTTGCGCACGCTCCAACTCGAGGAATTTAGTTTTGGGTGATCCGCCCCAAGCCAGAATACAATAGCCTATGATGGACTGGCAAAGTGCAGTGTAAACCATTTTTAGGGTCTCTAAGTCCGCAGAATGCCTTAATGTCTTAAAGAGGTGAATTGTTTTCCTGACTTTACTGGCAGTAGACTCTATATGCCTGTTCCATTTCAGTCCATCATCAATCATCACGCCCAAATATTTGACAGATGTTACTGAGGGGAGCGCCAGGCAAGAGCAGGTCGAGGTGTCCTGGCAGGTGTGAGCTCTAATCGAGTATATGTTTGGGGGTTTCGTACTAGAATGAATATAAAATGGCATGTAGTTTGTTTTTTGTAGGTTCAGAGTGAGAAGATTTTTGTGGAGCCATTCCATGACAATTCGCAGGGATTCCTCAGCGTTATTTTTCACTTCAGCCCAGTTCCTCCCATGTACTACAATGGCTGTATCGTCGGCATAGGTAAATATATTAGCAGATGACAGAGTAAGGGTGCACAAGTCATTGATGTAGATAAGGAAAAATGTTGGGCCGAGTACACTGCCTTGCGGAACTCCGTATGACATTATCTCATCAGCACTAATATGAGACCCTATCTTTACACAGATTTTCCGGTCTATCAGGTAACTCTTGAAGAGATCATGAACAATGCCTCGTATGCCAATGCTATATAGCTTTGATAGGAGGGTGGGAACAGAGACTGTGTCAAAAGCTTTTGTTAAGTCAAGGAATAGACCCAGGCATTTATGTTGATTATCTAGTTTCCTAGCTACAAGTTCAGTTAGGTCCAGCACTGCATCTTCTGTAGATACTCCTTTTTTAAATCCGTACTGGTTTTTTGCTACTATGTTGTTTTTGTGTAGGTAGTTTACAAGTTGTTTATTGATAATTTTCTCCATTATCTTCGACATAACAGGGAGTACAGCAATGGGTCTATAGTTACCTACACAATCTCTGTTCCCACTCTTATGTATTGGATGGATTACGGCTTTTTTCCATGTATTAGGGAATATACCCGTGGCAATAGAACAGTTTACTATGTGAGTGATAAGTGGTACGAAGACATGTCGACATAGTTTTATTAGTTTGACGGCAATACCATCCCAGCCAGTGGCACAGTCCTGTCTTAGGTTAGAGATAATGGAGTCCACCTCAGCATTATCCACTTCGAGAAGAACGAAGGAGCCAGAAGGACTCGTGCTTGAGAAGAGATGTGATGGGGAAGTTTGGGCTGCGGCACTTATCGTGGATGCCAGCTTTTGACCGATGTTCGCAAAGTAGTTACAGACGAGGTTGGCTGCATCATCTTTGTCAGAGACTATACTCAATAACTCATAGGGGGGGTTGCTTTGCTTATTGGTGTATGTAATTTCCTTGATTTTATTCCATAGTCTTTTAGGGTCATTTTTTGCTTTGCGAAGCTCATTCTGTTCGTGTAACCTTTTAAGCTTTTTGAGTAGACTATTACAGTAGTTTCTATAACGTTTATAGGAGGTTTGAATTATTTGACTGTCAAGCGATTTCCTTGCTTTTTTGTGAAGTTTATCACGGTGACGAATGCATCGTAGTAAACCGGGTGTAATCCAAGGTTTCCTATTTCTATCTTTCTTAGGGATGTTTACCATTTTTGTGTGACTAATTAAAGCGGAGTTTAATATTTCAGTGAGTGTGTCAGCTGCTAGGTTAGGATCATTCGTATTCAGTACTTCTGAGAAGTCCTGGGCTTCGATGTGGTTTGTCAAATTAGTGTAGTCAATTTTAGGTAATTTGCGGGCCGGCACCGATCTCCCTGAGAGTTGGACGTTGTTAATGGTTAGTAGAATAGGGAGGTGGTCAGTAACATGTGACTCAATCACAAGTAATGTGGCTGTTTTGTCCGTTTTGAGCATCACATGGTCTATGCAGCTATTAATTCTTGTGGGTATCCGGTGGGCGGGTAACAGGCCGTGCGTGGCGTTTAGTGTTAAGTATTCGGTAGCACGTTCCTCTATACCAATAGGTCGGATGTCTATGTTCGTGTCCCCAATTAGGCAGACATTTTTATAGTTTTTTAAGGACAAGAGGATATTGTTTACGCTATTCAAAAAGTTGTCGTACTCAGCTCTAGTATTATATGACGGGGAACGATAAATAGCCGCAAATGCGAGTTTATTAGTGATTTCACATGTTAGGCAATTTCCGCTTAGAAAATTGGGTTCTTTAATAGTGCAATTAATGTTTTCTTTTATATACATAACAATACCGTCATTCTGGTTGGCCGTCCGTTTCGTATAATATGATTTATAGCCGTTCATCACGGGGAGGTTCACCACTTTGCTTAGCCAGCACTCAGTAAGCACCAATACATCACTGCTAATATTGAGTAAGTTTATCAATACTAATAGTTCATCAAAGTTTTTATTTATACTTCGAATATTGATATGGAAGATTTTGATATGATGGTTTGACCCTACCAAGTAGTTTGAGCAGTCTGACGGTGGACATTTATATGATTTTGCAACTTCAAATTCATCTAAGTCGGCTGTGATAATAGAATGCAGAGTATTAGCCATTTGTAAGAAACGATTTACGATTGAATGATACTAAACAAAGCTCCGGAATGCTTGGCATGCACACTATGGTCAGGTAATAGAAACTAGTGTAGTGTGATATAGGACACCAAATGTTGTGTAAATTAGGTAGATAAGGTGTGATTTTTTGTGTGACCAAATTTGTATTTGTGTGTTTTATGTGATGGTTTATACATGGATTTGAGTGGTGTTTGTTATGATTCATTTTACTTGAGTTATGTAACAAATTAAAAGTATAAAGCAAGTTATCAGTAAAAATAATGTAGCTATCTAATAATGTAAATAACTTATGAATAGAAGTCATTAAAACAAAGTTGATTAACGAAGTACTGCTTACTAATGATGAGCCGTGGCACAGTCATTCCTGTAGCTCCTTAAGTGTTGTTTCAGACTTGATGAGAATTTGTTTATCTCCGGCTTGCCTTCGAAGAAAAATGTTGCCATTAGAGGTCCAGCAGAATGCGTATTTCCTTATGCGTGCAAATTCTCTTGCCTGGTAAAAGAGCTTTTTGTTTGAATTAGTTAGGTGCTCTTCAACATAGACTGGTTGTTTTGGTCCCGATATTCCGAGTATCTCCGTATTCAATTTTTCTTCTTTATTCGTCTTTTTATTGTTATAGGTACGTATGCGTGAGATGAGATCGAACTTCGTTTGGACGTTAGTGAATTCAGCGATTATAGATTTGCTGGTGCCCCGGTTCCCTGGTGTGCGATATACGTCCCGGAAGTGGGAGGCAGTCAGAGGTAGGCTCACTAAGTTAGCTATGTCTATTACCGTTTTTGACAGATCTGCCGACGACTCTTTATCCTGAATAGGTATATTGCGCACTTCAATACTAGATGACCGGCACTTATATTGAAGGTCTCTGAGAGCCATTTCCAATGACTCAGAGTGCTTTTTATATTCTATGCTTTCTTGTTGCAGGCGCTTGATTTCTTTCTGTAGGTCATCATATTGAGAGCTGAGGAATTCAACTGATTTCTTTATCCCGGTGTTAGTTTCTTGTATTTCGGAGTTAGTATTTTGGATTTGTACTATAGTAGTGGTGATGAAGTAATTTTGACAAAGTAAAGCGCCTGTCTCGGTTCGAACCTACGACTGGGCCACCACTGCTCTTATAATAGTTAACTTACCTATCGCAAATGTTTTACATGTTGTTATTTTTTAAATGTCTGGTAACTTGGTAGGTATAGGTAAGAGTAGCAGGTACGGGATACGTACCAGTCGGTACTGCCGGAGACGAAGAAATAGAGGCCCGGCACCCAGGCGGCCGTGGCGCTGGCGAGGTACAGCCACGCGTACCAGCGCGGGCGCTCGCCGTGCAGCAGCTTCATGCTCAGGTAGAACACCATGTACAGCAGCGTGTTGCACAGCAGCACGGACAGCAGGTGCCCCGCGAAGTCCGCGCTCTGCGTGAATAACCTGTACCACAGGGACAACTCTTACTGCCTGTGGTACAGACACCAGCCAGACATTCGAAAGATTGACCCTCAATATTGCTGCCCATAATTTTCACAGTGAGCGAATCGTATTAATGTTTTGTGTTCGGCGACCAGTCGATATCGAGATAATTATATGTAGTAACTTAAACTACATACATAATATAATTATACCTTTATCTTCGTGTGGATTAGGTACCTACAATCCTAAAAATAAATTGATACTGAACTGTAGCCAGTCTGTATTAAAGGTTACCCTGTAATGACAGATGAAAGAGGGAAAATAAATAAATTATATCAAGCACCATAACCGCGCTCAAAGTCGGAGTAAGCCATTATAGATAAAGCTAACATCGCCCTGACGTGTCAGACGTACCCGTAGAGCGCGAAGCCCCAGTTGACGGCGTTGGCGATGAGCAGCATGACGAGGCGCGCCGTGTACATCGGCCGCAGCCCACGCGCCGGCATGGCCGCTAGCTCGCGCGCCGCCTGCTGCAGGCTCTGCTTTGCTGTACACACACACGCACCCACGCTGTTAGCATTCTGATAAGGATACCAAACTTCTATACTCGTACCTACATAATAATATAAATTAAAGTTGCTTTTCGCGTCTGTCTGTGTAACTACGTTGTTCTTCTAAACTAGGTACGCAACCAATTTTTATGTGGTTTTCAACGTCATTTAGAGAATTTATTCCGAAAGTTTGTGTGTATCAGTTTGTGTGTATCAGTTTGTGTGTATCAGTTTGCGTGTATCAGGTTGGAATTTTGTAATGCCACCTGAAGAGAAAGTACTCTTAATGCCGTAGATAGAAAATTTTACTTTAAGAAAACATTCCTTTACTTTTTAATAGAAAGAAAACTGCATTCAAAGATTTTCGAAAATTCGCTTGCCACACCCGGGAATCGAACCGACTAAAATCTGTAAAAATTACACCCTGTACTTTTATTGCATTGATCGTTAGGATCAATTTTATTATAAGGACTAGCTTCTGCCCGCGGCTTCGCCCGCGTGGATGTTGGAAATTATTCCACGGGAACGTGCTACCAGAATAAAAAGTATGTGCTTCCTCAGGATGCTATCTATCTCTTTGCCAAATCAGAAGTTCAGTGGTATAGGTGCGAAAATGTAACGTACAGTTTCAAATTCAAATCCTCCCTAGCCCTAACACCTCTAGAGCCCTAACACCTAGCTACCTACCTACACTTTTATACCAATACAGTATATACCAATAAATAAGCAAAATCCCTAAAAACTAATATCTATACGAATGACTAGATAGATAGATAAATCATTTATTTGGCGCACACAAAAAAGACAGCACAACACACAAAAGTACACTATTAGATGATAACCAAACTACCCACATGATTATAATATAAAAAAACACAAGGTGCCGAAAAAAAAAAAAAACAAAATGAAAAACACACAAATACTTATGGAAATAAAATTGACACAATGATGATAAAATTGATAACAAAACATAGGTACACAGTGCGGTGTGCGTCTCAAGGTTGCACCAAATGGGAGTCCAGCTCAGCATGTGTCAGGCAAATGTGCCTGACGCTGATATTCTGCTGGATCCCTGCTGTGACACACGGACGTTGAGAAGACGAGATAAATTGGTGTTGTGACAGGTGTTATGTGCAGAGTGAAGCTTTGTAAGTCTACCCGACACTATATTAAGTATTGGTTCTACAGTAAGTTTTGCATTGGGAAACGTTCTTGTTCGTAGGTGTGTTAGTTTGTTATGTGCAGAGTGAAGCTTTGTAAGTCTACCCGACACTATATTAAGTATTGGTTCTACAGTAAGTTTTGCATTGGGAAACGTTCTTGTAAGTCTACCCGACACTATATTAAGTATTGGTTCTACAGTAAGTTTTGCATTGGGAAACGTTCTTGTAAGTCTACCCGACACTATATTAAGTATTGGTTCTACAGTAAGTTTTGCATTGGGAAACGTTCTTGTTCGTAGGTGTGTTAGTTTGTTATGTGCAGAGTGAAGCTTTGTAAGTCTACCCGACACTATATTAAGTATTGGTTCTACAGTAAGTTTTGCATTGGGAAACGTTCTTGTAAGTCTACCCGACACTATATTAAGTATTGGTTCTACAGTAAGTTTTGCATTGGGAAACGTTCTTGTAAGTCTACCCGACACTATATTAAGTATTGGTTCTACAGTAAGTTTTGCATTGGGAAACGTTCTTGTAAGTCTACCCGACACTATATTAAGTATTGGTTCTACAGTAAGTTTTGCATTGGGAAACGTTCTTGTAAGTCTACCCGACACTATATTAAGTATTGGTTCTACAGTAAGTTTTGCATTGGGAAACGTTCTTGTAAGTCTACCCGACACTATATTAAGTATTGGTTCTACAGTAAGTTTTGCATTGGGAAACGTTCTTGTAAGTCTACCCGACACTATATTAAGTATTGGTTCTACAGTAAGTTTTGCATTGGGAAACGTTCTTGTAAGTCTACCCGACACTATATTAAGTATTGGTTCTACAGTAAGTTTTGCATTGGGAAACGTTCTTGTAAGTCTACCCGACACTATATTAAGTATTGGTTCTACAGTAAGTTTTGCATTGGGAAACGTTCTTGTAAGTCTACCCGACACTATATTAAGTATTGGTTCTACAGTAAGTTTTGCATTGGGAAACGTTCTTGTTCGTAGGTGTGTTAGTTTGGTGCTTTGATTACTTGATTCATATATTATTTACAAAGTTAGATGCATTATATTTATAATGTGTAAATGAATTGTAATATAATTATAGTGACGTTGGTGCGAATAAATTAAAACAATTTGGCTAGAGTAAAATTAAAATTAAACGCGTTCGCAATAAATAAATATAGGTAAATATCATGTGTAGGTATTTCAACTATAATCCAACACAAGATCCACAGACTACTCAATATAATATGTATATTTCAATAATAACAATAATAATAATATTAATATATTTTTTTTTATTAATTTTTAATTAATAATTTTAATAATAATAATTTTAATAATAATATTAATATATTTTTCTTTCAATATATATTTTTCAATATACTGATACGCTAAATAGTCAGATTGATTGATTCGGGAAAGTCACGACCTCGCGACAGCCATTTATATAATGGACGTGTTCGATGCAGTCATCCCTAGATTTTTCTGCGAGGTGATAAGAAACTGCCGTAGTCGAACTCTGAAGGTACCAAGAAGTTTAAGATTCCTTATCGGCGGAGGAATATTGTTCCAGCATTTAGATGCAGCATACCTAAAACTTCCCCTGAAAGCCGCTGTCTTGTGTGATTGAGTGGCGAGTTGCTGCGAGCACTGCCTACTTGCGCATTCTCTTCTACTAGCGATCCAGCTCAGTTTATTGTACAGGTAGGACGGCTGCTTGTACTTTATTACTCCAAAAAGTAGGCATGCCAAATGCAACTTACGACGTGATTTCATCTTGAGGATTGAGTGGTTATTTAAAAATGGCGTTACGTGACTTCTTGGCGGGATTGAGAAGCAGAATCGCGCGCAGGCGTTTTGTACCCTCTGGATCAGTCGATCAGTTCTTGCCAGTAGTCGAGGGCCAATAACTACGTCCGCATAGTTCAGGTTTGACAGTACGAGAGACTCAGCCAGTTGGATCCGTAGTTCCTCCAACAGATAAGGCCTAATTTTATAGAGGACCTTAAGACGGTAAAAACAAATGCGCACCGACTCTGCCACGTGCGCTTCGTATCTCAACCCAGTGTCCAGGTTGAGACCCAGATTACGTGCCTCGCTGACTCGACTGACCGACTCACCCAGCAGGGTAACGTTAAGTGTTGCCGGCACAGCACTAATTTGGTTCTTGGTTCCAAACAACATGTATTTGGTTTTAGTGGGGTTAAGAACCAAACCGTTATTTTCAGCCCAACATGCTATCCTGTCAAGAACATCGTTTAGATCCTTAATCGCGATGTCATAGTCACTAGGCTTAAAGGAGATATAGACTTGTACGTCATCAGCATAGATGTGGTACCTACATCGCTTCAGGGAAGTTATGATATCCGCACAATACAATATAAAGACGATGGGGCCCAATATTGAGCCTTGCGGGACTCCTCTGTTAACAGAAGTGAGTGATGAAACAAGAGATGATCCATTGCTCAGTCGTATTTCCACACGCTGCCGACGGTTGGTGAGATAGCTTTGGAACCAGTGTATCGTATTTTGATCAAATCCATAGTAGCTAAGCTTTGACAAAAACAAATCTATATTAATGCAGTCAAAAGCTCGCGAAAAGTCAAGTAAGACAAGAAGTGTGCATAGGCCCTTATCCTGTGCTGATAGAATGTTATCTGTCACGTCCAAAAGAGCCGTTGAAGTACTACGTTGTTTGCGAAAGCCTGACTGTAGTTCAGGCAGAATGTGTTTATCCTCTAGATACTTTGAGAGCTGCTGGCATACTGCCTTTTCAGCAATTTTAGAAAGGCAAGGCAGAATACTAATAGGCCTGAGGTCTTTTAATTCCGTTGGGTTTGTTTTTTTAGGCAATGGCCTAACGATAGCAATCTTCCAGACGTCAGGGAAGGTTGCTGAGACAATTGAGTTGTTTACAATGTCAGTGATGGCTGTCAGTGTATGTGGGAGTGTAAGCAAAAGCATATCAAGGGTCACCCTATCACAGCCTTCAGCGTTAGATTTTAGTTGGCGGAAGTATCGCAGAATCTGATCAGCAGTTATTGGTTGTAGTGCAAAAGCAAAGCTATCATCACCATAACGATGGGACTCAAAGAAAGTGCGTTGCGATATATTGCAGACAGGGTTACCAGGAACACTCAAAAAGTGATTATTAATTTCGTTTGGATCTCTGAAGTGAGCAGGAAGGTCATCGAATTGTTTCTTTGGTAATACAGTGCTTTTTAAATTTTTCCATAATGTTTTCGGATCTTTAATTTGGTTATTAATATTGAATTTGAAATATGCAACTTGGACTAATCCTACCCAAGAGTAGTAAAAATAACCTACGTTACACACTATCAAATATACTACCTATACTTGAAATTAAAATCTATACGCTCTACGCCTTATAAAAGTAAACCTAAGTACCTTTAAAAAAAAAAAACTCAAAAACAGAAAATAAAATACCTACCTACCTAAATAAACCTATTTCTGATGATAACTAATCTAAACTCAATAAATTAATAAGCAAAATCCCTAAAAACTAATATCTATACGAATGACTAATCCTACCTAACAGTATTATAAAACGGTCATTACGTACACTATCAAATATACTATAAATACCTATACTTTAAAATTAAAATCTATACCTACGACTTAAAAAAATAAACCTAAATAACTCTACCTTAAACTGTACTTAGTAATAAAAACTAAAAGGAATAAAAAGGTCGCACTGAAAAGCACGGTTTAGAATTGCAAGTAGCAGTTAAAACATACAATTTATAGAATGCTAATAAGAACGAACGCTCGCCACTCACACGTCCGTTCAAATCAAAGTTCAAAAAATGTATGATGCGCGCGCTTTTTTTTTTTTATATATATGGTATCTCGTAGTTGACCTTGAGAGGTCGTGCTCGTGACTACTTAACCGCTCCAGCCAGGGATTACAAATAATTACAAATTAAGCGACTGCACGCTAAGGGCACTCCCTGTGGGGTATATTTGCATTGTATAAACTCAATTGTTTAGTATTGTATAATTGCATAGCACACGTGTGAGCACTATGTACTTTCTATAAAGCTACCATTTACTGGGTACGTCTTTCATTGACTTAAATGTGCCCTGGCGGCTGAGAGTATGTCATGCTCACTCTAATGTCTCGCTGGTGGTGGCGTGTGTGTTGGATCATTAAGTTCCCTTCAAAATGGTTGAGCTGAATGGTGCTGATCCATACGTCATGTTCGTGAACGGGCGCCGTCAGTAGGGACTGGTCATCTCTTAGCTGCCACGGCTTATTGTAATTTTTAATTTCTGAATTGTTTTTATGTTTTCTATAACGGACGCTTTTAACGTGCACGTCTTTTCTACATCGTTCTCACATGGTTAATTTCAACACGAATGATGTAATCAAATATTTTGTAAGAATTTTATGATTTAAAAGAGTGTCCATGGAGTTTCTTGCCCGTTCTTCTCCATAGGTACCTACGCTTTGGAATGGGCAACTAGCTTCATCTTTCTGACTGACCGACCCTTTGACAATTCAAAAGTGCCTGTAATTGGTTTAGTTGAATTAAATGATTTGAGTTTGAGTTTGTACGAACCGCGGCTTAGGGCGTCGCTGGGAGAGGGCAGCAAAGGGACAGGCTGGATCGAATTAATATTATTATTGCTTTGATGAGCACGGCGTTTCCTAGGACTATCTCTGAGAAGAAAGGTCGAAACAAAGTCAGAGGTCTCAGCCGGGGAATTTAAAGCTACAGTCTCAGCTACGGCGCGGGCTGGCACTTCTGCGGGCAAGGGTCGGGGGGGGGGGGGGGGGGGGAATTTACTCGGCGGCGCGGTCGCGAGGGACGTCAGAGGTCGGAATGACGGTCTCTTGTGTTTGTATATTGTACTGGTGGCCCTATCGCTCTCTTGGAGGAGGGTTATGGGGTCATCGGGGTCTCCGAGAACGTGCCTTGGACGGCGAACTTTACTAAGTTTGGAGGGGACGTAATTTGCGGCCGCGACAACCAGAGGGTTGCGATGTTTGGCGGCTGAGTCAAAGAAACGTTTGGAAAGGCGTTTGATGAACTGCTGGATAGTGGGGATTTTGAGATCAACATGGAGGATCTTATTACGAACGAACCAAGGGGAGTTTGTGGCCTTGCGGAGGAAGCGGTTTTGGAGGGTCTGCATCCTATGGATATAACTGGGCCTTGCTTGCGCGAAGACTACGCAAGCGTAGGTCACTAAAGGACGCATACACGCTATGTATGTACAAGCGCATTTTGCATTTCAGTGACAGCTTACTGCGTACATTGAGGACGGAGTGGAGACAGCTGAGAGCGAAAGCGGCTCGCGAACGGACCGTCTTTAGATGCTCTCTGAAGGTGAGATTTTGATCGAGGATGACTCCTAGGTATTTGGCTCGCTTTTCCCAGGGGATCGGCTTGCCAAACATGGTGATAGGTGGGTACGCGTCTAGCTTTCCTGTAGAGGACCGCTTGACTCTTATCGGGATTTACTTCGATTCGCCATTACCTAAACCAAGCAGCCAGCTTATTGACTGCTGTTTGGAGACGGAGCCGTAGTTGGATGGCTGCGGCCAGTGTAATAGATGGCTGTGTCGTCTGCGAACAGAGCCAGTTAGGACCTAGCGTCTCTGGGGATATCGCTGGTGAACAGCGTAAATAAGAGTGGGGCAAACACAGAGCCCTGGGGGACTCCTGCTCTGATGGGGTGGGGGGGCGAGAGGGCTCCTTCGATTTTATAGCGGAAGGTGCGGTACGACAGAAAGTCTCGTAGGATGAAAAAAAAAACATCTATATGTATACTAATTACCCATGTTTGCAAACTAATAAATGATTTGATTTAATTTGATGAGAACGAGACGGTCTGGCACACCGAGTTGGTACAGCTTGTATAATAACCCGTTGTGCCAGATTTTGTCGAAAGCTTTCGCTATGTCGAAGTAGATAACACCTGTCATCATGCCGCAGTAGAATCCGTAGTGGATTTGTTCGGTGATGCGGTGGACTTGTTGAACTCAGGAGTGTTGGGTTCGAAAACCGAATTGTTCATCGGGAATGAGGCCCTTTGTTTCGGCATAGGATCTGAGACGCTTATAAATAAGCCTCTCGTAAATCTTACCGAGGACTTTGAGCAGACTGATGGGACAGTAACTCGTCGGTTCAGACCTGGCCTTTCCGGGCTTATGGATGCCAATGACAGTGGCTTCTTTCCACGATTGTGGGAAAATGTTGTTGCTCATGGCGCCATTGAAGATGGTGACCAGTAGCAATATTAGAGGGGCAGGAAGGAGCTGGATCACTTTATCCCGTCAGAACCGGGGTAATGCGCGCGCTCAGACTCCGTCCTTATATACGGTAGCGATACGTGGCGGCCGCGCGTGTGCTGCGAACGATGCAAGCCAAATTCAACCTTCAGCACTACATTTACAGCATAACTTAGGGGCGCTGCACACGGCTAAGATACTATAATATTTTATCTTAAGATACAATATCGCTCTCCATACAAATTCATCTTAAGATACGAAAATATGAAATATTATTTATTATCTTCGTCGTGTGTGATAGTCCATTGAATTGTATGGCGAGCGATATTGTATCCTAAGATAAAATATTATAGTATCTTAGCCACGTGCAGCGCCCCTTTTTTACTTTTTTTTGGATGGGAAATCATCAAATGACCTCTCCCGCTCTGGGCTGAGCGGAAGGGCGTGTCAGACTTTTACTGACTAAAACCCACCCGTGTTCCATTAGTTGCCTGTGGTGCCAGAGGCCACGGTATCTCTTTCGAACAACCCGCGGCCCTGGCAGGCATCGGCCCTAGCGGACCCCGTCAGTTCATGCTGACATCTCTTTGAGGCGCACGTGGAACACAACACGCTGTCGACCCGGGCCTGGTCCTTACCGGGCGGCAAGCTGCCCATTGCCCGCCGCCCGCAAGCCCGCGCCTACGGTGGCCGGGAGTCGGCCGTTGACTCCCGTCCAGGGCGTCTCCTGCGGCGACTAGGGGCGTGAGGGTGCAGTGATTGCCTCTCCCTCACGCGCTCCGCCTCCTCCATCGCGAGCATTACTGCTTCGCAGAAGGAGGTGACGGCCTCCCATGCACTCTCGCTCCGTACCATGGCCTGGACCAGGGCCGGACGCGAGAGATCGCCGCCGCCGATCGCCGCCACGAGGACACGGCGGTGCTCCGCCCAAGCCGGGCAGACCTCCACCGTGTCTTCCGGGCGACCCACACAGTGGTGACACCCTGGCGTTTCCTCCCGCTTTATCCTGAACAGGAACCTCCCGAAACAACCGTGACCGGTGAGGACTTGTGTCAGGCGGAAGGTGAGGGTGCCGTGGCGCCTCTCTAGCCACTCCTCAAAAAGGGGACTTATCGCCGCAATTGAGCGTGCCCAGCACTGGGTTGCGACAATCGTACTTTCCATGCCGCTATGAGATCCCGCCGGGGAGCTCTGTCCGCTGTACCGTGATTTCTCGCGGCAGCGGAGTTACGCCCCGGCGTTTTGCCTCCTCTCGCCACTCCCATATGTGGGCGAGGACTTTGGCCTCCAGATCCCATGGCGGCAATCCGGCAAGGAGGCTCGCCGCCTCAGCGGAGACCATGCGGTATGGTATATACAGCCATGACCCTTTGGGACGCGTTCAACCGGCGGGCTGGTCGCAGCCTCAGGGAACACGCCCGTACCGGTGCCCCGTAAAGGGCCATGGACCGCACGACCCCCGCATAGAGGAGGCGTTTGGTCCCCCTTGATTGGGCAGGAGCCGCCTCAAGGCAGCCCCGGCCTGCTCCAGTCTGGGAGCCAAACGTCGGAAATGCTCCACGAAGTTCCACCGGCTGTCGAGGACGAGTCCCAGGTACTTCATCGTCAGCTCGACGCCAATATGAATCCCTCCCGCCGTTATTTGTGAACCCGACGGTGGCGCGTCCCGAGGACCATGAAAACACATGGCCTCAGACTTGTGCAATGCCACCTCGAGTCCCAATTGCCGGATCCTCTCGACGATTGTCGCAACCCCGCGTGTCGCTACTTCGGCGGCCGCCCGATGCGACCTCCCCTGCGCCAGGACCAGCGTGTCGTCAGCGTAGCAAACACGCTGACGCGGACGCCGGATGACGGGATGTCGGCGCGCAGCACCCAGGCGTACCCGATGTCCCACAGATGCGGCCCCAGGACCGATCCCTGTGGGACACCGCACGATATCTCTCGCCTGACCCACTCTCCCGGTGATCTACCCCGGGTAGATGACGGCCCTGTCCGTCAGATAGGCCTGGACAGTGCGACAGAGGTAGGTCAGCATCTGGTGATACCGGAGTGCCTCCCTAATGCAGCTCCAGGGCATGATATTGAAGGCATTGGCGATGTCTAGAGACACCGCCAAGACAACCCCACCCCGGGCCACAACATCCCCCGTCGTGAGGGCTCGCACACGCATGATGGTGTCCACCGTAAAGCGCCCCCTTCGGAAGCCAATCTGGCTTTCCGCCAAATCCGGCCCCACCCGCACCAGCTGCCCGACAAGGCGATCTGCAATGACTCTTTCAAAGAGCTTGCCCACCTCATCGAGCATGTACAGCGCCCCTTGGTGAACTCCACTGCGGGTGACGTTACCTACGACAAACTTATTATTTGCGGTTGGTACAGTAATCGGGTCTAAGGATCGAACCGCAACATTAAGTTTGTTTTTTATTGTATATACTTTTCCGGGATAAAAAGTACCTAGTGTGGTGCCCAGGATATTAAAGAATAATTAGGTATACCAAGTTTCATCGTAATTGAACCGGTAGGTTTTGCGTGATGCCTGAACAAACAGACAGACGGACAAAAAATTTTTAAATCGCATTTTTGGGTTCGGTGTCGGTCTAGTAACACCCATTTATTTTTTTTGATATTTTCAATGTACAGAATTGTCACTTCTACAGATTTATTATAAGTATAGATATAGATGAAATCTGGATTTATAAATTCAATGAGTCGAGTTAGAGCTCTCTAACCCTTCAGGTGGCATTACAAAATTCCACCCTGTATAATACCTACCTGCATTAATATTTAACCTTGTTTTAATAAAGAAATCTTCATGTTTTGTCAAGTCGTAAACACTAGCAGTTCGCCGAAGCAGAGGCGGCTGCCGGATCGCTAATTCGCTAGTTGTCTATAAATTAAAAACTAACTATGATTGTTATAAAAATATCGCTTGTCGTCGTTATTATTACGTACCCTGCGCTCGTCGTTCGTCTGCCAAGCTTGGTAGTGCATTAGGTTAGGTTAGGTTAACATATAATTAGCAATGTGAGGGCTATACAATGTGAATGTAGGTGTCGTGTGAACCGTGTCTACTGACCGAGGCGGAACTGTCCCACGTAGTAGATGCGCAGCGACAGCAACAGGAAGGTGAAGATGTGCAACACTGTGAACACGCTCCAGAACAGCGGCCCGCCGCCCAGCACGCCCCACACCACTGCACACAACACACACTCTCTCAGCGGTCCACGGCGACCGTGTCGCGTGTGGCAAGCACCGCCCATCCTTGCGAGAGCCATCCGCAACGAATCAAAGGCAGACAATCGATATGTTATTTTATAGTAGCAACCTGGGACCTTCTATTACATGTATGTATTACATGACTTCTCGAGATAAAAGGGAAATCCTTTAGAAAATAAAAACGTTATTTATTTATTTAAACTTTTCGCACAAAAAGGTACAAAGGCAGACTTAGCCTTAGGCATTCTCTACCAGTCAACCAAGAGTGGTGAAAGACTTAGATGGCAGGTGCTTTGGTTGAAAGTGACAATGATAAAAAAAAACTCTTACAACTAGGTACACAAATACATAAATAGGCTATATACACATACATACTATTACTATAATAAGAAAATGCGTGCCATAGCTTAGGGGTAGGTTCAGTGTCGATAAAAGAACCCAGGAAGATAAAAAATAAATAAAAATAAAAACATTAAAAAAATATTGCAACATCAACCTACTTTAGTACCTACTAACTTAAAATAGCAATCGTTTAGAATTGAAATTATTTTATTTGTTTAAATGCTTTGATTACTTACCTAGTATCGAACGCGTTGTCATTTTGTCCTTCACTTCTCGCGTCCAAATATTAGGGGCCAGCGTATTATTTGCTACTGAAAACGGCTCGCAACAAATGGCGCAAGATGTGCGCCACTAACGCTACGACGGTATGTAAATTACATTTCCAATTTTCCCTTCGTACTATAACGGGCTTAGGACAGTCAAAATACAAAAACTACAAAAAAGATTTTGTTTAACTAGTATTCAACAGAAATACGGGTAGGTATTATATTAAGGAAGAAGAAATAAGTACTTGGAATTGTAATTTACGTACCTAGTTACCTATCCTTCACCCGGCGTTGTCGAAGTGTTCGGGGTAGGTAGCGTAGGTCATTGCGTTCGATAGTAAGTAGGTAGGTAGGTAGGTCTGGTAGGTAGGTAATTAGCATTTACCAATTTATTAATCAATTCTAAACGATTGCTATTTAATTAGTAGGTACTACATTAGGTTCATCTTATGATAATTTTCGTTTTTTTTTTACTTTTTTTAAAGGTAGGTATTTTATTTTTATTTTTTACGGGTTCTTTTATCGATACTGAACTCACCCTGAAGCTATGGCATGCAATTTCATTAACACCCTGTATACAGGGTGGAAACTTTCAGCGGGGCAGTAAGGGGAAGTACCTTATCCGTTGCAGTTACACGAAAATGGTCTTAGGAGACTATCCATATTTTTTTATGGAATTTTGATCTCCATTCACAGATTAAAAAAAAAAAATACAGTTAGCAAGAAAACAGTCATTTTACACAAAAACATTTTTTGATGCCAATCGATCCTGTTTCTAATACCGATCAAAAACTTCTATGGGACCAACCATCGTTGGAGTACTCAAAAAGTCACAAATTGCAAAAAACTTTTCCCGTACATTTTGTATGAAAATTTTACGTAAAATAATAATAATAATAATATAATTTATTTGCTTAAAACATGGTATACAATGGTGTTAGGCGTGTTAGGTCATAGTGGCACAAACATGTTTCGCTAAGATAAACATAGCATGCAAAAATTTAATGTTACAGGGTAGGTAATTATAATTAAATAAGTACATTCATGTTATAATATAGCTTATATAAAATATCAAAAGCTTTTTTAGTGACGGTTGAGATCTTTTTGTTGACTGAATAAAACGATAAGTTTAAAAACAATTCAAATTTCGAACTCGTAAATAAAAAACAATCTGACAGTTTGTTGCGTCCGAAAAGCTCTGAGTGTGTTGTGAATTTTACATTAAGTGCACAATTGGACAGCTATTGATAATAGAAAAATGATCTCAAATTTGGAACGCTTAGACTTACTAGAAGCATATTACGTAAATAAAAAAAATACATCAGCTGCGTTAGAATGGTATAGGATCAAATATCCAAATCGCCATGTGCCAACCAGAAAGGTTATTACAAATAAATGTTAAGAAATCTTGCACAAGGTGGCTCTTTCAAGAAAAAATCTGTACGCCACCCATTTATACTAGATGAAAATTTGATCATTTATGTTCTTACACTTGTCGAAGCTTATCCCGAAATATCATCAAGAGCAGTCGCTGAAGAAGTAGGTGTCTCACATCGTTTCGTACTAAAGATATGGAAGAAGTATGGTTATAAATGTTACCGACAGGGGCGACTAGTTCAAGCCTTACATTCAGGGGATGCCGCTCGAAGACTTAGGAAAAATAAGCAGAGATTACCATTTTCTGAATTTCATATTATGGTCTGATGAAACAATTTTTTCTAATAATGGAATGTACAACCGGCGAAATCACCATTATTGGTGTAGAGAAAATCCTCCCAGGTTTCGCGAAACACATAATCAAGTGCGATTTTCTTTTAATTGTTGGTGTGGTATAATGGGGAACCGAGTGGTAATGGTGAAATTTTATGGAGGCACCTTGAATTCCAACATTTATAACAACAGAATATTAGAGAATCTTGAAAACCTCGTCGATGATTTACCACTGTCGGAATCAAGAAGAATGTTTTTTCAACAAGATGGCGTTCCACCTCACAACAGCCGCAATACGCGTTCGACTTTGAACCGACAGTTTGGTGATCAATGGATAGGAACACATGGTCCTATTTCTTGGCCAGCGCGTAGTCCAGATCTGACACCTCTAGATTTCTTTTTGTGGGGCTACCTGAAAACTGAGGTTTACAAAAAGCAATACGATAGTGTTCAAGAACTTAAAGACTCTGAGAACCTAACCTAACCTAACCACAATTACTCTCTCAGAACCTAACCTAACCTAACCACAATTTTGTATGGAATTCATACAAATAAATTGTCAGCAGCTACTAGGTCGGTACAGAAACGAATCAATTTATGTATTCGCCAAAATGGCGGTCACTTCGAGCACTTGATATCGTAGGGCAAGAAACAGCAAGATTTTAAATAAAAATAATAGTAATTATAATAATAATAATAACGCTTCTATCGGGCTCTTCATGAGCCCGATGTAGATTTCTTAGCGTCCGTATCCTGGCTACGTTTTGGTGACCTCTTCGGGGAAACTGAAGGTTTTGTCTGTGCAATTATGGACGAAGTTATCTTGACGAATAACTACCGGAGATATATTATGAAGGACGGGACGGTTGACGTGTGTCGGGCATGCCACCGTCCGGGTGAGTCCATCAGACATATTATCTCTGGTAGTTCTCGTCTGGCTAACAGCGAGTACTTGCACAGGCATAACCAAGTCGCCAGGATTATTCACCAGCAACTATTCACCAGCAACTTGCTTTGAAATATAAACTTGTCGACTCTGAGGTACCATATTACAAGTATGTGCCCGACCCAGTTCTCGAAAATGACCATGTCACGTTGTACTGGGATCGATCTATCATTACTGACAGGACTGTTGTCGCCAACAAACCTGATATAGTGGTGATAGATCGATTAGTGCGCCGCGCAATGATTGTCGATGTTACCATTCCACATGACGGGAACCTCGTGAAAGCTGAGAAAGATAAACAAATCAAATATCTTGACTTAGCACACGAGGTTGTTGACATGTGGAATGTGAGCTCGACTATCATTGTGCCGATTGTCGTATCGGCCAATGGCCTGATGGCCGAAAGCCTCGATCAACATCTATCGAGGCTCTCGTTAGGCGGTTGGATCAAGGGCCTGATTCAGAAGGCAGTACTCCTCGATACGGCTCGCATTGTGAGGAGGTTTCTGTCTCTGGAGCCCTAACCACCGGTAGCTTGGACCCTGCTCCCGACACCGGTGGATCACTATTTTTTTATATTTTTAAATGTTTTTTTTTTTATGCTAATATTTAAAAATGTAATAAAATAAGACCTTTAAATAAATAAACGACATAATAATAATAGCGATCATTGTGCCGATAGTCGTGACAGCCAATGGCTTAGTAGCCAAGAGCCTCGACCAACACCTGAGGAGGCTCTCGTTGGGCAGCTGGATCAAGGGCTTGATTCAGAAAGCGGTACTTCTGGACACGGCGCATCGTTAGGAGGTTCCTCTCTCTGGAGCCCTGACCACCGGTAGCTTGGACCCTGTTCCCGATACCGGTGGGCTACTATTTTTTATATTCTAATATTTAACACGTTGAACGCCAAGGAAAAAAATGCATCTGCCCGTTCAGGCCGCGTCGGTCAGTGATGGTCGACAACTAGACTTTCCGTTCGGGCCGCGTCGGTCAGTGCTGACCGCGTTTTACAAGTGTTTTCGATTCATTCATTCAGGCCGTAGGACAGTGTTATCAAACTAAATCCTATATTCATTGACCCGCGTGGCCCTCTAGTTACTCCAAATAAGATGGTTTTTGAAAAACGTAAAGGACTTAGAAAAAAAACAACAATTACCAAAAAGTGAAAATTTGTGTGGCGCGAAGTTGGAAAGGCCTTTGTCACAGTGGATTTCTCGGGGCTTATGATGATGATAAAGATGTAAATTTTGTCGGATTGTGAGTTTGGATGTAGAAAGTACCTAATATCTAAAACTACTCATCGGATTTCAAAAATTATTTCAGTAATGGAAAGCTACGTTATCGACGAGTGCTAATACTAATATTATAAATCCACAAGTTTTGTGTGTTTGCGTGTGCGTGTGTAGGGGTGAGTATGTGTGTGCGTGAATGTGTGGGGGTGTGTTTGTAAAATATTTAGCGAAAACTACCCTTTAAACAAAAAAAAAACTCTCATTTTATACCAAAAAGTTTATTGGAGTAAATATAAGTTGTTCAATGTAAAGGCATCTCAGATCAAGATATATTATGGGCGTCAACTGCGTAAGCGCGGGTGAGATTACAAACTCGGGAGCCGCAGGAGGAGACCTGACACCGCGACCCGCGCGGCCCCCTTTAACGGAAAGTCGATTTTTCGTTTCTAGGAGCCACGTCGGTCAGTGCTGCCCGACGTTTAATATCTCCATAAATAATATCTCAAGTTGACTTTTGTTAATAAAAACATACATTTGGACATTAGATATAAGTATCTAATTAAAAAAACATTTGCTCTAATTTTGGATAGAACTGTGATTTTTGCTTGGCCTAAAGGGAAAGTTCACTGTCGGTCAGCACTGACCGCGTTGGCGTTCAACGTGTTAAAAATATAATTTATATGTTTACATGCAAATAAAGGAAATAATAATAGTAATTTATTTCTCTCAAAAAGGTACAGTTTGGACTGTACTCTGTCTTTGGAGAGTGTTGTGTGTCCGTGAGTGCAATATAAGTGCTCGCGCCCAGCGCCCGCGAAGGGCACTGGGCGCGAGCACCCACTTAACCAAGAGTGTGTGTGTGTGTCTGTATGTGGTTAACAAGGTGAAACGCGATCTAAGATTATTTTAAGTAGTTGCATATTTCCGATAGACGAAATTATTTTATAATATTTAGTATATTTTCCGTCTCCGCATAATCTAATTCAAGTAGCCATTTCGTAATAAGAATAACATCATCAAGAAATGTTAGTTAATAAAAATAGAAAATTAATACGCCTTCTTTTTGATATATGTGTAAAATTCTACGTGATCATTTGTCTTTTATTTTATTTTTTGTATTTCAGTTACACAAATTCTTTACATTTTGTAAGTAAGGGAAAAGTTTTCTTTTTAAATTTGTGACTTTTTGAGTACTCCAACGATGGTTGGTCCCATAGAAGTTTTTGATCAGTATTAGAAACAGGATCGATTGGCATCAAAAAATGTTTTTGTGTAAAATGGCCAGTTTCTTGCTAACTGTATTTTTTTTTTGAAAATCTGTGAATGGGGATCAAGATTCCATAAAAAATTATGGATAGTCTCCTAAGACCATTTTCGCGTAGCTGCAACGGATAAGGTACTTCCCCTTACTGCCCCGCTGAAAGTTTCCACCCTGTATACAAAATCAAGGGAGAGAGATGTTGAGATGACTCTACGCTATTTGATTTTCTAAAGTTCAATGAATAATTACTGAAAGAAAGATAAGTAAAATGTCCGGACTTTTTGGAAATGCTGGACATTTCCAAATGTCTTTTTGTCAGAACTTTTCTTTAGAAACGGTAACCCTAATTCAAAATAACTAGTAAATGAGAATAAGGTTTTTTATGCTCCCTCATTTGTTTTCGTTGTTATTGATGAGCATTATGAAAGCATAAGGTATACTGCGGTACCGAGCGCGATTAGCACGGCGAGCACGCCGAAGGTGGCGTGCGCGCGCGCGTTGATGTCAGGGTGGCGCGACTGGTAGATCTTCACCATGCTTAGCACGGCCAGCACGTACATGAACGCCGTATCTGTGCAACAACATCACTTTATTTATGTAAACTTCAATCAAGTAAAAGTAATCGTCTTTTTTGTCTTATACAGGGTGACAGGGAAACTCGACGTATTCCTTTAAAGCGGTTGTACTTACACAACACAACAAACATTACAACAACAAATTTAGTCTAGTCAACTTTAGGGGTCACAAATCGGATGGTTAAAAAATAAATATTTTGCTATTAAAGACCTTTTATTTCTGCGATTATGTAAGTTTCTTGCCCGTTCTTCTCCATAGAGATCTACGTTTTTGGAATAGGTGACTAGCTTCAACTTTCTGACTAACTGACCGACTATTTAATTTTGACAATTCAAAAGTGCCTGTAAATGGTTTAATTGAAAAAAAAAATGATTTGAGTTTGAGTTTTGCAAGCATTTTTTTTTAAAGATCACTATTTTTTCAACTTTTAGAAAAGTATCAATGAAAAAAATCAAAAGTATCAAACCAAGGCCTTTAACACAGTTTCTGTTTCCTTACTCATCTCTAAGCTGGAATTGCTTGGTGTGCGTGGAATTGCCCTAAAAATATTTAAAGACTACCTGAGTAACCGCACTCAACGTGTTAAGATCAATGCTTACCTCAGTGACGAAGAACTTGTCTCCTTCGGCGTCCCGCAGGGTAGCATTCTGGGGCCTAGTTTGTTCCAAATTTACATAAATGATATAAGCAATTTAAAGCTCCCACAATGTAAAATAATTACTTACGCTGACGACACGACATTAATAGTACATGGATCTGCATGGGATAGTGTTAAAACCGCAGCAGAGTCTGCATTAAGTACAATAATGACATGGCTAACCTCAAACCTACTTACTCTAAAACTAAAATCCAGCTACATACCGTTTGCTATAAGAAGTAATAACTCACCTTCAGACTCTTTCTCGATTACTGCTCACTCATGTCATGTTCCTTCTACTTCACCCACGTCGTGTTCTTGTCCTAATCTTACCAGAACACTCGGCGTTAAATATCTAGGTGTACAAATATTATAATAGATAGTGAATTAAAATGGGATAAACAAATTGATGCTCTCACCCTCCGTCTCTTACATATCTTTAAGTCCCTGAGAGAATCAGCTGATCTCGACACTATACAGTATGTAACAAAAACCCTGTTGTTCCTTGTAGGAGCGTATATATATACCTATAGGCTTACCATTATTGAAGTTATAATTAAAAAAAAAACAATGGTGGCCGAACATTGTCCATAATCAGATAGTTTTGTAAATTCGATACATTGTTACAAAATGTTTTTAACATCTGAACTTACAAGTACTAATGGACCTAGCCTACGGTCGATAAAGATTGCCGCCGCCGGCGGCGGCCCCTTTGATTCGCGATAGCTAGACAGGTTGGCGCCAAAACACAAAGCAGGCGGCACGCACAAACTCCCTTTGTACGACCCGCCACTAGCAGATTGTCACTGTCTCACTCTCTCACTGCTCCTCAGTCGCCCGCGCAACTTACTTCCGGACGGATGTATCATACGTTGACAGCATTAGAAAAAGAACCAAATTATTGTGATTTTGTGAGTGAATTTTGTGTGTGCGTTTTTTCCAAAATGTCTTATTCAAATGAGGAATATTGTAGTGTACCAAGAACGTTTCGCAACAGCAAGGAACATAACTTTGCGTCGACGATGGCTTCCCAACGTCTCCACATACGGACGTTCAACATTGGGTCTGTGCACGGTCGAGACCAACATCGTATTGACGAAGGATAACCGAGGACTCGAGACCATGACATTGAGGAAGAAATCCTCGTGATGTTTGAAGAAGACCCTACGGAAGTACGTGCTCTGTGGGTAAATAAATTAATTTTAAAGTGTTAGTTATGTCACAAATGACTAAATAGTTACTACGTAACAGATACTTCACTTAGTAGAAAATTATCTACTGCTATAATAGCCTACTCCGTCTCGTCAGCAACCGCTGCATGCTAAAATGTGCCTAAATACTCAAACGTACAGTTGTGATTGCTTCACACCGCGCGATTCCCGTATTATTATTATACTCTTTGGCGCGATCCCACAGCACTGAATTTGGACCGCAAACGGCCCGGACCGCTCGGCCGGGCGGTAGGTAATTATAACGTGCAAGTACATGGAGTAACGGAGGCCTGGTTATGTGTTTATTGTAATTATCAATCGTCAAACTTGATAAGGCAACTTTTTGAAAAATTCAAACTAACGTTCCCAAAGTGTTATCTATCAGTCAAACAGCTGAGTGATGTGAACGACACGTGACGAGTTCATGACCTTAGTGTAGTATGGTAGAGTGCGGCGCGGCGGGCGGCGACAAAGCGACCGGTTGCTACCTATTTCTCTTTGCAGGGGTGAGCAATCAGTGTTACATTTCAAATATTTATTATAAAATATTAATTTTGATTTTTTTTTCTTCAATATTTTTTTAATTGACTTACGTAATTACCATCGGATATCGATTCTGAAAACGTCCCTACTTGGAACAACAGGGTTTTTGTTACATACTGTATAAATGGTGTACTTTGGCCTGTGTCAATCAGTACTAGGATATTGCATTACGGTGTGGTGAGGGGCGAGAAAAACAATACTTCTCAAACTAGAGAGAGCACAGAGAGCTATACTTAAAGTTATGACCAGAAAACCCTACAGATACCCAACAACTCAACTGTATTCCGACTGTAAAGTTCTCACAGTACGTCAACTCTTTGTGTTCTACTCAGTCCCTTAAAAACATTCTTCACTACCCCTTTCCAGCCGAAAAAAGCGCACGTTTATCCCTCCAAGTACTCCTCATAGAACAGCCTTTGCCAAACGTCAGTATCTTATTCTGAGCTCTCTCATTTACAGAAAAAATCATAATCTCCTAAACATACTCGTACTTGATCTGACAAAATGGGAAATTAAACGCAAACTTACAGAGTGGCTACTTCAACAAGACTATGATCACACAGAATCTATATTAAACTTCATAACCTAGCACCTGACACTCATGCACACACCCCAATACATACATACATACACACACACACACACACACCCCCACACATACACAATCACTAGAATTAAGTTCATTATTTATATTTTTTTCCAATTTTACTTACCATTCCTTTTTCTAATAATTGTTAAATTGTGGGTAGATCGACGGGGTCCTCACTTACATAATAGGTAATATTAAAACAACCTTATGGCCGTCCACTGTCTCTTAAGATACAGGTAGATATATCCTAGTTTAAGAGACAGGGTAACGTAAATTGTCAACAGATGTACCATGTACTTAGATCAACATAATCTACCATATAATGTAGTTACATAACTTTGTATATCTTTCTAGTAACTATTGTAAATTTTGTTTTTCTCACCATCTGTACCTTTTTGATCAATAAACAACTTATTATTATTTTTAATTAAATGTTTGGAGTGGAGTAGTTTTTTCTCATAATTAATTGTTTATGGTAACAAGTCATAAAATTTCTAAAAAATCGATGAACCGACACAGCTCGGTAACCATCTAGTTTTGAACCGTATCTAAGTGGACTTTGTTGTTAATTACCTTTAGTATAACCCATTTCAAGGAATACGTCGAGTTTCCCTGTCACCCTGTATAAAGTAACAAGAAAATAGTACAAATATTTGTAAACAAACTTAATATCTAAAAAAATTATATGTGAACTTACGCTACTACCTACAAAGTAAACAAAAACCGGCCAAGTGCGTGTCAGGCCACGCATAAAATAGGGTTCCGTAGTCACCTATTTCTACTTTACTTATATATAGCCTGTATTGTAATGAAACCATATCGCGATTCAGAAATAACGTCATCTATCGAGTGTCATTGTAAACTTTTTAAGCCCCTAATTTTATTGACCCTCTTTAGAGTACTTATTCAAATTAAAATAAAATCGTGTCCAATAGATAATTGTTATGATTTTATTCTAATATTTTACATGTTTACGTTATTTTTGTACGAAGTTTTCCAAGTAAGCGCATTTTACAAGAGGCCTCTATAACTCCTGAACTAACAAAGTTATGTAAGCCGTTATCGTTTTTCTTCAAAGTTCGTCACATGGACTAACATGATATTTTTTTCAGATTTTTCAAGCCGTTTAGCTTTTAGACAGGGGGGGGGGGGACATGACCAATTTTATGGGGGTAGATGCGAGAAAAAAGTCATCACCACTTGACGTGTAGGGGGGACGTGTACCCCTAAAATATATTTTTCGTGATTTGATTTTGGCACTATCGCAACCCCGCGTGTCATCGCGTCGGCCGCCGCCTGATGCGACCTCCCTGCGCCAGGACCAGCGTGTCGTCGGCGTAGCAAACTACGTGATCAGGGTGCTTAGGGAGTAAATATACTAAAAGTCCCCGCATCTAGGGGGTGAGCCAGAGTGGGGGGGGGGGGGATAAAAGTTCCCATTTTTGAGTTTTTGCTAATATCTTTGAAATGGATATTCTACGTAAAAGTGCAAAAAGAGTAACCAATGACCTTATCCTAGACCCTGTCTGTCACTCCCTTTGAGATATTCAAAATGGTGAAAAAAATGGACGACAAAAAATCGACGGCATTCGACGGCACGGTTGGCGTAGTGGTTAAGCGATTGACTGCTGCGCTGCGTGTCGTGGGTTCGATTCCCGCACGGAACAAATATTTGTATGGCCTACAAGTAGTTGTTCCGGGTCTGGCTGTTTGTGTATGTGAGTTTAAATGTTTCAAAATCAAAAGTCATTTATTCAAATTAGGCTGAGAATCAGCACTTTTTGAACGTCAAAATTACAAAAGACAGTCCCCCAAAAACGCCGGCCCTTCACCACTTCCTAGTGCTATCGCTGGGAAGAAGAAGTGGCGCAACAAACTCCCCAGCAGCACAGCTTTCTGTTCAATTAAAAAGAAAATACGTGATTGTATACAATACTAGGTACCTATGTTCGGTAATTAATTACCTATGTTCGGTAGTTCGGTTTGTGAACGCACCCACGATACAGGAGTAATTCCTAGTGTGGGGCAACGTTTTATAAAAAATAAAAAAAATCTTGTGGCTTTAATTTAATTTACTTTAGGAGTCATCTGTGAAGCTGCCATCACCGATCACAAGTTGGTAATGATGGGGTACAATACGGGCAAACCAACTGGCACTAAATTCCAACAACGAACAATTAACAAAATCAACTTTCCCGCGCTAAGTGACGACCTCCGTAACGCCCACTGGAATGAAGTGATAACAGATTTAGACGCTAATGCAGCAACCAACAAATTTCACAAACTTCTAGCAGATGCAATAAAGAAACACACAACTGAAAAGACAATTAGCCGCTCTAAGTACATATGGAAGCCCTGGATCACACCTGGCCTTATAAAATGTATGAATCACAGGGATAAACTCCACAAAGAAGTTCATAAACACCCAAAAGACGAGACAAGAAAACTCGTTTACACCCGCTACAGAAACGTAGTCACCAATCTAGTGCACAAGCTCAAACATGAACACGAAAGTAAAATGTTAGAAGAAAACAAATCAGATACTAAAGGATTATGGAAAACTATAAAAACAATTACCGAGCAACATAGTGACAGAAGTAGCCCTAGCGACTTACTTTAATGTAAATCCACGGCGCAAGATTCAGTTGACTACTGCAACGAATATTTCTCGTCTGTTGGCACAAATTTGGCAAGCCAAATTTTGAATGACATAAATGAAACTCAGGAGTCAGTGGTTTCAAAACAAAAATTAGGAGAACCACTAGGGCATACTTTTTTATGCACCCTACTGATGTCTGTGAGATTGACAAATTGATTGTTAACCTTAATGGTGACAGTGCTGGCGGCGTTGATGGTTTTACACCAAAAATTATTAAAGAAATAAGAAGTGAAATTTTAACTCCACTAACCTACATCATCAACCTTAGTCTAAGTACTGGTATTTTCCCTGATAAATGGAAAGAAGCTAGAGTCGTTCCTATATTCAAGAACGGATCAAAAGATAACCCTGCGAACTATAGACCTATATCGCTATTAGGAATCTTCTCCAAAATCCTAGAAAAGGTAGTGAACAAACGCTTGGTTTCCTTCTTAGATTCGAACAAGCTGATCTCCAATAGACAATTTGGTTTTAGGAGTGGAAAATCTACTGAAGATGCAGTGAGCCGCCTGACACAACTAGTTGAATGGGTAAAATATCTGGGGGTTATAATAGACCAGCGGCTCTCTTTCAAGCCCCATATTGACCTGGTGGCCAAACGCACCAGAAAGTTGATTCACATAATGAAACTCTTGCGTAACTCTGCCAATAAAAAGACTCTTAATATGGTATATGTGGCTCTATGTGAGTCAATTCTGAGTTACTGTATAACAGTATGGGGTGGAGTTGGGATCACCACTATGATCCAATGCGAACGAGCTCAACGATCGGTTATGAAAGTCATGCTCAGGAAACCATTCAGATACCCCACAGCCCTTTTGTACAAAGAAGCCGTATTACTCAATGTCCGACAGTTATATATCTTCAAAATGGTACTGAAACAGCATAAAATCATAACAAAGACCCCGGAATACTCACAGCTTCTCAAACGAAGAGTTTTCAAGTGTCCTTCGATAAGGACGCGCTCAACCTTCGCACAACACATGCAAGAATTCTTGCTCAGCCACATTTACAACAAAGCGGTAAGAATGGGTGGCGTCAGTAACTCTGGAACAAGCCAAGTGAAAAAGATAGTTCGCAAATGGCTATTAGCCCAATCACATAGTGAATCCGAATCTCTTTTAAAGGTAATATCATAACACACTAACACATGCCTAGACACACTAATATATACCCACCTACTCACATTTACTCACCCTCCCTCTCACACACACACACACATTCTTACACATAGTGCCCATTGTAGCCTTAATAACCCTTTAACTTATTTTATTGTTATAATTTTTCTTCTTTTTTAAAAAAACTGTTTTAATTTCATCTTAAACCTAGATAATGTTTTAGTTACCCTAAAAACTAACGCTTTTTCATATGCCTCTGAAAAATCCTTTGTTAATGTAATGCGCATGTTCACTATAATTATTATGTTAATACCACCCATGGACTCCACGAGACAGGCTCGACCTAGTGTGGAGTTCATAAGCAACATCCTTCCTTTGCGTCTTAGTTTGTTTTTTTTTCTCTTTGTAAACCTAGCTAATAGAGTAGACTATAAGGAAATGTAAACTGTTTTTGGCAAATAAACAAACATTATTATTATTAATGATGATATATCAAATATATCAATAAATATATCAGTAATAAAGGACAATATAGACGTACTAGCAGAACCTTTAAGCATTTTTTATAATAAGTGTTTTGATGAAGGAATTTTTCCAGATCAACTGAAGATAGCCCAAAATAATACCTGTAAAAAAAGGTGATATATCCATCACAAATCATGGCAACACAGGCATATTTTTTCTAAATTACTCTGTGCAGTAGGAATCCACCGTCCACTACTATGTTCATTTGAGACAGTTCAACAGCCTTGATAGTAGGCTCGAGCAGGCTGTACAGGACAGATTTGGTAGTCTTCCTCATCCCAATTTCATTAAACAGTGCCAGGGGAAATGGTGCCACATCATCAGGCGGGAGGAGACGCCCGGTTGTCATCATTGCGAGGATCGCCCAGAGGACACGGTGGAGCATACGGTGGAGGTCTGCCCCGCTTGGGCGGAGCACCGCCGTGTCCTCGTAGAGGCGATCGGCAACGGCGGCGACCTCTCGCGTCCGGCCCTGGTTCAAGCCATGGTCCGGGGCGAGAGGGAGTGGGAGGCAGTCACCTCCTTCTGCGAAGCAGTCATGCTAGCGAAGGAGATGGCGGGAAGGCTGAGGGAGAGAACCTCACGCCTCAGCCGCCGCGGGAGACGCTCCGGGCGTCGGGAGCCGCGTGACGACTCCCGGCCACCGTAGGCGCGGGCCTGCGGGTGGAGAGTAATGGGTAGCTCACCGTCCGATCAGAACCAGGCCCGTGCCGGAAGGCGCGTATGTGTTCCACGCGCGCCTCAAAGAGATGTCAGCACAAAGGAAGGGGCCCGATAGGGCCGAAGCCTGCCGGGGTAGCGGGATCGTCCGAAAGGGTTACCGCTGCCCTGGAACATAAAGGGCTAAGGAAGGAACACGGGTGGGTTTTAGTCAGTAAGAGTCTGAAACTCCCTTCCGCTCCACCCAGAGCGGGAGGGGCCATTATGATGATTTCCCATCCGAAAAAAAAAAGAAAAAAAAGGGGGGGAAATGGGGCCAACTCAGACTCCAAGAATTCCATCAAATCGTCCTCTGATCGTTTGCTTACGCGGTGTCCTGCGTGAGCAACGAATACGACGCGACGCGATGCAACACGACGAGACGTAATGCGACGCGATGCTACACGCGACAAATGTCCTACGTGATTTTGGTCATTACTTCTCGAATCATGGAGAAGTACAGTACAATTTTGCTCGAAAGTTCATATTTAAAGTAGGTACAGACTTTTAAAAAAAATATCGTAAAAAGCATAGAAAAAAAACAAATACTCGTATAACATTTTTACAAAGAAAAACATTTGACGAGTTCCATCATCTAAGTATATCCAAAATAATTAAGAAACGATTCTAAAATTTTAAACAACATTGTGGAGTGGTACCGTCTACTTTCGATTACATTATTGCTGCTATTAAGTCTGAATTTCAATCAAAAAACATCAAATTTTCAAAAACCTTCGTGGTTACGCGTCTGGTCACCCTCAAAACAAGTACGCGTTACGTCGCGTCTCACCGCAGACTGTCATATAGTAGGCCGCAAGCAGGGTATGTTATGCCGTTGAGTTGATCGCGATCGTCGCGTTCGCAGCGTCGCGTCGCGTCGTATTCGTCGCTCACGCAGGGCACCGCGTTATACACATTCGCTAAAATAGCAGTGTTGGGTCAACTACAACCATTCCTATGGTATTCTGCTGTGGGGCAAAGCCGCTGATATACAAAATATATTTGTCCTTCAAAAGCGAGCTGTTCGAGCAATTTACCAGCTAGGTGCCAGAGTTTCTCTAAGAGATTTCTTTAAAGATATTGGTATTCTCACGGTTGCATCACAATTCATCCTTGCCAACATTTTATATATTAGGCAAAATTTACACTTGTACACTAAAAATAGTTATATTCACAGTGTTAACACTAGAAATAAGGACAAACTACGTGCCCCCTTTCACCGGCTTCATAAGGTTCATAACTCATTTGTTGGGCTTGGTATAACCTTTTATAACAAGATACCCTCTTCTTTTCTAGACTTGCCTTTTAATGCGTTTAAAGCTCAACTAAAATCCAACCTTTGTTCAAAGGCATACTATTCCATCAACGACTACTTAGACGATAAGAATAGTTGGTCACCCTAGTTTAACGCAAGACAATGTTTATGTTCCTTCTCCAGAATTAGCTTACTGCCAGGTCTTAGAACCCAGCAATGCATAAATGTGTAAGCTGTCACGCCCTTTATGCCTGGAGGCTTTTATTTGGGTAGTAAGTTTTTTTATTTACATTATAATTAATTATTTTTTAGCTTGAGTACGTATAGTTTTTATTATATTTGTTGGTATATTGGCGTGGCTAGCTGACATATTATGGCAAATAATTAAATTTTATGTTCTGGTTTTGTAATGTTAATTACCGAACATAAGCACCTAGCATTGTATACAATCAAGTATTTTTTAAATCGAACAGACAGCTGTGCTGCTGGGGAGTTTGTTGCGCCACTTCTTCTTCCCAGCGATAGCACTAGGAAGTGGTGAAGGGCGGGCGTTTTTGGGGGACTGTCTTTTGTAATTTTGACTTTCAAAAAGTGCTGATTCTCAGCCTAATTTGAATAAATGACTTTTGATTTTTTTTTATTCACCTCAACGGCTGAACAGATTTGGATGAAATTTGGTAGGTAGATAGATTAGGACCTGGATTAACATATAGGCTACTTTTTAGTAGCCGGCAACAGTTTGTAGCGTTGTGAGGGTCTCAACGGCAAATAGTCGACTGATAATTAGTAAGTTGTAAGTCACATCACTAGAATCATGGCACAACTCTCATTTACGAAGAACACTCTGACATTTTAACATCCGCTTGCTTAGCTAGCAGGAGTGATTCCCTGATCCTCAAGATACTGGTACCCCAAATCTAGGGTGAGTTACTCATTAATTTGGTAATTATACCAGACCCTCTGTACTGGATAGCCGTTGTAAATATCTATCTACCAATGTATCTATTTGCGTGGTTGTTAATGACAGCTCACAAGTAGGGCATGCAATCCGGATACCCGGATAACCGTAAAAACCGGATAACAGACTGATTTGAAACCCGAGTTTTTTAGAATAACAAAATCGGATTTTTCAGCTCAAAATCAAAATCAAAAGTCATTTATTCAAATTAGGCTGAGAATCAGCACTTTTTGAACGTCAAAATTACAAAAGACAGTCCCCCAAAATCGCCCGCTCTTCACCACTTCCTAGTGCTATCGCTGGGAAGAAGAAGTGGCGCAACAAACTCCCCAGCAGCACAGCTGTCTGTTCAATTTAAAAAAAATACTTGATTGTATACAATACTAGGTACCTATGTTCGTTAATTACCTAACATTACAAGACCAGAACATAAAATTAAATTATTTGCCATAATATGTCAGCTAGCCACGCCAATATACCAACAAATATAATAAAAACTATACGTACTCAAGCTAAAATGTAATTAAAAAAAACTTACTACCCAAATAAAAGCGTCCAGGTATAAAGGGCGTGACAGCTTACATATTTATGCATTGCTGGGTTCTGTTTACATAGCTGTCACTTGAAGTCACAAAAAGATAAACTAAGACCATCGAAGTAAAATAAGTTAATAACAATAACCTGTCAGTAAGCTAATTCTGAAGAAAGAACATAAACATTGTCTTGCGTTGGGGAACTGGGGTGACCAACTATTCTTATCGTCTAAGTAGTCGTTGATGGAATAGTATGCCTTTGAACAAAGGTTGGATTTTACTTGAGCTTTAAACGCATTAAAAGGCAAGTCTAGAAAAGAAGAGGGTTGTTATAAAAGGTTATAAGCCCAACAAATGAGTTATGAGCCTTATGAAGCCGGTGAAAGGGGGCACGTAGTTTGTCCTTATTTCTAGTGTTAACACTGTGAATATCACTGTTTTTAGTGTACAAGTGTAAATTTTGCCTAATATATAAGAGTTTTTTCGGTTATGTTTCTCCTATGTTATTGATTTCTTATTAGGTACTTTAAAACAAATTATTAAATTTTTCACTGACAAACGTGGACCGGACGGCGAATCGACGTTAGTTCCTATTTAGGCCCCGTTAATTTAGATCCTTGTCGCACTACTATGCCGCTATTTTTTTTTCGGTCAGTGTAATAAAATCCGTAGTACCTACTCTAAATGCTGACTCCCTTGATGCACTTGTATCCATCCTTACGGTCATTCTATCAAAGTAAAAAATAGTAATTTGGTTTAGCTCTGTGACTTTAATTTGCATTTTTTAATCTATATCTCTAAGAATGACTGTAGGCCAGTCATATCTAACACTAAAAACTGCGCACTGCATTCGTAGCTATACTGTGCGTTCACCTATTGCGCTCTGCACACGTTGCTGAACTGCGCACTGCATGCGTAGCTATACTGTGCGCTTACCTACTGCGCGCTGTACGCGTAGCTGAACCGTGCACTGCCTGTGTGCTATACTGTGCGCTGCACGCAAACCTATCCACGTGCATCCCGGAGAACCAAAGACGATAGGTACCCTTCCTAACTTACACGTGCTAGTGTTCAGAACGATAGTGTGTCCTTACCCGCGTCATAGTCTACTAATATCTATCTATTGTAAACCTAAGAAGATTATACGAGTACCTATGAACCTTGTGTTGCAAGTGTTTCTTTACCTAACCTAATTTGTTGACGGCCTGCGCAGCGTACCTGCAAAGCCCTAGCCGTTACAAGCTAGTGTTTGATAAAAGTCGTTTTTTCGAAAATTTTCACTTTTCCGGAACGTGTAATTTGAAAATGGGTAGGAATTCGAAAAAAAGTGTATAAGTTAAAAGTTGTAGACAATTTTATGAGCTTTCATTACATAGAAAATATTTTTTCTCTACGACGCACTATTTTAAAGATATTAGCGAAAAACTCAAAAGTGGGTACTCTAATCCACCCCCCCCCCCCTACTCCAACTCACCCCCTAAACGCGGGGACTTTTAGTATGTTTACTCCCTTAGCACCCTGAACAACTTTCTGAAGTAATCGCTTAGGTCCCAGCTCACGCACTCCACAACACCTTTGTTGAGTGGAGTATGATTATAATATTGTAAACTGAGAACGAGGAAAGCTGTCCCACCGTAATACAGCTTATAACTAGTACGAGGGTCAGGGAGTCAGGGTGAATCGGTTTCGTAATCACCTAAAAACTGGGGAGTTACTGGGTACATAATTATGTAATTATAGCCTTGTACGAAGCGTCCTGGACTATTGCAGTGTTGTATGGAGACCACACTACTAGGCCACACATATGTAAATTACTTCGTTAGCTTCTCTCTTAAAGATTCTATAATAATCGGCCCAAATATTTCTAAATGCACTCGCTATAAACTCGAAGAGAAGTTATTGATGCCTTGTTTCTCTATAAATTTTGATTAGAAATAAAATTGACTGCCAAAACCTACCAAACTGGAAGTTGAGAGCGTTGGGGCACACGTGGTACGTGGCCGACAGCAGCGCCACCATCATCATGGCGGCGCCCAGCGACGACAGCAGCCCGTAGTGCGCCGGGATGCCGTACTCCTGCGGGAGGACACATGTACTGCCTGACTGCTGCTTCCACTCTGTCGGTGTAACGCTGATACGTACCTCGTCCCTGGGCTTCCTCTTCCGACGCATCTTGCGGCGCCGCACCTGCAGCATGAACAGCGCGCCCAGCAGCAGGTAGCCGGCGTTGGAGAACACGTGGTTGAAGTCCGAGACGCCGCCCCACGGGTGCGCGCACAGGAAGTTGTAGTAGCACGCATCCAGCGAGCCCGTTTCGTTCAGCACCTGAGACAATCCATTGAGCAGCCGGCTTCAACTACTAACGTACCTTCGTAGCGGTACTCACGATCTGGTAGCCGGCGACGAACTGCAGCACGGGCAGCGAGTAGAACAGCGCCACGGTGTAGAGCGTGTACAGGTAGCGGTCGGAGCGTGCACCAAGCACGCGCGCGCGCCGCCGCGCCAGCGCCGCCACGTGCAGCCGCGCCGGCAGCCCGAACGGACGCGACTGTGGGGACGACTTCATATCATTCGGCCGCTGAGCGTGAGCACAGTGCGTTGAGCACAGTGCGCTGAGCACAGTGCGCTGAGCACAGTGCGCTGAGCACAGTGCGCTGAGCACAGTGCGCTGAGCACAGTGCGCTGAGCACAGTGCGCTGAGCACAGTGCGCTGAGCACAGTGCGCTGAGCACAGTGCGCTGAGCAGAGTGCGCTGATGTCCACCGAGCAAGGGCTTATTGGGTTTTTCCATTGGAATTTCTCAGTAGAAGCCCAGAGTCTGGAAGCGAGTGTTGTGCGAGTGCACCCGTGTTTGTGTACACTGTGGGTACTGGACTATTCTCCTATGAACTTGGCCGCCGTGACCGAACTTCGTTCAAGAAGATATTATTATAATGAGCCTGGTTGCTACTGTTGACCATTCCTAATGACCAGTACTCTCTTTATCTCTCACAGAAAACCAGTTGAACTGAGGCATTATAAAATGTCTTCACTTATGTAAACGCTTAACGTGACTTGATATTAAATGAGCTACCTGATCTCTATTAACTTGTAGCACGTAGATCCCGTTGCCGTTCTGTTCGGTCTGCACTGCGCGCGTGTTCGTGTCGCCGTCGGGGATGTCGGTGGTGTCGGTGGTGATGTCCGCGCGGCCGGCGAGTTGCTCGTCAGTCGCAGGTGCAGCGTCTGGGCCGGCGGCAGTCTCTCTAGTATTGTTTGTAGACCCTCTTCTGTCACTGTCAGGAGGACTGGTGTCGGTGGCTGTGGTGACGCTGTCTATGACCCCAGTGGTGACAATGGTGGTGGCAGTGCCGGTTGCCTCTTCCTCTTCGTCTGTGTCACTGTTGTCACTGCTGTCGAATGTCGCCGCTACAAAAATGGTGGTAGGAAAAAAATAAATTACTTATAACATTTATTAACTGTAGGTTTATCATCCCCGGTGTTTGCAGATGAATGGAATAAAATTATGCGTATATGTCTGGTGTTCTGTGAGAGAATGTATGCAAGGGAGTCCACTGTGCCATGTTAGTTTTAAGTTATATTATTGTCAACGTCATGTCTCTATGTTAATTAATGTAATTGGTGTTGTACCGTTTTAATTAACTATAAATAAATAAATAAATAAATAAAATCCCCGATCAATAAGCTACGGGAAAGTTCATAGAAGGATAACAGCAAACAAACAACAAAGGCTCGTATTTAACTTCGGGCACCATCTTCCCTCTCCTTGACCGATTTCCACAAGTAAAGTTGAACCTCTAGAAACTTGGGCACAAGTTAGTCTTGTGTTTATGATAGAACTCACTGGAGTGTCGCCGCCCAGGTGACATGGACATTGTGCTTTCCACCTCCGATCTTGTAACTTCATCAGGCTCTGAAAAATGGATAAATACTCGATTAAAGAAGGCACTTTTAACTATTAACTCATTGAGGGGTGATAGGCGAATTCATAGCGTTTCAATATATGTATGTTTTTTTCCTAGTTTCGATTTCAGCCATCTTTAGTAGGGGCATGAATGTACCCACAATTCATGCCCCTTTTAAGGCACCCAAATATTCAACCGGTGGCATAAAAATAGGGTGACAGGACGGACAAAATGCCAAGGGCCCCCAGCCGGAGAGGGCCCACGTCACGAAAGGGTCTAGAGCACAGAAGGAACCTAATAATCCCCCTGATCGATTTCAGTCACGCTGGCCTATCTCAATGGAGATTAGTCAGCTTCGCAGGAGATATTATAGCGCACAAGTGTGTGCGCAAACACAGGGGTACTCTCCGTTCCTTTACTCTCATAGTTCGATGGGACGGAAATCCGACACGACCGGGGAGAGATCAGGCACAGGACCAACGGCTTTACTTGCGCACCGAGGCACGGGGGTATCACACTACCAACTTCCAAACTCCGGGCTGCTACTGAGAAATTACTAATGGAAAAAGCCAATAACACTTTGCCCAACCTGGGAATCAAACCCAGGACCCCATGCATAACAGTGGCAATTGCGACCGTGAGACCAACGGGGCAGTTGAGGAACCCAATATTACAGCAGGAATCCCAAAGGCGCTCGTAATTGATGTAATTTTTGAGGGTTTCATGAGGTTAAGCTTAAGGATGCTGGGGAGTTTGTTGCGCCACTTCTTCTTCCCAGCGATAGCACTAACAATTGGTGAAGGACGGCCGCTTTTGGGGGACTGTCTTTTGTAATTTTGACGTTCGAAAAGTGCTGATTCTCAGCCTAATTTGAATAAATGACTGTTCATTTTGTTTTTCGATCAAACTGCCTTAGCAATGACAAATCAGATTATAAAATCCATAGACGAAAAAATATTGCTCTGAGTGCCATATATATAAAAATGCTATATATATAAAATTCAAAGTCCTGACTGACTGACTGACTGAGACATCAACGCACAGCCTAAACCGCTGGTCCTAGAGACATGAAATTTGGAGGGTGTATTCTTCGTGAAGAGTAGGTATCCACTTTGAAAGGGTTTTTCGAAATTCCTCCCCTATGAGGGTGAAATGGGGGGATTTTGTTTGTATGGAGTATCTTATTCCTTGTGTTAATAAACTTGCAACTTGCCACGAATACTTATCTAAGTAAATTATGAAGTTGGGCATTTTTTGTTTTTATAATCTACCCCCTAAAAGGGGATTGGGGGGTTTCAAAGTTTGTATGGAAGAATTTTAGCGCGCGGTCCGATTTAATCGATACTCAGTATTTATACCTAAAATTGAAAGAAAAGAATAATGTGCATCAGGGTTTTTCGAAAATCTACCCCTGACGGCCTGAAAAGGGGTAGTCAATATTACAGGGGAGGATTTTACAGCGTGGCTTGATTAACTCGAAAATTGGTTTAAATAATCTTTGTGTCATGTTATGGACACATCCCTAATTATTTTTCAAAGTTCCACCCCTGTGGGGGTGAAAAGCGGGGATACAGTTTATATGAAAAATCTTTTTCGTTTGGTTAGTAATCTTGGTAATTGGCATGAGTACTCGCCTAAGTAAGCAATAAAGTTTATCATTAATATCGGTCGGTCGTTTTTTTTTTATCGTTTTTCATTTCGTTTCGTTTTTTATTAGTTTTTCAAAACTACCCCTCAAAGGGGATATAGGGGTGTTAAAGTTTGTGTGGAAGAATTTGAACGCGCGGTCCGATTAACTCGAAACTCAGTGTACTGTGTGTGTACTTAAGACTAAAAATAAATAATAACATGTATGAGGGTTTTTCGAAAATCTACCTCTAATGGGTTAAAAAGGGGTAGTCAATTTTAGAGGGGAGGATTTTACTGCATGGTTTGATTGACTCGAAAATTAGTAATAATCTTTGAGTCAAGCCATGAATACATGCCAAACGATTTTTTAAAAACTCCACCCCTGTGGGGATGAAAAGCGGGAATACAGTTCATATGAAAAATCTTATTCATTTAGTTAATAAACTTGAAACTTCGCAAGAATGCTCGCTTATGTAAGTAATAAAGTTTATTATTATAAGTTTTTCAAAACTACCCCTCAAAGGGGGATATAGGGGTGTTGAAGTTTGTGTGGAAGTAGGTAATTGAATGCGTGGTCCAATTAACTCGAAACTTAGTATTAATACTTTTGACAGGAAATAATTCATAATAAGTATGTAAAGTTGTCGAAAATTGACCCCTGACGAGGCAAAAAGGGGTAATTCGATTTTCAAGGAGAGGACTTGAACTTGAAACTGTATGTTACATTTTCACACCTAAACCACTGAACTTCTGATTTGGCAAAGAGATAGATGGCATCCTGGGGAAGGACATACTTTTTATCCTGGTAGCATGCCATGTTCCCGTGGGATAATTTCCGACATCCACGCGGGCGAAGCCGCGGGCAGAAGCTAGTAAATAATAAATTGCCATACAGTGTACGTCCATTGTGCTTAGAGGAGCTCATTCAGGTTTCATACAAAGTTGGGTCCAAAATCGAAAGACCAACGGAAAAGAATGTTTTTAATCCGTTTGGAACGCCATCCATTTGATACTATGACACCAAAGCGGTAGAACCATCATATACACAGCTACATAAGTTCGAAATAAATGTAAATATATCATCTACGTATGTAGGTACAGTGGCGGTTAGAAGACGAGTGGCATTGTCACGAAGAAATAGATTGACACTTTTTTTTTACTTACGAGCTTCTTCTAATGATTAAATTCTATACTCTATAGTATAGGTCACACACACACTTTATTCACACACTCTATACACACACTTAATTTTATTTAAATGATAATTTTGCATGCCTGAATTGGTGCAACACAGTGGACTGCGCATTAACTTGACATCTTGAAATGTATATAATGTACTGTGTTGAGCAATAAACAATTTGAATTTGAATTTGAATTTGACACTCTCACATTCGTATGCAATCAAACTCAAACTCAAACTCAAATCATTTATTTCAATTAAACCATTTACAGGCACTTTTGAATTGTCAAAATTAAATAGTCGGTCAGTTAGTCAGAAAGTTGAAGCTAGTCGCCCATTCCAAAAACGTAGATCTCTATGGAGAAGAACGGGCAAGAAACTCCACGGATACTCTTTTAAATCAAGATATTATTACAAAATCCTGGGTACATTATTCTTATTGCTTCTATATGTGAGAACAATGTAAAAAAAAAAGAAACAATTTATAACATTAAAAATAAGCCCTGGCAGTTAAGAGATGACCAGTCTCAACCAACGGCGCCCGTTCACGAACATGACGCGTGGATCAGCACCACCTAGCTCAACCATTTTGTAGGGAACCGAATGATCCAACACACGCGCCACCATCAGTGAGACAATTAAGTGAGCATGACATATTCTCAACTGCCATGCTCTTTCAAGTCAACATCAAAATATCATAAAAAACGGATCCATGGTTCTTACATTAACAAAAATTTTAAAAATGCTTCTAAATTATACAAAACTATAGTTTGCAACTTTCTAACTAAAAATATAAGATAAGAAAAAAAATATATATAAAAAGTTACTACCAATCTGGAAGAGGTATTTAATAGTGAAGTATTCAAAATTAATCCTGATTGAATAAAATAAACATTAAATTCATAATGTCAGAAACACAAAAATAAAAAGGGGAAGCATCTCCTCCAAAATATAGAAAATGTGATCAACTAGTGAGCCCAAGTGCCTGTGGAGCAGGACCAGCATTAAGCCAAGCATTTTTATCTAGTATATACTCATCCAACTTATAATATGCTTGTCTACATAGTGTGCGTTTAATACATGTTTTAAATTTCTTCTCCAGTTGCGCGCGTGCAGTCATAGCGAGCGATCGAGTTAGCTGTTGACGACTTACGCGATTGTAACTTTTTTCGCTTACCCTCATTTTTATTAATTAATGCTATTTGATGAGTGAAAATGTAGAATTTTGTGACTCAAGTGGAAGTGAGATAGTGGAAGAGGATCTTGAGTTGGAGAGCGAGCAACAAGTTAATTTAAGGATGGAGAGGGAGAAAAATACGGATTTAACTAGAGAGCAACAAGTATTACCGGAGAAGAGAGGTAGACAGGAGGATGATGAAGAAACAATCGAAGGTGATGATGGATTCATAACCATAAGGCGTGGAAGTAAACGACCTGCACGAAGAAATTCAAAAAACTATGAACAAGCAGATTTGAGATTTTCAAGTAATAATCCGAAACCCAAAGAACATATTGTGTGTATTACGTCCAAAGAAACACTGCCGAGGCAGTTTGGAATGGCAAAACTTTTAAGATCTCACAATATAGGAAATATAATTAAATTAGTGTACAAAAACCATTATAGGGCTTTAGTATACTTTGAGAGCAAAGAAAATGCAGTAAAGATGTTAAATTGTGAGAAAATATTAAGCAACTTGGAGTGTAATATTAATTTAGTAGGTGAATCAACGTTATGCTATGGTCTACTTCGGCAGGTGGACTTAGAAATTGAAGATAAAGAAATATTAGAAAACCTTAAATGTGATTTCGAGATTATATCTGCAAAACGACTAAAAAGACAGGATAGCGAAGGTAAATGGGTAGACTCTGAAACAATCCGCCTATGTTTTAAAAATTGCAACCTACCGACATATGTATGTGGTTTTGGGTGCAAATTCCAAGTTGAACCCTACATTTTTCCTGTGTCACAATGCTCAGTATGTTGGCGTTATGGACACCTTTCAAGGACATGTCCTTCGAAAAAAGTCATATGCCCTAAGTGTGGAAATAATCACGCTAACTGTGAGACAACTGTTTTTAAATGCATAAACTGCAAAGGTTCACATATGGCAATGAATAAAAAATGTCCTATATATTTGAAAGAAAAAGAAATTAGAAGAATTATGTCGGAAAAGAACTGCAGTTATCGAGAAGGATTAGAAATATATTATAATGTCAAAAGGAAAATACAGGAAAATAATACAATACATTATGAGGATATGATTAAGAATAATGAAACAAATAAACAGTTTTTGCAAACAGAATGCACTCATGACATAGGACCAAGAGGAACATATAGAGAAGTGGTTGTTACAGAAGCGGTTATACATGAAGAAATGATTATATCTGAAGAATCGGAAACAGAAGACAGTCAGAATCTAGATAATAAAACTAATACACAGTCTGAAAAATCAAAAAAGAAGAAATTAAGAAGGAAGAAAACAAAAGGAGGATCGTATGGACAGGAACAGTCACAAAAAAATAGAAGTGAGGTTGAAAACACTAATAACAAAGGTGATAAACAAAGGGAACCAAGTGAACGCAAAGACTATTTTTATGGACTGTATCAAAAAATTAAGGACGTATGTATGTCGAGAGATAGCTTTTCTAATAAGTTAGGATTAATTATCAAAATAGTTGTTCGAGATTGCATTGCACTAATTTTTAAAATAATAAATGGTAAAGATATTTTAACTCAATTACTGTCGTTCTCCACTAATGGATAATCATAATAACAGTGCCTATTTTATAAACATATTGCAGTGGAATGCTCAGAGTTTAAGACCTAAACTTCCAGAATTTCAAGCTTTATTAAGTCAGGAGAACATTCACATTGCTTTAATATCAGAGACTTGGTTGGAACCCGATTCATCATTAAATATAAGTGGGTACAATGTTTTTAGGAATGACCGAAGCGATTCATATGGGGGAATCGCTATTATAATACATAAGTCGATTAGAGTACAGTTAGAAACTTTAAATACTAGTAATTCAGGAATAGAAATAAAATGTGTTAAACTTTTAAATTGTAAGGAGATTAAGAATATTATCTTGGTATATTGTCCTTCCTCGGTACATACTATTCAAACTGACTGGGATTTAATTTTCACAAAATATAATAGTAAATGTTTAATCGCTGGTGACTTCAACGCACACCACTATAATTGGTCATGTAAATCAGATACAAGAGGAACGATGATTTTTGACGCTGCTTTGGATACGGGATACATCTCGCTTAACAAAGGAGTAGGTGAGCACACGCGAATTAAAATGGTCAATGGTTATTTACAAAAAACGTCCCCTGACATTACATTTGTTTCCACAGACTTAGCTTGTAAATTTGAGTGGCATGTATTGAGTGAAAATCTGGGCAGTGATCATATGTGTATTAAAATTAAAAGTAATTATAGGGAAACTACATACATAACTAAAAAACGTAAATATAAATCGGCTGACTGGGAGAAATATACCAAAACATTAGAAGAAATAATGTTACCATATTGTGAAGAGTTAGATGCTCAACGAAATTATGATTATTTTATAAACATCATTAATATTGCGGCTGATAAATATTTACCGTATACAAAACATTGCACATACTATAAACCGGGATTCCAACCAAAGTCTTATTGGAATGAAACACTTTCTAAACTAGTAGCTGAAAGAAGGTTAGCACTAAGTAATTTTAGGTCAAATCCTACCCCCTTTAACTTAAACATTCTAGAAGAAAAGACAGTAATAGCTAAGAAAGCTATTAGTAAAGCTAGAATAAATGAGCGCCGTAATTTTTATACACGCATTGATGAGTCAACAACGATCTCCGAAATGTGGAAGCGAATGCGATGGTTGAAGGGGTGTAGCTCAACTAAATCATACCCGTCAAGGGACCAGAAAGTTTCCCTAATCTGTGGTTTAGCTCCTGATTATGTATGCTATGAGAAACCAACATTTAATTCACCAAACGCACAATTGGAAATACCGGTAACATTTCATGAACTGTGTAATTCGCTAAAAACTAAGGATACAGCACCTGGTGGGGACGGAGTTTCCTATTCAATGATATTTAACTTACCAACCATTGGAAAAATATTTTTAGTTAAGTTGTATAATGATATTTTAAATACTAGTGTGGTACCTATACAGTGGCGTGATATAGTATTGATGCCTATTCCCAAACCAGCTACACCTTCAGATAGCAATCCAAAATTAAGGCCTATCTGCTTAATATCATGCTTGTGTAAGATCTTTCACTCCATACTGACAAAACGCATTGAATGGTTCATAGAGAAAAACAATATTTTGTCTCAATATACGTCGGGTTTTAGAAGAGGACAATCATGTCAGGACTGTTTAACGAGATTGACCACACAAATTCAATTAGGTTTCTCGAAAGGTTATGCAACTGTTGCGTGTTTTATAGATGTTGAAAGTGCATACAACAACGTATTAATTAATAAAATGTTATCGATATTAAATGAAATTGGGATCGGTAACAAATTATGTTCATATTTATGGACTTTTTTGAATGACAGACGTCTTAAAATTATTGATGAATTTAATGAAAATGACACTATGATTAGACATACAAGTTTAGGATTAGCCCAGGGTGACCCTATTTCACCAATATTATTTAACGTTGTAACATTTAAATTATTCTCAAAAATCAACAATGTATATATGTGCCAGTACGCTGATGATTTTGTCTTGTATAGTACAGATAAAAATATTTCAGATAGTACTACTAAATTACAAGAGGCATTAGATACCTTTTCGTCCTGTCTAAGTGAATTAGGATTATGTTTGTCGAATAGTAAATCAAAACTATGTATTTTTAGCAGGGGCTTTAGGAGACAAAATATTGCATTGAAAATAAACAACCATGTCTTAGAATTAGTGGATAGCTATAAATATTTGGGACTATGGCTAGACAGATCGTTACGATGGGGACGTCATATTAACGAGGTAGTCAGAAAGTCACAGAAATACTTAAATATACTCAAAGTTCTGGCAGGTACTTCTTGGGGTATACACCCCAAACATTTACGCAGAATATATATAGCGATAGTCAGAAGTCGTGTAGACTACAGTTGTTTTATTTACGACAACAGTGCGAATTCACATTTATGTAAATTACAGAAAATACAGAATCAAGCACTGAGAATTATAGGTGGCTTTATAAAGTCTACGCCGATACACACCATGGAGAGTGAGCTATGTATTCCGCCATTGCATATAAGAAGAAAATTCCTAGCCTACAAATATGGTTTAAAATCCCTATCTTGGGCTAACAATGTAACGATTAAATTGTTAAAAGAACTAAATACGCTTATTACCAACAGTTATTGGACACGCAAAAAGATTCCATTACTTGTGACTGTTATAAATGAAATTGAAGATGTTCAGGTTGCCTCGTCCTCTCCACTGGAGATGTATACCTTAACAACATGGGTCACTTACATTGATGCGAATAATATAATTTCGGTTGGTTTGGATAGCATGCATCGAGCTAAAGAATTTTACGAATTAAACACGTTGAAACACGCTGTAATTAAAGAATTAATTGAGAAATATGCTGATTGGGTAGTAATTTACACAGATGGATCTATGAGCAATAAAGGTAGGGGAGCTTCATTTTATGTTCGCTTGCAAGAAAACGCTAGTCGATGTTTTAAAGTGATTGGAAATGTGTGTATCATGTCGTTGGAGCTTATTGCGATCTCAGAAGCACTTTCATATATCAAAACAATTGATGAGAATAAAGCTGTTATATGTTCAGACAGTAAGAGTGCCTTATATCATATAGCTCGATGCGCCTCTGGTCGCAGAGGTACACCGATAGCATACGAGATACTCTCTAAAATAGAGGAATTAGCGGAGAAAGGAGTAGATCTGAGGTTGCAGTGGGTTCCTTCGCACATTGGGATACCTGGTAATGAGGAGGCGGATAGATTAGCGAAAATTGGAAGTACAGAAGGACAAGAAATTTATGTGAAACCATATTATTCAGAAATATTAAGGAAATATAATGGACAGTGCTATGATTTGTGGAAGGAATATTTCAATCAGCGATCATTAGAAAAGGGCATATGGTATAAAACCATCCAATGTCAGCCTCCTCGTATACCTTGGTGTACATATAGTCGGTTAAGTAGGAAACTGATTATTATAGCGCACAGAATCAGAACCGGACATATTCCATCAAATAATTTTGCCTTTTTGATGGGAAAGGTTTCTTCCCCTAAATGTGATACTTGTGGAATAATAGATGATGTATACCATTTGTTGATGGAATGTGTTCAATTTAATGCAGAAAGAGAGGAATTATTTGAAAAATTGGATCTGGACAAATTGCAGGTCGGAATCATGAATTCTATACTTTCAAACCCTAACAGTGAAGGAGCTTGTTTTCTGTTTAAGCTATTATCATCTTAAGTTAAGCTAATAATGTATAACTAGTTAATAAGATTAATCGGACTGACATATACATATAGTATAAAAGTCCAAAAAAAAATAGAATAAAAAAAAAAAAAAAAAAAAAAAAATTTCTTCTCATTTAGTTGAAGAATATCGAGTGGTATTTTATTATAACATTTTACACAGTACCCCATAAAAGAAGTTTTTACTTTAGACAATCTGAAGCGCGGTTGATCTAGTTTGTTCCTATTCCTAGTGTTAAAATTATGCCTGTCACTTATCTTACTAAAAAGATGTAGATTTTTTCGAACGTACATAATATTTTCGAATATATATTGACAAGGAACCGTCATGATGTTAATTTTTTTAAACTGCTCTCTTAGAGATTCGCGTCTGCTGACATTGTAGATGGCTCTGACAGCCCTCTTTTGCAGAACGAAGATAGAATCAATATCTGCAGCTCGGCCCCACAGCAAAATACCGTAAGACATGATGCTATGGAAGTAACTAAAATAGACCAGTCTCGCGGTATCCACGTCTGTTAATTGTTATTACAATTACTTTGAATAATCACGCTATTGACTACAGTTCCTGGTCATGTTCACTTATTCGTTAAAGTTTATGATTATACCCACATAAATCTAAATAAACAAATTATAAGGTAGACGGATGCAGATAACTTACGAGTCATTCACCGCGACTAAATAAACGTTATTTGTTTTTGGTTGGTGTTATACTTGTTATTGTAACGGGTGATTTTTTAAGAGGTATAGGATTTGATTTTCAAAAAAAACACAAAAAATTTGAAAAATTTGATGAAATCTTTATTGGAATCGATAGAACGATCAATATAATTTAATGTTTGAAGATGATTTCATGCAAATGCTGGCCGCGGCTCCGGTTTAGATGGCCCATTCGCAAGGCCCAATTTCGGCACACTCTCTCCAACATATCAGCCGGTATATCACGAATAAATGCTTCAATATTGGCTCCCAGTGCGTCAATCGTTGCTGGTTTATCCCTGTAGACATGAGCCTTAACATGGCCCCACAAGAAATAGTCCAAAGGCGTTAGATCACACGATCTAGGCGGCCAATTGACGGGCCCAAAACGTGAGATAAACTGTTCACCGAAGGCGGCTCTCAATTGGGACATTGTTGCGCGTGCCGTGTGGCATGTGGCACCGTCTTGTTGAAACCACATGTCAGGCATGTCCAATTCTTCCACTTTGGGCAAAAAAAAATCGCCAATCATCACACGGTAGCGCTCGCCATTCACAGTAACGTTTTATCTCGTTATTAAAAATGTATTTATTTTCTCAAAGTTTATGAGGACATAATTTATGGTGCAATAAATAAATATAAAATCATATTTTAATTAGGTGCATAACTGCATATTATTATGTTACTGTGAAAGCCCGAAATGCGGTAAATCTTAGGATTTACCGGTAAATCCTAAGATTTACCGCAGTTCGGGTTTTTACAGTAACACATACACTAGTGTTAGGTAATAGGTAAAACGGGCTGGTGTCCGCAACTCCACGACAATGCGCGTATTTTGCGTACGGTACACTAGTGTTTTCATTATTATATCTATCTACTTACGAATACTTGCCTACTTAAAATTAAATAACTACTTATGGGTTCCTATGGCAATCCCAATTAGTTCGCTGTTTGAAAATGAATGGGTACTAGTATTAGAGATAGAATCCAAACCAGTGTTATCAAAAACCGGTTTTACCAAAAACCGGTTCTAACACGGGATATTTTTTTTATCACTACCCAAATTTTCATAGGGTGTCCTACCGATGAATATGAACAACAACAACAGCAGATTTTTTTTCGTTGTTTCAGAGGTGGTCGCATAGATTCATGGGTAGAACACCCAGTGAAAATTGGATATTGATAAAAAAATTGCCCTGTAGAAATGAAAAATAAACAGGTAAGCATAACAGCTTTGATATATGACGGAGAAGGTATGAGTGTGTCTCATTATCATCAACCATATTTCAATTACTGTGGATAGTGTTGGTTATTGCGCAATAGAAAAACGGTTTGCAGTTCAAATCAGATTGTAATTTCACGAACAATTTAATCATACACTGTAGGTACACGATACAACCAGATACACAGTAATATAATTATGTACACAAGTAACAAAGTGATTGGACTGAATGTTCACATCGTGGGCCGCATCAGATATAGGTAACTGTTGTGGTGAGACCGTTCCTGCTCCGTCAGTATCCAGTGGTGTTTCATGGGTGCTGAAATATTGGAAATATTTTTAACAATACAACATAAACATAATGTACCTTAAAATTAACCTATTCACTTCAACAACTAACTTCATAGTGGTGGTGCATTTCCGCTACATGCTGCGTAACTTGTAACCTGCCTATGAGAATAAAGTCTACCCTCAATGTGCCAAAAGAAATATAAGTAATAAAAAAATACACATGACGTGTTAAGAACCGGTTTTTACCTGGTACCGGTTTTCTTGAAATCCCATTCCCAATATATCAAAATACCGAAAAAACCGGTTTTTACCAAAAACCGTTTTTCACGTATAATATGTACATATGTTAGAAGTCATGAATAGTATTTATGACTTCTAACATACTCGTATGTACATATTATACGTGTTTTTTTTATATCCCATAACTCTAGGGGGTCATTATACTCATCATTATGAACAACTTTTACTATGGGACCTAACTCGAAATCGTGAAAAAAAATCAGCCGTTCCCTATATTTTGAAGAGTTATGCGAATATAAAATAAAATACTTATAACAGATGATTTTTTTTTTCGCAATTTTACGTTTAGTAAAAGTTGTTCATAATGATGAGTACATTGACCCCTAGAGGGGGATATAAAAAAAAACACGTATGTTCAAAAGCTTTCTCTAGTACCTACACAACTACACAGGGTCAAATTAAATTAGCTAGCGAAACTACGCAGCCGTGACGGATATAATAATAATAGGTAGGTATGTAAGCGAGCTTACTCAAAAAACTTGGGTGATACTGATTTGTACTAGTGCCCCATCAGATGTTTCTGGTAATTGTGGTGGTGTGACGGCTTTACTCATTCCTTGTGAGTCTGCTGGCAACTCCGCAATGTCAGACTCAGTGTTGATACGAGTTCTGTAAGAACATAATAAACCATATTATGTATAAATAAAGCTATTGGGGTACCTACATGAAAATTTTAGACCATAATATTATCTATCTCTATTGGGCCGTTTACACATTATGCCGGGGCTGCAGCGGCACCGCTGCATCAGTCACCCTTGGATTTGTAAAAACCCCCACACACGGCGCCGCGGCCGCGGCGGCAAGTTTTGATAAGACCTATCAAAACTCGCCGCCGCCGCGCGGCCGTGTGCAAGGGTTCATACAAAACCAAGGGAAACTTACTAAAACTACGGCATGATGTGTAAAGGGCCGTTCAAAACGAAAGTTGTGTGCTTATACAATAAATACGAGTTAGTACGTCAATGTCAAATATCAAAATTGGTATTTTTTGGGATAATAAATAAAAAACTTACCTATTCAGGTTCATCAATTTCAGCTGCTTGAGCTTCAGTCCTGAATAATTTTTTTTTATTATGTTTGTTCATCACTTTAGACTTCAATGTTCGCTTGAGTAGTCGGCGACAACGGACGCAATAAAGTTGTACACGAGTGCTCTCTAAGACGCGCTGCGGCCGACTGACGAGTGACGGGACTGCGCGAACGGTGGGATGTCGGACTTGCGCGCAATATTATAGTATTATATTGCACGCTTTTTTTATATACTTCTTTTTAAAATTCTAAACCCATAATCCCCTAATATCTTTAATGGTGAACATATCTAGACGAAATTTTATTGAAATTGCTTGAATTACAATCGAATAAAGCCGTTTTTTCTCATAAAATATGCAAATTTTGAGGAAACTTGCGATTTTTTTGTATCGAGCCAAATTATGTCAATCGTGTTTTGGCCCTCATAATTCACTAAAGAAAATCTTCAATTTTAATAATCATGAAAAAAATTCGGCAAATTTAGTAGTTTTTGAGGACAAAAATTGATTTTGCGTGCAGCCGAAATGCGTCAAAATCTTCTTTTGGGACCCATTTCGCCTTAATTACTTTATCGATTGTTTTTCTATTTAAAGTATAGGTAACTGCTGATCCTTTTAGTTATTTTTTAAACGTTTTATATTTATCATAAAGCCTAAATAGAAGAAAAGAAAATTAATGATGAATATAACATTAAGTATAATAATAATAGATATATGTAACATTTCTATTTTCAAAATAATTTGGTTTCAAATTGGTAATATTCGTATTTTGCTAGTAGCCTAACAGTACTCTTTTTTTGTTTTAGAGAAATACCTACTGTGAGTCGGAGGGTCAAAAGATATCAGGAAAAGCCTTGCCAGTCGAAAGCGAAGTGGAAGGCCCCAGCTAGTCAGTGAATATGAAACAAGTGGTTTCATACCAACGCAACGAATTATTCGACACATCTTTACGAACCGTTCGCCGTGCAAACCATTCGCCCATATTTGATTGAAAAACATAAACAAGACCTTTACTTTTGCGATACAGCGATGGGAAGCACGGAATGAGAGATCTGATGAGCAGTTGAAGTTGCATTGCATGGAAATATGGGAACATTTAAGAGGAACAGATATATGTTTCAATATTGTTGGATTCATGCGCCAGTGTTTACTTGATAGCATTGACAATAATGGGGTTATACAAAGTATTAAGTTATAAATTACAAATGGATTTTAGTAATTTAATTAAAATAATATTGTGTCATATCCGTAATAAGGATTATTTTGAGGTTTAGCTTCAATCTTCTTTTCATAAAGAAAATGAATAATTAAGCTATAACCGCAATAAGTCCTAATAAATACGATTTGTTAACTTTGACGTTTGAGATAGGCAACTAAAGTTAAAACGAACGAACTGGCAGTAAAAGTAGTACTTCTCAGTAGTTTAATTGTATTGTGACAAGGAGTCCGCACTTTTTTTTATTTACGTGGGTAGATGTGCTAGTTGTTAAATTGTTAGAGTACTTGCTTTACTTCAATAAATTGTTCTCTATGAGAAAATAAACTGTTTTAACTAGAAGTTAATTTATTTCTGGTTTATAAAATTATAACGAATAAACAATTTGAAATCACTTATAAAATATTTTTATTTTTAACCCCATATTACAATAACAATATAATAATAAAAATATAATAATTTATTATTCTCATTTATTAATCTATCGAATAATAAAAAAAAACCAATAAAGATTATTGTTGGTAAAGAAAAATAAAAGTCACATCTCGAGATTGGAACCCAGAGACCTATGCGTTCAATGATCCAACACGTAAGACTATTAGCTATCGGTACTTGATATAACGATTTGAATTTTAGCAATGCAATGGTATGAACCAACCAAGGTCATGCGTAATTACGTATGATTTTGGTTTTGTTCGACGCCAGCTAGTGTGCAAATTCTGAGGTGTGCGTTCTGTCACTGTGTTGATATATCACTTATACACACAGACGTAGGTACGGCCTTTACCGCGTGTTATAAAAAATACAATAATACAGCAATACAGTCCCTAAGCTGCTAATGAATTAATGACCGTTGACTGTACGTGGACTTATTTATAAACTTTTTTGTCATGACTGTAATTCTGTAAGTGATACTGTAATCTAAAAAAAAAACTTTAAGTTCGATTTTCTGCTTAAATTATGAGTTTAAGTATATTTGTGTTCTATGTTTTGTGCTAACCATGCAAAGTTAATAATTCTCGCAAATAAAACAATGGCAAACATGTTCCTAAAACCATTTTAATCAGTTAATATACCTACACAATATTTTAATTCTCATCATCATCATTTCAGCTGAAAGTCACCCACAACCCAAGCACCTCCACTTCGACCGGTTCTGTTCTTCTCGCATCCAACGGGTTCCTGCGGCCTTCACAAGGTCGTCGGTCCACCTAGTGGGAGGCCTTCCAACGCTACGTCTTCCGGTACGCGGTCGCCACTCTAGAACTGTTCAGCCACATCGGCCATCTGTTCTGCGAGCAATGTGCCCTGCCCACTGCCACTTAAGTTTGACAATTATTCGGGCTACGTCGGTTACCTTGGTTCTCTTCATTTCTGATTCGATCACGCAGGGAAACTCCAAGCATAGCCCTCTCACTTTTATTTCGTAGTTTTAAAAGTTATCACTTCTGTCGGCATTCCCCATGACGCCTATATTGTTCTTAACGTTTTTGTATATGCCCATCGGGGTCTCCGTGGCTCCAGAACAGTTTTAAGCTAGTAAGACTAGTAATGAAAAAAAGGGGGTCATGATCCTATGTAACTACACTTTGGAATGGGCAACTAGCTTCATCTTTCTGACTGACCATAAGCTTGACAATATTGAAAAGTGCCTTTAATTGGTTATTTGTAATACTGCTTTGAGTTTGAGTTTATTCCACCATACCTATACATATAGCAAACACGAAAATACGATTTTAGGAATCACTAAGTAAATTTGGTCGCCGGCATACTTACTGCGAGCCAACACCGCACGCGGGCCCACCAGTCTCTTCCAGCGTGGCCAGCGCTGCACAAGCACAAGCGCGCCGAACAGCACGTAGAACAGTACGAACAGCGCCAGCGTCAGGCCCGCGCTCACCATGTACTGCGCACGAGTCAGCGCCGCCTGCAACACGTCGCAACTCGCACGTTACACGCGGTACAGCGCGAGCGCGAGACCGCGGCGCACTGTACACTGTACCGACTGTACGGACTGTACCTGCGTGTGCAGGGTGAGCGCCTTGCGACGCGGCGGAGGCGCTTCGCTGATGCTCTGCTGCTGGTCCAGCACGGCGGCCTCCCACAGCCAGTCCACCTCAGCCGGTTCCTCCTCGCGGCATGCTTCGTCCGAGTGCTGCACTACCGATAGTATGTAGAAACCCTGCGGGTATCGGTTGCGCTGAAAACCAACAGAGACACTTCACTTGCTAACTCTTAATTTATTTGTCCTCTAGGCAAAAAATGGTGATAGGTAGGTACGATAATATATAGTGAAATGGTTTTAATTACCGATAGCTGCACCCCGCCGGATCGCATTACGGTCATCCTTAACGTTGAAACTTCTATTTCTTCCAGCGTCTCTGCTATCGGGCACTGAAACAATGTCACGAATCACAACAATAATGATATACTTACAATACAGATACGGACATCTCCGTCAGGCGTTTGTAAGTAGGTACCGCTGTGCGCTGTGACGAGGAAAGGTGATGCGCCTTCGTAAATACAGGTACACAGGGCACAGGTAATTAGTTTACATCGCGCATACATCGGTAACTGTCATTATTATTGTGTGGGTATACGTAATAAATATACACGCGGTTAAAGATAAAATAAACGGGTTCACAAAGAAACAATATGAGCCCATATTTTAGTCAAATATAACAAGGTTCCCACAGCAAAGTGGTAAGCGCCTGCGATAGCTACTGATGAAAGCTAGGCGACGGCGACGTGAGTTTGATCCCAACTGAGGAGTTTGGTTTTGCTGATTTACTTTTTGCTTTTATTCAATTAATTTTGTGGTCAAAGAAAAAAAAAAGTAGAAAGTTAATTAAATAAAACCAATAAAATCAATTTATTTTTTATTAGATAAACATTGGTATTGGTTGGAATGAGCGAGCTTATCGCTTGGGTCATTTAATTAGCAAATGATCCGTCTCGTTTCTTCCAATATGTTCTTTCCTTACAATGGTTGTTTTAAGGTTCAATTTGGTGTGGGCTGTATGTTAGCAAAAAAACTTGTGTGGCCGATACAATGATTTAATGCAAACTGGTTTAATAAATTTCTTTAGCTATTCATACTAGACGTTCGAATGAGTAAAACACTGTTGTTTAACAGTTTTTTTTACAAAAACAAAGATTTTTGTTGGTTAATTGTGGACGTAAATAGTTTGTTAAAGTAGGTAGGTATATAAATTGAAACAAAGTAAAATTAGAGTGAATCAACATGTTAGATAGTAAGAAATTATGACAACTTCTAAACGCATAACAATAACACCACTTCACCAAATGCTAAGGTTTGTATTTGTTCACATTCGCTTAACATATATGAACATTATGTGCATAAAAATAAGGTTCATAGTCGTCTACTAATAAAAATAAATTTGACTAATAATTAGTCGGCAAACCATCGTTTTCTATCACCACATTGTTCTCCCAATCAAAATTAATGTATGACCTAGCAAACTGTAGTCGGTTTTGTTGGTGCACAGTGGACAGCAAAATCTTCCGCGCTGGCTTGCTGCAACGTAAACCAGCTGAATGTAGGTGATTTCTCACAGTTTGTAGGCACACATTGTGTGCTGTTACTGTTACGCGGGTGGACAAGATGGGATCAGCCTTGTGCCACTATGTCGTGGTGTCGAGCCGATGAATATGTTCTACGTCTCCTGAATCCGCATATCGGCGGACCCATAACTGCACAGTCTCTCTCTCTGTGGATACACAACAAAACAGTATTTAAAATACTTACCTATAATAATAGCTATTATTATAATAAATCCTACTAATATTATAAATGCGAAAGTTTGTATGTATGGATGTATGGATGTTTGTTACTCTTTCACGCAAAAACTACTGAACAGATTTTGACGAAATTTAGCACACAGATAGTTTATAACCAGGATTAACATATAGGATACTTTTTATCCCGACATTCCCACGGGATCGAAACTTATGCGGGTGAAACCGCGGGGCGCAGCTAGTAAATATATATAACCACTGTATTTATATAGGTACTGTGTATATAATATACTATAAATACTTATACCTAATGAATATTACTTAAATATATACAATACATATGCGCATACAAGTTACAATACTTATATGTTTTCAATATACACTGAGTAAACATAATAATTTATTTTTATTCACGTTATTCGAAGGCTTAGATTTAATCTGTCTGAAGGCCCGTGTCGTAGTGGAACAAAAATGGGCTAGACCAAGTTAATTTTATCATAATCATCAAGACAAAAAAAAAATATAATTCATTTATAATAATCTATCTATCTATCTATATATATAAAATTCAAAGTCCTGACTGACTGACTGACTGAGACATCAACGCACAGCCTAAACTGCTGGTCCTAGAGACATGAAATTTGGAGGGTGTATTCTTCGTGAAGAGTAGGTATCCACTAAGAAAGGGTTTTTCGAAATTCTACCCCTAATAGGGTGAAATTTGGGGATTTTGTTTGTATGAAAAATCTTATTCCTTGAGTTAATAAACTTGAAACTTGGCACGAATACTTATCTAAGTAAATTATGAAGTTGGGCATTTTTTGTTTTTATAAACTACCCCCTAAAAGGGGATTGGGGTGTTTCAAAGTTTGTATGGAAGAATTTTAGCGCGCGGTTCGATTTAATCGAAACTCAGTATTTATACCTAAAATTGAAAGGAAAGAATAATGTGTACCAGGGTTTTTCTAAAATCTACCCCTGACGGCCTGAAAAGGGGTAGTCAATTTTACAGGGTAGGATTTTACAGCGTGGCTTGATTAATTCGAAAATTGGTATAAATAATCTTTGAGTCAAGTTATGAACACATCCCAAATGATTTTTCAAAATTCCACCCAAATCTTAGTCGTTAGGTTAATAATCTTGGAAATTGGCATGAATACTCGCCTAAGTAAGCAATAAAGTTTATCATTATAAGTTTTTCAAACTACCCCTCAAAGCGGGGTATAGGGGTGTTGAAGTTTGTGTGGAAGAAATTGAATGCGCGGTCCGATTAACTCGAAACTCAGTATTGATACTTTTGACAGAAAATAATTAATAATAAGTATGTAAAATTGTCGAAAATTGACCCCTGACGGGGCAAAAGGGGGTAATTCGGTTTTAAGGGGAGGATTTGAACTTGAAACTGTATGTTACATTTTCACGCCTAAAACACTGAACTACTGATTTGGCAAAGAGATAGATGGCATCCTGGGGAAGCACATACTTTTTATCCTGGTAGCACGTTCCCGTGGGATAACTTCCGACATCCACGCGGGCGAAGCCGCGGGCAGAAGCTAGTTTACCTATATTATAACTATGGTAGGTATTAAACTTAAGTTACATTAATTTATTCCTAGGTAATATTGAAAGGTGAGACGAGTTATTTAAATTGAAATAGTTATAATATCAAACTGTTACTCACCGATATCATTAGGCGCCTTGCAATTTCACATATAGATGAGAGACGTTTAGCTCATGCAGAACAACGATTTCTGCCTTTTTTAACATTGACAAAAGTTGCATGGTTGGATCCACAGAAATAAATCCGCACATGAATACGAGTAACAATCGTAGACTGACAACTAAGAACGCTCGTTTTTTGTAAAATAGGGTGCTCGAAAACCATTTTTTTTAAACTATCGGTAGTTATTTTCTAAATACCTAGTCAAAATAACATGGCCACTTTTAAGTGATGTTTCAACAACATAATGAATACAAAAACAATAAGACATAGGGTGCTCGAAAACCATTTTTTTTTAAACTATCGGTAGTTTTTTCTAAATACCTAATCAAAATAAAATGGCCTGAGAGTTCCATGGCTGTCTCAAACGTTGCAAACTTCATTACTCATCCATGAACGGGATCGAATCGTTATAAATTCAACTTTTAAGTGATGTTTTAACAACATAATGAATACAAAAACAAAAAGACATGAATACAAAAACAAAAAGACATTTGCTGCATACATGGTTTGAACTTACGACTTTTCGTTCACTGACCAAAGACGATAATTTGTAATACTGTGACGATAGCCATTGTGCCAAGGTTGCTGTATTAACATAATGCGAAACATTATATCTCATTCGATAACACCAATGAATGAATAGGTACTATTGTGCCATACGCATATTAGTAAACACAGAGCTCGCTCGTTCACCTCACCCACACATATAAAATGTAAACCAATTACTTTGGTCGACTGTACCTAGCTAAGTTTTAGTACTTAGTAGAAATTGTTGTCGGAAAACAAAATGATGTAGTTCACACGGCTACACATCAAGCTATACATAACCAGTATAAGCTGACTGCTGATTGTACGAAAAACATATAGGTACAATGAGAGGTCGGCTAAAACTGGAAATGTATAGCTTGATGTGTAGCCGTGTGTACATAAGTGCTACCTCAAGCCTTCTACAACTGGATGTCGCCCTGCCAGTGGCCATGGCAGAGCCGCTTGTTGGTTGTTGCTACTGACCGTGTAGTTCTGCACGGCGATGGTGGCGCACACGTCGTCGTCGGACTCCACCATCAGCCGCACGCTGTTCTGTCCCGGCAGCCACCTGTAGAAGTTAACGCGCGGCGCTCCCTGCAACATTAGTGAGTAGGTACCTATGTGTAAATAAACGAATTCAACGAGTTTTCAATGTTAATCTTGGAAGTAAGGCCAGATTGGATTTGCTGAACATTGTAAAAACTATCTTTGCATTGTATAAATTCAATCTCTTAGTATTGCATAGCACATGTGTGAGTACCTACCATAAAGCTACCATTTACTTACTGGGCACGTCTTTCATGATTTGAAGGGCACGTTCAAATCATGAAGTGCTGAGAGTTTGTCATGCTCGTTCAAATATCTCGCTGGTGGTTGCGTGTTTTATAAATTTCTTTATTGCCATTAAAACAGGTTACAGAAAAATGCGAGACCCTGGCTCCAGACCTAGGTTAGAGTACCTGTATTTCAAGAGCCAGGTGTGTGTTGGATCAGTACCTAAGTTCCCTTCAAAACGGTTGAGCTTATCCATACTTACGCCATGTTCGTGAACAACCGATCCATTCTGTAAAAATCTCACCGTGAAAGGTTAGGTGAAGTGAGCTTGGAGTGAGATGTCAATAGTATTAATCCCTAGCATTAGTTGGAATGACAGCTCACTCCACGCTCACTTCACCGTTTTCACGGTGAGATGATGGTTCGTTTATGTAAAGCAAGAAGAGTGTAGGTCCCAAAATACTTCCCTGGGGTACACCAAAACGGATGTTTGCATCATTACTATATCATGAGTCGATTTTCACACATTGCGAAAGATTTGATAGATAGTCTGAGAAGATTTTAAGTGCCATGCCACGGATTCCAATGCTTTCCATCTTCAATATCAGTGTGATTACAGAAACACAGTCAAGAAAGACGCCGAAGCACTTAAACCCCTCATCCAACTTGGTTACTACAAGACTTGTGAAATCTAAGACCGCGTCCTCAATATTTTGTAAGACTTTTATGATTTAAAAGAGTGTCCATGGAGTTTCTTGCCCGTTCTTCTCCATAGGTACCTACGCTTTGGAATGGGTAACTAGCTTCATCTTTCTGACTGACCGACCCTTTGACAATTCAAAAGTGCCTGTAATTGGTTTAGTTGAATTAAATGATTTGAGTTTCAGTTTGAGTTTGAGTTTCAGTAGAGATTCCCCGTCTAAAGCCATATTGATTTTTTGCTAATATATTATATTTTGCAAGATATGTGGTAAGACTCTTGTTGAGTATCCGTTCTAAAATTTTAGACAGAGAGCTCAAAACTGAAATCGGTCTGTAGTGGTTAACGTTGGATCTGTCACCACTCTTGTAGATAGGATGGACTACAGCGTTTTTGAAAGCATTGCGGAAAGTACCAGACTCGATGGCGCAGTTACAGACGTGTGTTATGGGTATAGCTAAAGAGGAGCTAGACTCTTTGAGGATACTTGCAGGGATTTTGTCATATCCAGTGGCACAGTCACTGCGTAAGCTATCAATAATCCTTTTAACATCAGTTTTGTCGACCGGCATAATGGCAAAGAAATTGCACGGTGAGGTTTGTGCTGGGCATTCAACTTGGGATCCAGAGTGAGTTTTAATTGTCGAAGCTAAGCTTTCACCTACAGTAACAAAGAAGCTATTTACCTCGTTAATGGACACTTTCGTGTCAGCAGAGCTCAGTAGAAGTGCACTTGGGGACTGAGGGGGGGAGTTCTGATTTATTATACCTTTAATAGCTTTCCATGTGGCCTTGGTATTGTTTTTAGCTTTAAGCAACTCATTTTTATCGTACGACCTTTTAATTTTTTTAAGAAGGGAATTGAGATAATTTCGGTATCTGGTATAGGTGGTCATAAGAATATTATTATCTGGGGATGATTTGGATTTTTTATGAAGCCTGTCTCTATTTCTAATGCACCGAACTAGACCTGGTGTCATCCAGGGCTTTGGAATTCTACATTTTCTGGGGACACGTACGAAAGTATGTCCACGTACCTACCTGTTGCGTCTCCACGGTGGTTGAAGACTGGAAGGGCAGGCGCCAATCGCGCGCGAAGTTGGCGCGCAGTTGCACGCGCGTGGGTGCGGCGCACGACGAGCTCACGTGCAGGGAGAACTCACCCGACGTAGGTAACGTCGGATCGTCAGAACCTGACGAAATTACATAATGATAATGTCTGGTCACCGATCCCTGAAACTTACAGACTTTTTGCGTTATTTACGTTGAGCAGACAAATTTTTCGAACATGATGCAATGAATAGCAATATCCTTCAAAATTATTCAGATTGTGATTGAAAGTGTTACGCAACTCGGGTGCAGAATCTATTTAAAAATTATCTTATTGTTATTATTGTCTCCTTTATTTGAATATAAACATATAAATTATATTTTTAAATATTAGGATATAAAAAGTATAAAAACATTTTAGAATATAAAAAATAGTAGCCCACCGGTATCGGGAACAGGGTCCAAGCTACCGGTGGTCAGGGCTCCAGAGAGAGGAACCTCCTGACGATGCGAGCCGTGTCCAGAAGTACCGCTTTCTGAATCAAGCCCTTGATCCAGCTGCCCAACGAGAGCCTTCTCAGGTGTTGGTCGAAGCTCTTAGCTACTAATTAAGCCATTGGCTGTCCCGATTATTGGCACAATGATCGCCGAGTCCACATCCCACATGTCGACAACCTCGCGAGCCAAGTCAAGATACTTGATTTGTCAGCCCCGGATCTAGGGGGGGGCAAGCCGGGGCCTATGCCCCGGGCGGCAAGTTCAGAGGGCGGCAAAATTCACACTTTACAGACGAATGGATAACTACAAGTACAGAAATTTCATGGCCATTATAATATCAACTCGACCGATACCCAGAGCGCGGAGTGAGACGTGCTGCACGAACATTTATATACCTACTCAGGCAGGTCATCTCTTAACTGCTATAAAGGATTTTAAATTTATTCTTAATTTAACTATTTGGGCTTGCTAGCTTTATTCTTCAATAAGTTGTTGCTGGAAGAAGCCATCCCTGACGAATGGTGTAACAGTTCGCTGGTGCCCATCTTTAAAAACAAAGGTGATGTGCTGGAGTGCAACAACTATAGAGGAATAAAGCTAATGTCACATAGTATGAAGGCTTGGGAGAAAGTTATTGAAAGGCGACTGAGAGAAGAGAGTGAAATTTCGCAAAACCAATTCGGTTTTATGCCTGGTCGAGGAACAACAGATGCCATCTTTGCTATCCGCCAGCTGTGCGAGAAATACAGAAGTGCGCATAAGAACTTGCACATGGTATTTGTTGACCTCGAAAAGGCATATGACAGAGTGCCTCGTGAAGTTTTGTGGTGGGCGCTGAAGGAGAACGGCGTGCCAGGGAAGTATGTGCAGTTGATTAGATCGATGTACAGTCGATGTAGTACCCAAGTCCGGTCTACAGTGGGCACTACTGGCAGCTTCGATGTGGCTGTCGGCTTGCACCAGGGTTCAGCACTCAGCCCGTACCTCTTTGTGCTGATAATGGATGCTCTTACATCGGATATCCAAGAGGAGGCTCCATGGTGTATGCTGTTCGCCGATGACATTGTGCTGGTTGCCGAGAACGGCTTAGAGGTCCAGAGCAGATTGGAAGGGTGGTGGGAAAGACTCGAGACCGTTGGCCTGAGAGTAAGTCGGACCAAAACGGAGTATCTGTTTTGCGATTTTGGCGGTCTCTCCAGTCCTTGGCCCATATCTCACGCCGGAACGCCCTTATCGATCTGCTCCGACTTTCGGTACCTCGGGTCGCTTGTCCAAGGAGATGGCGAAGTAGACCGAGACGTAACGCATCGGATCAACTCAGGATGGATGAAATGGCGACAGGTCACAGGAACAACTTGCGACCCACGGATGCCCCTCAAGTTAAAGGGGAAAATTTATAAGTCTGTGATAAGGCCTGTCGTACTGTATGGGTCTGAATGCTGGGCTGTGAAGAAGACGGATGAAAGAAGATTGCATGCAGCGGAGATGAGAATGTTGAGATGCATGTGTGGAGTGACGAGAATGGATAAAGTAAGAAATGAGTATATAAGAGGAAGTTTGAAAGTGGCGCCAGTGACAGAAAAGTTGAAAGGAAATCGTTTAGCTTGGTATGGGCATGTGATGAGAAGGGACGAAACGCATGTGACTAAAAGAGTGATGAATATACATGTTGATGGATGGAGAGGGAGAGGAAGGCCGAAGAAAAGATGGATGGATTGTGTGAGGAATGATATGAAAGAGAAGGGAGTGAATGATAGCGTGACGGTTGACAGGGGAGAATGGAAGAAGAAAACGTGTTGCGCCGACCCCAAGTAACATGGGATAAGGGCAGGAAAATGATGATGGGCGAATATTTTCCGCGAAATCAGTCGAGTGAATATAGAAATTCAGAAAGAAGATATTATCCTTGCCCGTTCCGTGGCACTAATGGATGGTCTGCTCAAAACTTTGCAAAAAATGAGACAAAATCCAATGGAATATTGGATGAAAGAGGCTGCAGAAGTTGCTGAAAAAAGTGGTGTTGACCCTATTTTGCAAAACAAACGAATTCCGAAACGTAAAAAACATTTTGATGAGATGTGTGAAGACGAATTACAAACCGGCACCCTAATTGCGTAACACACGATCAATTGGAATCTGTTTCATTTTGACAGTTCAACAACATTCATTGCGTTATTTACGTTGTGGAGCAGACACAATATTCGAACATATGAAGCAATGGATTATAATAGCAATATCCTTCAAAATGATTCAGATTGAGATTGACTGTGTGTTACGCAATTAGGGTGCTGTTCAACTATTTTCTAAAGAAATAATGATGGTATTTGATCGAAACATATCAGAAATTAAAAAGAGGTTTGATTGTGCTACCATGCTGAATTTGAATTTTGTGGTACTAAAATTTTGAAAATGTCAATCGAAGAACTGCAAAAGTATGGAGCAGATCTGGCTCGAAAATTTGAATTCTGCCAGGAGCTTTACGTTTTTAAAGAGCAAGCTCCGCTTTTATTTAGTGATATAGAAAAGGCTAACGGTTTCTATCTCCTGCAACAGATCTATGCGCATGATTTGCAGGATGCTTTTCCTAATATTTGTATTGCCCTGCATCCGCAAGCTACATCCGCAAGCTGCGAGTGAAGTTTTAGCAAACTAAAACTAATTAAAAATTATTTGCGATCTTCTATGAGCCAGGAACGTTTATTGAGTCTTGCAATCTTAGCGATAGAAAATCGAATTGCACACGAGTTAAATTATGACAAGGCCATAGATTTATTTGCTGAACAAAAAGTTCGAAGAGTAAAATTGTAATTTCCATTCACAAATACAATAATATATTTGACTTTTATTTTTATTATACCTACATATTTTTATTTTAAATCCTATCCTGTGCTGTGTATAAAATATATATCCTACACGTTTATGTCTATATGTAATATCTGTAAATAAATAGGCTTAACACAGAAAGAACAGCGATGGATGCATTATTTCCGGAAGGCCTATGTAGGCTATGTCCAAATTTCAATCAATTAGCGGACATCTGATAGCTGAAATTATATGGATGATAAAGGTAAAAATAAATGTAGGTAAGTGGGCGGGAGCGGCATTTTTCAGCTTTTGCCCCGCCTAAAAAAAATTGAAGATCCGGGGCTGTGATTTGTTTATCTTTTTCGGCTTTCAAGAGGTTGTCATCAAGCGGATCGGTTATGTCAACCAATCATTGCCCACCGCTCAGATCGATCCACCACCACTATATTAGGCTTATTGGTAACAATAGTCCTGTCAGTGATGATGGATCGATCCCAGTACAATGTGATATTACCGTTTTCGAGAATTGGGTCGGGCACATACCTGTAGTACGGCACCTCCGATTCCACAAGGTTGTATTATATTTCAGAGCAAATTGCTGATGGATAATCCTAGCTATAAGTTGTGTCTATGCAAGTATTCTCCGTTACCTAGACGAGAACACCCAGAGATAATATGCCTGATTGATTCCCCCGGCCGGTGGCATGCCCGACAGATGTCAACCGTGCCGTCTTTCACAATAAATCTCCGGTAATTGTTCGTCATCATCAACTTCGTCCATAATTGCAAAGACAAAACCTTCGGTTTCTCCAAAGAGGTCACCGAAACGCAGCCAGGCTACGGACGCTAGTAGATGTATATCGGGCCCATGTAGGGCCCGAAAAAAGCGCCTGTGAAGCTCTATACGCTGCCATACTTCCACGCGTTCATTAGTGTCAAGCACTACTGCCTTGCGCCAGTTCTCTTCACCCAAGGAGAGCGGTGTGAGGCCCTTGTTCACCGCGACTACATCTGGATGCATCCCCATATCGGTTTCTAGAAAATATTCCCTGAGACTGCATATCTCGCGATTGTGGAGGTTCTTAGCGTTTAAAAAGCTTCGACCTCCACACTTTCGCGAGATATTACAGCCTCATTACCGATGACCGTGGGTGATGCATTCTATTTGCAGTTAGCAGCGTACGGTCCGTCCTAGCCATGGCGTCGAGTTCGGTCTGAGTCCATTTGAGTATGCCGAAAGAGTACATCAAAACCGGCATGACCCAACCATTGAAGGCACGCACCTTGTTTCCGCCTGATAAAAGACTAGTAAATACTTTTTTCAGGCGGCCAAAGAAGCGCTTCTTCAACGATTGCTTCATGTCAATAACATTGATGCCCAACGCTTCCGACATACCCAAATAATTAAAGGTTTCGCTTGCGGAGAGGGCTCTAAGGTTTGTGGAATCCGAGAGTTGGGTTCCCACGGATTCCACAATCTCCCCTCGCTTTACATGCATGACCGCACATTTGTCCACACCAAATTCCATCCTGATGGCGCTACTGAAAGTTTCAGTAATTTTCAGTAGCTCCATCAGTTGCAAATTGTTGGGGGCACAGAGTTTTAGGTCATCCATATAGAGGAGGTGAGCTATTACCTGACCACCTCTTCTCAGCCGATAGCCTAGACCTGAATTTTCCAGCAGCGTGCTTAGAGGATTCAAGGCTAAGCAGAACCTGCATCCTGGATAGGATGCCAGGATACACGCGTGCAGTGTGGACGGGCGCATTGTCTTGCAAAAACAGAACTCCTTTCGTGAATTTGCCTCTCCTCTTCTCGACAATGACTTGTTGCAATTTTATCAACAATGCGGCGTAATAGTCTCCATTAATTGTAACATTTTTAGGAAGAAAGTCGATAAGCAAAATCCCTTCACAATCCCAAAAAACTGTGGCCATGAGCTTGGACGCCGATCTTTCCACTTTGAATTTCAGTAGCGGCTTTTCTCCCTTTACTGCATTGACTCCTGTTTTGATTCCGGATCATACTGTCGGATCCATAATGTCTCATCAACGGTAACAAGATGAGAAAAAATATCGTCGGGATTATCGCCACACAAGTCCAAAAACTCCTGCGATGTTGTCACTCGACGCTGCTTATCCAGTGGTGTGAGCATTTTCGGCACCCATCGAGCACACATCTTTTTCATGTGCAAATGATTATGCAAAATGTCGCCGATTCGTTCCTTGCTGATGTTTATGGCTTCAGCTATCTGCCACAACTTGATTCGTCGATCTTCAAGGACGAGATTTTTCATTTTTTTGACCTGGGATCATCTTCGAGCGACTCCCTACCGTGTTTGAATTCTCGGTTCCAGCGTTTTACGGTAGCAAATGAAGGTGCCGACTCTTCATAAACTGCAGACATCTCTTCAAATATTTCCGTCGGCGTTTTGTTATTCTTTATGAGGAATTTAATAACAGCTCTTACTCCAATTTCGTACAAAACGCGGATGACTCGGACATGGTGATGTTTACGGTCCAATAACTTAAATCGTAATGATGCTAATAACATTAAACTTGTCATTTATATTACTATGGGTACCCTCAATTAATAATGAGCTGCCAGAGTCAATAGTGACTCATTAAGGTACCTAGTTGCATCGCGACCAATGACGAAGCAGGCGTAACGTGACTATTCCATGATTCGTGGCGACGTCGATCAAGTACAACGTCATCCAGCATATGGTTACGCTGGATGACCCGCACCTGATCCGACAGTCGTTGCGCCGACACGTTGACAGCTGGCTCAAGCACCAGAAACAGTCTGTCATCCTGTATCAGAGGCCGGTGGGCCTCGGAGCCCTAAGCTGGCCGGTGGTCGGCCTCTTCCGCGTCGACGTACTGGTGGTGGTGTCGTCGGCAGCGAAAAGTATTCGTCGCTCGAGCTCGACGCAACTGCAGCGGCCGGTGTCACTGGACTCACATCTGGAGCAGGTTCCGGCAACTGCAAGGCGGAACTGAGCGACGAACCCAAAGGTGTTGGGTGTGTGCTTTCAAGTTGTCGTGCCCGACTTCGTGTCAGCATTGTAATATTCTACTGTCTATTGTTAGATCCATCATGATATAGTATAGTAGTATTACGAGCTTCGGGCTTGTGACAATAAAAACTGCCGATATAAATTACCAAAAATTACACTTTAATTAATCAACACTAATAACAATTCAAACTCACTAATTATAACACACAATTTCGCTTAAGTCGCACTTGAAGATCGCTTTCGATGTATTCGCTTCTATCGCCAAACTGTGTCGAATCGCGGTTATTCCCGGCCTTATATAGTTTTGCCACTTGATACTAGATGGCGCTAGTGGTAACTAATGTCACCATGTATCAGGCATTAATTGTGGCGCGCAACAGTAGTATGAAGTTACCGTCATAAAAATGGTGTAGGAACACATATCAAAAGATTTGTTGTTTGATTATTTATAATAAAAAATATCGGAGTAAAATTTTTTATCACTGTCAGCTTGACAGTCTGGCCACAGATTGTTATTATTATTATTATTTCCTTTATTTCATCTACCTACATACTTACATTTTTATAAACAAAAAGATTAAAAAAAATATTTTTATTATTAATAAGTAACAAAGTCGTCAGATTTAGGGAAAGCCCACAATTTCTTCATCAGATTTGCGTATTTAACTTATTATGGGTTAGGTCGCACACGGTCATACAAAAATCAACGGCTCTTTAGATCACTATTGTATTTTGGTCCATTTTCGTAATCTGAAAGCGGACTCCTGACCTCGGGGCTTCCATCTGAAGCTATTCAAATATATTCTCGGTGTTCGCTCATCATGCTGCACCTACTCAGCTGTCATGCAAGTTTTCGTCCTGCATATGCTTGCCCAAAAACCCCTCTGCGCTCCCCTACGTATCTAGATTTTCATAAGTACCGATGGTAGTTAGTATCGATGGTATTGTGTGTGGAGTGTGGAGCATCTTTTTACGAGTGTATTGTGTTGTGTATAACGCCTAATGTATGATACTGACCGCAGTCGTCGTTGAGCTTCTCGGCGTCGACGCTGTCGTCGGGGCACAGCGTGCGCTCCAGCTCGTACAGCATGGCGGCGCCTGAACGGTACGGCAGCTGCCACGTCCACGCACCTGCCACCCACATGCACACCTCACTCTCAATATACCGGGCCAGTTATTACGAATCAATCACCCCAGGCGATGGCAACTTTTCGGCCCGACACTGTATCAGTACCAGAATTCTCCGGCGATGGACAAATAAGAGTGTTGACAGATAAATCTCGCGACCTTATGGTCCCATTCTGCTAACAGACGATGAGTTTGTATTGAAGTCAAAGTAGGTAGTCTGATAGTGTTAACACTAGAAATAAGGACAAACTACGTGCCCCCTTCACCGGCTTCATAAAGGCATACTATTCCATCAACGACTACTTAGACGATAAGAATAGTTGGTCACCCTAGTTTAACGCAAGACAATGTTTATGTTCTTTCTCCAGAATTAGCTTACTGACAGGTTATTGTTATTAACTTATTTTACTTCGATGGTCTTAGTTTATCTTTTTGTGACTTCAAATGATAGCTATGTGAACAGAACACAGCAATGCATAAATGTGTAAGCTGTCACGCCCTTTATGCCTGGAGGCTTTTATTTGGGTAGTAAGTTTTTTTATTTACATTTTAATTAATTATTTTTTAGCTTGAGTACGTATAGTTTTTATTATATTTGTTGGTATATTGGCGTGGCTAGCTGACATATTATGGCAAATAATTTAATTTTATGTTCTGGTTTTGTAATGTTAATTACCGAACATAGGTACAGTCAACAGCAACCGTTAATTAGTATTGAATTTCTGATTTTGATCATCTACTTTTGCTGTTGACTGTACCTAGTATTGTATACAATCAAGTATTTTTTTAAATTGAACAGACATCTGTGCTGCTGGGGAGTTTGTTGCGCCACTTCTTCTTCCCAGCGATAGCACTTGGAAGTGGTGAAGGGCGGGTGTTTTTGGGGCTGTCTTTGTGATGTTTGTGAAGTGCTGATTCTCAGCCTAATTTGAATAAATGACTTTTGATTTTGATTTTTTGATTTTGATACAAGGAGTGTTTTTTGTTTTACAGACTAATCCATAAAAAATACAAATCAAAAGTGTTTATTTAAATTAGGCTGAGAAACAGCACTTTTTGGACGTCGAAATTACATAAGACAGTCCCTTAAAACGCCCGCCCTTCACCACTTCCTAGTACTTTCGCTGGGAAGAAGAAGTGGCGCAACAAACTACCCAGCAGCACAGCTGTCTGTTCAGTTAGAAAATACTTGATTCTATACAATAGTAGGTAAGCAAAGTAAGTAACATTACATAGGTACATAGATGACCTATAGGTGAACCGGCAAAATATGAACCTATAGCTGTTCCTCAGACGTCAACTTGCACTTCACTCGCCCTTCAGGAGCTGGACGCATCCGGGAATTGAACAAAGTGTGTTCGATGGGAAAATATCTGTAGAGCGCACCATCAAGTCGGTGGAGTGTGCGGAGACTGACTCTATAATCACGTCGGGCCTTACATAAATAGGTAACCCACACCATCTACCGTGACCGGAACAGAACCATCTATGGGTGAGTGCGATGATAAAATGGAGCCGGTACAGTGCCTCCTACCACGTACACTAAGTGTTTGCCTAGGATAACCTTAGAGGCTGCGGTAGGAGCATATAAACAGTAGTTAAACAATAAGGGGTTTATTCATAAACGATGACTAAAGTTAAGTAACGTTTAAACGTCAAAAATATATGGTTAAACAGTCGCTAGTCACTGCTTAACTTTAAGCAACGTTTATGAATAAAGGGGTTGTTTTTGACCTTAATTGACCTAGCAAGTCAATTGAATTCTATCTTTACCTATTCTGCGCCTCGCTGTGACGAGCAGCGGCCGCGAAGTGTCGCCACCATCGGCTTTGACCCACACTCGTATCGGAAACACGCCCTGTGCCGGGTGCTACAAATATCAAGGAGCTCGTGTTACACATTTAATAAGTAGGTACAATCAACAAAAATTCTGCACAGGTACAGCATTCATTATTAAAGTTCGTGTGTAGTGGACTCACCGGCGCAAACGACAAGATGTACTCGACGGCCGAGGTCACCACCAGCTCGTGCGTCTCCTCGAACGTGAGCCTGTCAGACAACGCCATAAACTATAATCTAGTTAAACTTACACAATGCACAAATTATTCATAAGCACACAGGAGGCTAGTATATTGTAGGTATATTTCATGTGGACTTGAAAATAAATTCTAAAAATGTTTCCTTGTTATGCAGCTAAATAAACTAGAACGGGCGCGTTGCTATGAGTATCCGAGTAACTCTGGTGAGCAAAATGAGCTTTTGAGATAGGAGTTGGGCGAAGTTCTGAACTGCCAGAAAAGTAAAGTGATCAGACTCTTCACTACTTTTCTCTTCTCACAGACTTAGGAGAAGGATCTACGGTGTATGAAATCCGAAAGTTGAATTCCCTCGGATTCCATAATCTCACCTCGCTTTACATGCATGACTGCACATTTGTCCACACCATACTCCATCCTAATGGCGCTACTGAAAGTTTCAGTTAACTTCTGTAGTTCCATCAGTCGCAATTTGTTGGGGGCAAAGTAATAACTTATTATAGCAGCAATAGAAATACACACTCTTTGAAAATGTCAACTGTCTACCTATTACTGTTCATGAGATACAGCCCGCTGACAGACGGACGGACAGCGGAGGCTTAGCAATAGGGTCCCGTTGGCACCCCTTGGGTACAGAACCTTAAAAAGAACGTAGAAACAGCAAACAAACAGTCCTCTAGCTGAAATACATAATACAGGGTGGGCGAGGGCCATCGTGGGGCCATCGTACCGATTACTTTGACTTTGAAAGGTAGAATGTCATTCATTTTCAAGGTAGAATGTCAGCAAGTTAGTTTTATGTTTGACATTTGCAAAATGGGACGCTATACGCTCGAACATAATTGGGAAACAGCTCAGTTGCCAAAGAAGAAAAAAAAAATTGGGAAATACTAAGAACTTACTTCCAAAGTAGTGAGTCTTTAACGCACGGCAACTAGCTTCATCTTTCTGACTGACCGACCCTTTGACAATTCAAAAGTGCCTGTAATTGGTTTAGTTGAATTAAATGATTTGAGTTTGAGTTTGAACTGTAAGAAATGTACGTGGAAAATTTTCGAGAAATGACGTCAATTTGTGAAGCGAGTTCGTGAAAGTGGATCGTTATTGGACAAAGCAACCCGAGTACATTCCCGTCCAGTGCGTTCAACCGAAAACATTGCTGCTTTGTCTCAGAATGTGCAAGAACATCCACCAACATCAACTCGTCATCGTTCTCAGGAACTGAACATTTCTCGCACTTCTCGACATTTGGTTTCAACAAGACGGGGCCACATGCCACACAGCCAACGTAACCATCGATCTTTTGCGCACTGTTTTAGAAAATCGAATAATCATCAGCCGAAATGCTGATGTCAATTGGCCGCCTCGGAGCTGTGCAAAGAGTATAGCTTAACTATACGAGCTGATTTGAGCCCTTTGGATTATTTTCTGTGGAGAACCATTAAGGATAAATGTTACGCAAACCATCCAGAGACAATTGAAGCGTTGAAACATGAAATCGAAGTTGCCATTGAAGAAATTCAAGCCGAAACAATCGAAAATGTACTGTAAAATTGGTTTGATCCGTAGACAGAGAATGCTATATAATATTACGTTCGCGTTAAGAATGCAGTGAGTCATCATTATCCGTCGGCCTAGCCCCGCCCCCTAACCAATCAAATCTTTTCAAATTACAAAGTCTTAATCTTTTCATAGGTAACTTATAAATCTTTGAAAGTTATTCTTGGTATTTGGTTCGGCCAGAAGCCGAAAAAATACCATATTATTAAAAACATGCAAATAATATGTGATCGGTGGATCGGTGGATGCTCGGCCAGATATGGGTGCGGCGGCAGGGGAGGGAGCTGCTCGGGGCCAGAGTCACGTGACGCGCCTGCCGTCGCTCGGGCGATAATGTTTAAGTGTTGGAGTGGTACCTTTACTATGACGCCGACTGTACAACACAAAACAATAACCACACAAAACATTTCATATTGACAGCCGACGACTGTAGGTGACGTGCAAGTCACTGCAGCGTCTGATATACGGACAGTCGAGCCTGCCGGCTATCATCACCAGCACGCTGTTGGAGCTGCCGCGAACTCTGCGTACCAGGGACGCGCTTCGCTTACGCATCGTTGCATAGAAGCAGTCGACGCTAGCGACGGCGAACATGCCCGAAGCACTACAATGTCGCGGCAGCCCCATCAGCGCTCTGAATGCGTTGTTATATTGGATGCGGAGGGCTTCGTATGCTTTTTGAGTGTGATTTACCCACAGGCCACCTAATGCTGTACCTATTCTGGTAGGTATATATTCAGTTCGTTACTAACATTTATAAAGTGTCGATCCAGGTTCTATAAGATTGGAGTGCATGTTGAAGGGGGTGCATGTTGAAGAGCCTCCTCGTGGCGCACCCTGGGCAACGTCAGCTCCAAGTGCCCACCAGATTTTGGTGGACACTTGGGGCTGGCGGCTAATCTTCAACAAATGGGGAAGGGTCATGGTTCCAATCACCGATCATCCTTGATGGTCGGTGAAGGGAACCGGGCTACAGACGGTACGCCTACTCCCCCTCTGCTTACAGAGGAAGGTGAGTGGGCGTAGACTGGGGAGGGGCGGTTCGCGCCGCTGCACCCACGAGAGTGTGGGTGGTGGAGAGTGTCCATGCCCGCGCTGCGTCTGTCCGGTATCCGGCGGCAGCGTGGGGACGCTGGGGCGGCGTTTGGTTCTGCCCAGCCGTCGGCCACCCCGTAATTCTGAGATCAGGACCGGGGGTCCGGGCCACTGAGGCCCGGGCCGCGAGGAAGACAGCCTCTCTAAAAAATCACCCCAATCCCAAGGTCTAGCGTTCCGAGGGGATGAATGGCCGGAGGGGATGCGCTCATTAGCGCGAAAAGGGACCTCACTCTTAAAAAGGAACAACCCAACATGAAAAGTAAAAAAAGGAAATATTCCCCAGGCGGGCAACCTCCTACCCAAGGAGGTACAATCCCGTCCTTCTACGGAAGGCAGCCCCACCGTATCTGGGGTGGGCACCGATAGTCTCGTGGGCTGGCAGACCACCGCCAACCCGCGTCAACCTGCGTCGCAAGAAAAGGAGCTCCGGGCTAGCCTGGAGCGCCTGTGCGACGCAGACGAACCGCTTGCCGTCGAGGACGGCAACAAGAGTCAAGGAGACTCATGTCCCGAAAGGGACCTTGACCCGAGCGCGCTGAGGCGCACGCGAGGCGGGGACTCGGGGTCGATGGGCCTCTCCTCCAGTGAGGAGAGCCTGTCAGCCCCCAAAGTGCCAGCGGCACGGAGAGAGAAGGAGCGCGGTAGGTGAGAAAGAGATGGCCGCTGCTAAACGAAAGGGGCGTAGCAAGCGGCCAAGGTCAGTGGGCGGCCAGGGGTCGTCCTCTGACTGGGAGCTGGCCTCGGCCAGGAAGATCCCCACCAGTAGGCGGGGAGGAGCCCGGGAGCGAGGCATAGGGAGGGGCCTCACTGCTCGGGAGGCGGCAGAGCGAGCGGAGGAGCCCGCAAAGTGGCGTTACTTTACAAAAACGGATTGAAATCCATGCATCCAATCCAAATGGACGTCATCCGCGGCCGACTGTCAATGTCAAAAACGTGCGACACGCAATTTGGAAGCCGTTCGAATCGTCTGTGAATGGGAAAAACCGCGTCCATTTTTTTGGAAATTTTGTCTCAGCTTTTGCTATGTGTTGACGGGGGGTACATGTGCTACAGTCAATGACTATAAAACCTGCTACAGTGCTAGAAAGAGCTGAGTCTATGAAACCAGGACTGTTTTATTTGTAAAGGTAGCCATTGACGATCCAACCAGCCTTTCATCCATTTTCTCCTTCGTCTTTTTATCGAAATACACACTGCTGTTGCCACCATTAAAAAATCCATTGTGATAATTCTTCCGTACGACGTCGACTTGATAGCGTGCTATCTTCGAAGTGGCGGCGCGTACCTACGTCCAAATGGAAGTAAGTCAATGTGTCTTTAACTGAAGTACCTCCATATGGAAGTCTTCCTCTTAGAAGACCTTTACTCTTTACCCAGAAACAGGGAGATTACAGTTAAGTACATTGCACCGCATTGTATTATAGGTTTATCTCGGCTTTAAAACAATCTATGCAAGCAATTAAATTAATAAATGATGTAGAAAAGTGCCAAAATAAACTTCACAATTTCACAAAGACGAAATAACTGTCAAAGTTTGTTTAGCTACATATGTCGCTGGCCTTGAAAAAACTGGCACGCACTGAGAGACGGAAATAGTATAGCTTTGTCCTTTTCTGTTACTTTTAATGACTCCATACTATATCCCTTTCTTGTGGGAATGAAATGGAGCTACCCGCTGTCTATACTTTTCTTAGTCTAAGACATTAGGAGTATTTGTGTTCTGTGGACATTATTCAGCTACTTTTGGGTATAAGCATCCTTTTTTATGTTAGGTAGGTACAGACGCCAGCAGCTCAAGCTACCCGAAACTGTCAAATTTTCCCAATCAACCTTGAACCTTAACCTTAAGTGATAAAGTTGAAAATCTATTAAAGAAATTTGACAGATTGTGGTAGCTTGAAGTGCTGGCGTCTGTACAATTTGCCTTTATTATTCCTCCGCATCACATGCCTATACCGATAATAATCGATAATAAATTATAAGTGTTGCTTTCAGGCTCTCTTACATAATAATTTCTAATTCTATCAATTCGTGGAACACCACCTCACACAAATTGCGGGGTAAATTTTTCCTCACACGGTAATCCTGAATATGATGACGTAATTTTTCTGTGACACGCTTTGCAGGTGTCTATAGCATTCTCTGTCTACGGTTTGATCAGATAGGGTACTGCTGAGCCAGTCGTGGTAGTCATAATATGAATGATATTGTGTTCCATTCTTAAATGACAAAGTTCAACCTTTCCAATAAAACCAGAAATTTGAAAAAATAATCATTAGTTTTTTTTAAGTGAAAACTTCTTTAGCGGCTTTGTGAACTTTTTTTGTGATGGGTAAAAAATGTTAAACTCGCTTCAGGACACGTGACCTGATCGAAAATTCGTAAGACGGAGGGAGAGTAGACCGCATTCCAAAACATCAAAAATACACAACGTTAATATTCATATTCAGCCGATCGATTCTGTAAAAGTCTCACCGTGAAAAGTTAGTTGAAGTGAGCTGTCAATAGTGTCAATCCCTTAGCATTATTTGGATTGACAGCTCACTCCACGTTCACTTCACCTAAGTTTTCACGGTGAGATGGGTACAGAATCGCACTGCTGATCGAAAATTCGTAAGGGAGAGTTTTTTGTGATGGGTAAAAAATGTTAAGCTCGCGTCAGGACACGTGACCTGATCGAAAATTCGTAAGACGGAGGGAGAGTAGACCGCATCCCAAAACATCAAAAATACACAACGTTAATATTCAAGTTTTCACTTCCGCCGGCACTCCCGGAGTGCAACCCGTTTTTTTTATTATTGGCGATTCAAATTGTAAATTTTAAATGGCCCACCCGATATGTGATTGCTATTGCTGATAGATAAAATCTAAATAAATAAAAATGAAATGCTATTCGTTGATAAGCGCATCACTTGAGAACGCTCGGATCGATTTGGCTATTTTTTGTTTCAAAATTGTCCTAATAGTCCGAATTAGGTTTATAATTATGGAAAGAAAAATAGGAAAAGATTCCCGGAAAATGTTCAAATTCAGGAAAACTGAACGTCCATATTTCTATGGATTTTTTATATGAGCGAGTTTTAAAAATTTGGACATGAAAACTTCTGTCGGGTCAGCTAGTGAATGATAATACTGGTTGTGATCGCGGATGACTCACTGTTTCCACAGCACGGACACGTTGCCGTCGCTCAGCGTCGCGCGCAGCAGCGTCGCCAGCAGCAGCGCGGCGCACACACTGCTCGCCATGCCTCACTGGCGTAGACGCACACACGTGCCAGTCACAGGTAGTCGGCACTCTTCACGTCACACAATACGAAAGCTCGAGAAGGTAGGAGCTGCGAGCGCGGTGCGTGGGGAACTAGCGGGACCTGCGAATCCTCTGTTGTTGTTATCTGTCGTATCTACACCGCGGCTTGATAAGCAGATATGGATATGTGATTCATTAACTGATTTGCTGAGCTTGAAGGTATGGGACTGTGGCTGTATTCGGGTCACTTTTCCTGTTCATCAAGCTTTTGAACGAAAGGTATGGAGTGTTTTATACAGCGGCGTTACTATAAATAGCCGCGTAACGTAACTGTTAAATTGAATAGAGAAAGGTTGAATTTTCTTAAACAATTAGATACATTGTATATGTATTCTTTTAATTTGGAGTAAAGTATTAGGAAGTACAACATTGACACAGAAACCTTGCAATCTGCATCTATAGGAGAAACTTAGTTCAATGACCAACAAGTATTAAAAAACTATATCCTAATTTTAAAAATATAATTTACTTTGTTTACTTTTAAATAAAGGAAATAATAACCCCACCGCCGTATCTCTACGTTGACGTCGTGGTGGGGCTTGCGCGCTCCGTACTCTAGGCCTGTGCCGGAAGAGTTTACTTTGCCGAAACAGGTCTAGGGTGAGGAGCCAGACCAAGAGAGATACAGAAACCCGCAGGGCAGCATGTGGCGAGCTGTTGGGCAGTAGCGACCCCACGGACCCTATCTCCCGGGAGAAATCTTGTTCCTCACCTCTGCCTTGCCTTTATTGGCCGGCTGGAGTGAACAATGACGAGGAACAGAGCTCCCACCTTATTCCTGCCTCTACTGGCCGGCTTGAGTGGAGACTCGCAAGAGCAAACGTGCTCGGGGGAAGGAAGTATTCCAGTAAGTGCTAAAAGAAAAAAGCCGTGGAATACCTCTCCACTCCTCATGAGCACCTCAGGATATGTTACCCCCTTGTTGATACGTCACTATGTGCTAGCGACAGTTTCCGGGAGCCCATAATTGAGTGTGCAAGTCACCCCCTGCCATTTTATCCGTGTATATAAAAAACATTGATCAGGCAGGGGCCATAGTTCTTGGTAACCAGTCCACTTTAGCCACCCAAACCCATAGCCCTAATTTGTATTTTTCCATATCCTGCAATAGTCCTACATTCACCGGGGGTTATCTTTGGGTGCACTTGCATAGTGCATACAGGTATAATCATCGGGTGGTGCCACATTTCAATAAAATTTCCCCTCTGGGCCTGGGGCGTTGCCGCATTGCGTTGCATCGATCCGTAGTTACGTACGCGACATCATTACGCACAACGAAAGCAACAGCAATGAAAGAAGGCGCAAGGACCTGGGCTCGCGAGTAGTTGCGCCAGTAGAACTCGCAGTTACGTGCGTACGCCTCAACCTTGCAATCTATGATCTTGTTATCTTATTACAGACTTGCGTGTTTTGTTGACTTTTTTGTCCTGTGCGACATAAATTTCGAATTGCACGAGGCTCTCCGCACTACTGACATGGTAATGTATGTAGGATGGAAGAATTCGTTGGATTGGCAGAAATAAAAATCAAAACAAAAGACGATTGTAAAGGTATAAAATTACATTAAAAAGGTGTTTATTTCTGCCAATCCAAGAATTCTTCCATCCTACGTATGCAAATAAAAGATTTGGAAGCGTGAGAAAATAATTTATTGAGTATAACTAGTATACGATGTATTAGGCGGTAGGTGCAGTGTGCTGGCGCTGGTGGTCGGGCGAGTGCTGGCGCGAAGAGGTGAGGCCCAGCTCGTCCACCACGCCGCGCTAGTGGTCGGTTGAGTGCTGGCGCGAGTAGGCCAGGCCCAGCTCGTCCACCACACCGCGCTAGTGGTCGGGTGAGTGCTGGCGCGAGTAGGCCAGGCCCAGCTCGTCCACCACGCCGCGCTAGTGGTCGGTTGAGTGCTGGCGCGAGTAGGCCAGGCCCAGCTCGTCCACCACACCGCGCTAGTGGTCGGGTGAGTGCTGGCGCGAGTAGGCCAGGCCCAGCTCGTCCACCACACCGCGCTAGTGGTCGGGTGAGTGCTGGCGCGAGTAGGCCAGGCCCAGCTCGTCCACCACGCCGCGCTAGTGGTCGGGTGAGTGCTGGCGCGAGTAGGCCAGGCCCAACTCGTCCACCACACCGCGCTAGTGGTCGGGTGAGTGCTGGCGCGAGTAGGCCAGGCCCAACTCGTCCACCACGCTGCGCACGGCTGCCAGGCACTCGTCCAGCTGCGCGCGCGTGTGCGATGCCGACAGGCAGAACCTGCAAGTAAAACAATATCAAGGTTATCCTTCTGTTAATTAAGTTTATTTTGGAATGAACAATGTTATTTAAATGGTTGTTAAATATTAAAGTTAATTTTAAGAATTCACCTAAATTGAAAACTAAATTGTGAATTGTGTAGTTTACATGCGTGTTTTTAGGGAGGGCGAATGGGAAGTCATTTTAATGTTAAGTTGTAATGGTATCCCAGGTCCAGAGGGTTTTTAAGCAAGCATATTATGCAGGGCGAAGAGTTGGTAGCTATGTAGGTGCGGTATGATGAGAGAACACCAAAATATATTAAAGTTTAAGATAGGAGCCTCGTGGTCAGGAGTCTACTTACAGATTTTGATTATGGGCCAAAACTATAGTGATCTCCAGAGCCGTTGATTTTGGTATGATCGCATGCAGCCTAACTCATAATGACTTACATAGGCAAATCTGATAAAGAAATTGGAGGCTTTCCCTAAATCTTTGAAAAGTCAGATTTGGACAATATTTTTAAAAGGATTTCGGAGTTTTTTTGTGCAATAGTGTCGGATATTTTTATAAATATGTGACGGATTGGTGAAGCCTTTTGTCAAATATGATGAAAGGACTCTTGAGGGTCCGTGACATACCTACTGTCCACCATTTTTTTTTCATAATTGCGGCCTAGCAGCATTAAAAATCTATATATATAAAATTCAAAGTCCTGACTGACTGAGACATCAACGCACAGCCTAAACTGCTGGTCCTAGAGATATGAAATTTGGAGGGTGTATTCTTCGTGAAGAGTAGGTATCCACTAAGAACGGGGTTTTCGAAATTCCACCTCTAAGAGGGTGAAATGGGGGGATTGTTTGTATGAAAGATCTTATTCCTTGAGTTAATAAACTGGAAACTTGGCACGAATACTTATCTAAGTAAATTATGAAGTTGGCCATTTTATGTTTTTATAAACTACCCCCTAAAAGGGGATTGGGAGGCTTCAAAGTTTGAAGAATTTGAACGCGCGGTCCGATTAACTCGAAACCCAGTGTGTGTACTTAAGACTAAAAATAAATAATAACACGTATGAGGGTTTTTCGAAAATGTACCCCTAACGGGGTGAAAAGGGTTAGTTAATTTTACAGCAGAGGATTATAATGCGTGGCTTGATTAACTCGAAAATGGGTATAAATAATCTTTGAGTCGATTTATGGAAACTTCCCCATATTTTTTTTTTAATTCTACCCCTGTGGGGTGAAAAGACGGGATACAATTAATATGAAAAACCTTTTTTCTTTGGTTAATAAACTTTATACTTGGCAATATTTGCCTTGGTAATTAATACAGATGGTCAGTTTGTAGTTTAAAAAAACTCCTCACAGAGGATTTAGGGGGTGAAAAAGTTAATAGGTAAGAAAAAAAATTAAGCCCCTCGGACGGATTAACTCGAAACTCGGTATTAATACTTAAAACAAAAAATGAAAAGTATGTCGTGGATAGATGCCGCCGTAGTACAGCGGACAGCGCCATCTAACAATTTGATGGGTAAACGAATAATCATGTGATCGGAAACGCAAACGCATTCCACACACACACGCATTTCGCGCGCATTTTTTTTTTTTAAATTATATAATTTGTTTTATTTTTATTTTTAACTGTGTTTAGTTTAGTTTAGTTTATGATCCTGTACGAGTCGCAATAAATACTTTTTCTTTCTTTCTTTCTTTCTTTCAAACGAGCCCTACCGCTTGGACACGATCGTCGGTGGAGGGGATGCAGCGAGGACTGGTGGAGAGACCGAGTGTTGCGACAGTCTACAGTCGACAGTCGAGCTCGGACAGTCTTGGCAAACGCTCAGTACTGTATGCACGTGTTTGTTTCTGACGCAAGTGTGCGTTTCGGTTGATAAACGCTAGTTTATTAAAGTTACTTTAAATTCAAATTATCTTTTCGTTCGAGTACCCGCTACAGTGCCCACACATACGTAAACTATGTCGGATCGTAAAGAAGACCCGATGTTTCGCATCTCGGCCACCCAGTGATGCGACAAGTATATATTTTAAGGGTTTTTCAAAAATCGTCTCTTACCGGAGTAGAAAAGGGTAATAAAGTTTAAGGGGTGGATTTTACTGCTTGCTTCCATTAACTCGAAAATGGGTATAAATAATCTTTAAGTCATACAATGGGAACGTACCAAACGCTTTTTTAAAAACAAAGCCTGTCGTGGTAAAACGGGGCGACAAGGTTTATTGAAAAAATCGAATTCATTTGATCTATAAACTTTAAAATTAACCCGAATTAAAATAAACGATAAAGATCGTAAACATACATCTTCGATATTTTTGGAGTAAAGTACAAGCGGACGAAGTCGCGGGCAGACTATATAATATTATAAATTCTGTCTGTATGTTGCATTTTCACACCTAAACCACTGAACGGATTTCGATAAAATTTGGTAAAGAGATAGATAGCATCCTGGGGAAGGACATACTTTTTATCCTGGTAGCACGTTCCCATGGAATAATTTCCGATATCCACGCGGGCGAAGCCGCGGGCAGAAGCTAGTAAATAATAAAATTCATAAAATAAAGCCTGACGCCTGCGCGGGCTCGCACGCCAGGCACGAGCCGCGCCGTGCATGGCATGGCGCCTTCTCCCGCACCGCGGCTCCGTGCTCGCTGCTCCTCTACGGCCGGACATTCATACGTACACCGTCCGAGTTGTCGCTGTTGTAACTAATAAGTGTATAGTCATGAGTCCATTAAACTCAGTGTAAACTCCATATTGGGGACCGAAGTTCCGGCTCATCTTCCAGCTTACCGTCTTCAATTGTCGGTTATATCTGAACTTTGGGTTCCGGGCCACCATCTTCCGGCAAATTGCCGGGTATTTAACCCGCGTGACCACGTCTCGCCGACTACGGGTCCGGCGAGACCGTCACGTTTCCTGGCGCGTGCAGCGTGGAGTCGTACCGTATGCGCGCCTTGTTGAGCGGCGTGGCGGGGAAGCCCACGCCGACCGTGGCCACGCGGCGTGCGGTGAGGCGCTCCACGGTGGCCGCCATCTTGCTGAAGGTGTACACCAGCAGCGGCACCACGGGCGAGTCGCGGTGGCCCAGCGTCACCACGCCCAGCGCGCGCAGCCTGCGGGACACACGGGAGTGCTGAACTTATCCAGTGATCGGATTTTGGGACGCAATTACTCGATATTTTAGTCTGGCCATTTTAATTCAAGTTGCAACTTGCTTTATTTTTGCAGAATCTGGTAATAATGTTGGAGAAGTAACTGTGAGAGTTACTGTCAGACTATTTTCTTTTGTAGAGTAGCAGACAAACATACAAAGATATTGAATAAAAAGCTATTATAAATATATATACATATAAAGCTCTTAAAAACCAAGTCGATTAAGAAATGATATAATTTGAGGCAACTACAATATTGGACCGCTGGTAGATCAGCGACTAGCCGGCCTGGTACTCACTGATCCCTGAAGTAGTGCGTGTTCTCCTTGAGCTGACGCACGCGCTGCTGGCCGGCCGGCGTGTCCAGCAGGCGCATGGCCGACAGGATCTGCTGCGCCACGGGCGGTGCCATGCTGTGCGCGTACGTGTGCGCGTGCCCGTGCAGGCGGATCCAGTTGATTAGCTTCGCCGAGCCTGCAGCCGTAAGAGAATCGAATCTCTAACTTGCAATATACAATTCCAAGATGAGACGTAGGTATAAAAGGCGATCTGCCAAATCCCATACAAAAACCCCAGGCTTAGCGCAAAAGATATGTATCTCAGATTTCAGAGTAATAATAGTAGCAATCTCAAATTGTAGCAAGTCACCCAATTTGGCAATAGCGATGTAAAGTATCGCTCGCACGCAAATTGGGTGGCTGACATAGTATTTTTGCCCGGAGAGAGATAGGCGCTAGATGTAAAAATGACACTTATAAGGAAAACTGCATCTTTTTGTGTTCTGTGCTTAACTAATGTTGATAACTTAAGTATGATTTTTTATAAAACTATGTCAGCCACTGAATTTGTAAATAGCGATACTTTACAATATTTGTAGAAATATTGTAAAGTATCGCTATTGAATATATAAAAAAAATATAGTAATAATATAATATATAAAAGTAGTATTATTACACTAAACTCCGAGATACATTTCTTTTGCGCCGGGCTTAGGGCAGTTTTAGCGGATCTCCTTTGACTGTTTTATAGATTACCAAACATTTCTAAATTAATCTATATATATAAAACTAGCTTCTGCCCGCGGCTTCGCCCGCGTGGATGTCGGACGTTATCCCACGGGAACGTGCTACCAGGATAAAAAGTATGTACTTCCCCAGGATGCCATCTATCTCTTTGCCAAATCAGAAGTTCAGTGTTTTAGGCGTGAAAATGTTACATACAGTTTCAAGTTCAAATCCTCCCCTTAAAACCGAATTACCCCCTTTTGCCCCGTCAGGGGTCAATTTTCGACACCTTTACATACTTATTATTAATTATTTTCTGTCGAAAGTATCAATACTGAGTTTCGAGTTAATCGGACCGAGCATTCAATTTCTTCCACACAAACTTCAACACCCCTATACCCCGCTTTGAGGGGTAGTTTGAAAAACTTATAATGATAAACTTTATTGCTTACTTAGGCGAGTATTCATGCCAATTTCCAAGATTATTAACCTAACGACTAAGATTTTTCTTATAAACTGTATCCCCGATTTTCACCCCCACAGGGGTGGAATTTTGAAAAATCATTTGGGATGTGTTCATAACTTGACTCAAAGATTATTTATACCAATTTTCGAGTTAATCAAGCCACGCTGTAAAATCCTCCCCTGTAAAATTGACTACCCCTTTTCAGGCCGTCAGGGGTAGATTTTAGAAAAACCCTGATACACATTATTCTTTCCTTTCAATTTTAGGTATAAATACTGAGTTTCGATTAAATCGGACCGCGCGCTAAAATTCTTCCATACAAACTTTGAAACACCCCAATCCCCTTTTAGGGGGTAGTTTATAAAAACAAAAAATGCCCAACTTCATAATTTACTTAGATAAGTATTCGTGCCAAGTTTCAAGTTTATTAACTCAAGGAATAAGATTTTGCATACAAACAAAATCCCCCCATTTCACCCTCTTAGGGGTGGAATTTCGAAAAACCCTTTCTTAGTGGATACCTACTCTTCACGAAGAATACACCCTCCAAATTTCATGTCTCTAGGACCAGCGGTTTAGGCTGTGCGTTGATGTCTCAGTCAGTCAGTCAGTCAGTCAGTCAGGACTTTGAATTTTATATATACTATAGATTCAAAGTCATGACTGACTGACTGACTGAGACATCAACGCACAGCCTAAGCCGCTGGTCCTAGAGACATGAAATTTGGAGGGTGTATTCTTCGTGAAGAGTAGGTATCCACTAAGAAAGGGTTTTTCGAAATTCCACCCCTAAGAGGGTGAAATGGGGGGATTTTGTTTGTATGAAAAATCTTATACCATGAGTTAATAAACTTGAAACTTGGCACGAATACTTATCTAAGTAAATTATGAAGTTGGGCATTTTTTGTTTTAGTAAACTACCCCCTAAAAGAGGATTGGGGGGTTTCAAAGTTTGTATGGAAGAATTTTAGCGCGCGGTCCGATTTAATCGAAACTCAGTTATTATACCTAAAATTGAAAGAAAAGAATAATGTGTATCAGGGTTTTTCGAAAATCTACCCCTGACGGTCTGAAAAGGGGTAGTCAATTTTACAGGGGAGGATTCTACAGCGTGGCTTGATTAACTCGAAAATTGGTATAAATAATCTTTGAGTCAAGTTATGAAAACATCCCAAATGATTTTTCAAAATTCCACCCCCGTGGGGGTGAAAAGCGGGGATACAGTTCATATGAAAAATCTTTTTCGTTAGGTTAATAATCTTGAAAATTGGCATGAATAGTCGCCTAAGTAAGCAATAAAGTTTATCATTGTTAGTTTTTCAAAACTACCCCTCAAAGTTGATATAGGGGTGTTAAAGTTTGTGTGGAAGAATTTGAACGCGCGGTCCGATTAACTCGAAACTCAGTGTACTGTGTGTGTACTTAAGACTAAAAATAAATAATAACACGTACGAGGAATTTTCGAAAATCTACCCCTAACGGGGTGAAAAGGGGTAATTTATTTTACAGGGGAGGATTATAATAAGTGACTTGATTAATTATAAAATTTGTAATAAATAATCTTTGAGTCAAGTTATGATTTTTTTTTAATTCCACCCCAGTGGGGACGAAAAGCGGATACAGTTTATATGAAAAATCTTATTAATTTAGTTAATAAACTTGAAACTTGGCAACAATACTTGCCTAAGTAAGTAATAAAGTTTATCATTATAAGCTTTTCAAACTACCCTCAAAGGGGGATATAGGGTCGTTGAAGTTTGTGTGGAAGAAATTGAATTTGCGGTCCGATTAACTCGAAACTCAGTATTGATACTTTCGACAGAAAATAATTAATAATAAGTATGTAAAGTTGTCGAAAATTGACCCCTGACGGGGCAAAAAGGGGTCATTCGGTTTTAGGGGAGGATTTGAACTTGAAACTGTATGTTACATTTTCACGCCTAAACCACTGAACTTCTGATTTGGCAAAGAGATAGATGGGGAACCACATACTTTTCATCCTGGTAGCACGTTCCCGTGGGATAACTTCCGACATCCACGCGGGCGAAGCCGCGGGCAGAAGCTAGTGAAAAATATAGCAATAGAGAGACTAGTCAACAGATGCGACTACTGACCGGCGATGTACCCGCCGGCGGCCCCGAAGCTCTTGGTGAAGGTGCCCATGAGCACGTCCACGTCCCCGGGCGGCACGCGCGCGTGCTCGGCCGCGCCGCGCCCCCGCGCGCCCAGCGCGCCCACGCTGTGCGCCTCGTCCAGGTACAGCTGCAGGCCGAGGCGCTTCTTCAGCGCCACCAGCGCGCCCAGCGGCACGATGCTGCCCTCCATGCTGTACACGCCCTCTACCACCTGCCAGTGTTGGCATACGTTTAGTTTCATTGACGATTGAAAATTATAACTAATGTAATTAATTTCAACTATCGATTGACGATTGAATTAGTTTAATTCAAATTCGTAGTTTAATTAAAATAATCGATTGAATCAGCTTGTTTTAAATTTTTATAGAAATAGTTATGTCAAGGAACATTCGAAAAAAACGATTATTAAGGGAAGCAGTGGTGGCCCAGTCGTAGCGGCCGCGACCTACGAGTTGTAGGTCGTAAAATCGAACCCAGACAGGCTTTACTTTGGGCAAATTATTTCATCACCACACTGCTTTCAAAACGGTGAAGGAAAACACCGTGAGGAAACATATTTCGTATAGAACCAAAAATTCGAAAACATGTGACTAATTTGACAGGACTAAACTAATATTTATCTTCTGACCTTTTCTTAATGAAATAGAAAAGCTGCACTGAACTTATCAAATCAAATCCATTTATTTGCCAGAATGTATGATCTTAAAACTATAATGGCCCCTTTACATTCTACCATTACATATTATGGTGTGCAAATATTTAATTTTAATCTGCACAATGTTATTAATATAATTAGGTACATTCATAAAAATAAAATCAACATAGACAGCAACAACAATAAGATCTCATACTTAAGGATTTATCGGAACAAATTAATTAATCGATGTCAAAGTTATACCTATGTCAGTTCAAGAGATAAAGTTTAATAAAATGTCACATTAAGAAATATAAATAATTGTAATTGGTAATGTCTTAACTATTAACATTCCAAAGTGTTGATATAGTAAAATTCAAACATCAATCAATTATTACAAGGTATATCCCTATATTATTCATTCATGTTTCCTTGTCCGCGACCTGAAATGTATTCAATAAGGTTATAAAAGCATTTTTCCTTTAACCATTACGTTACCTTTTTTGTAAACATGGTCAAAGGTAAATCTTTAAAAGCGTCCGGTAAGGACATGGCCCAAAAAAAACCCAGAATCGATTGGGACAAACTGGGTATAGTAACCGGCATGAGTCGTGACGTGAGCACAAACTGACACCTGCGCAGTAGTTCATTTTTCGGTCTCTTTGGCAGAATGAAGAAGGCGGGGGGCACCGAGGCTGCACGCGATTGATTCGTCTGTCGATGCTCGTCGTCTATTGGACTCTCAAGTGTCATTCGGCTACTGTACACTTTCGTGCAATTTTAGTGACTTACGTTTTTAATTTTGAAATAGTTTATTTTTGTTAATTCGTATTTGTTAAGTCAAAGTAACGGTTAAATTTGTTTCTTCACTATTTTAGCAGTTACTTGAAAGAAGAAAACATTTGCCGTAGTATCAGTAAAGGTCAAGTAAAAGTTTAGCAACATTACTGTATCAAAGTAAAATTTCAAGTACCACTAATATTTTAATTATAGTTTGCGTTAGTACCTATCAATAATTTGAGCAAAAGCGGTACTAAACAAATTTGGCCGAAAGTGTACAATGCGCGAGCTTTGCCCCCCACTACTGCCCATCTGTGCTCACGACTCGTGCCGGGCATTATACCAATAGGTTCATTGTGATGCACAATTTACCCCACCAAAATAGTAACGCCGACAAAGAGATACTAGCTGCTTTAACTAAGAGACGTCATAAAATAACAGCTATTATAACTTAACTAGGCACATGTCTGATGTGACGTCACCCAAAACACGTGCGTAAATGTGTCGATGTGTACACCGTACTAAGACGAACGCGGTACCTGAGACGGTGTGCGAGCGGGGAAGCATGTAACCTGGCTTGGGCCAGGTACGAAGAAAACCTTATCCAGCCAGCTGGCTTTTTAGACTATACGTTAGCAGATATTGAAAATAGTTGAAATAAATATTATTCGTATTTTTTTTTGTTTTTTTTAAGTGATTGAAGTTATAACCAGAGACCGTTATTATCGTTATATTATTATTGATATTGTATAAACTGGTAAAAAACACCCGTTAATTAAGATTTTTTCATGTAAGTAAATACATAAATAAATAAAACTTTGTCAGCCTATAGCTCATATACCCCATCGATTTCGGCATTGCCCTTTCGGTAGGGTAAATTGTGCATTATAATGAAACTACTGGTACTCATTTAGTCCCAATCGAATCTGGGTTTTTTTTGTTCTTGGGATTCATTATTGGTACAACATGGTGAATAACATAATCATCGTACGGAACCCTCTCCACGCGACCTCAACTGACACTAGTCCGGGTCTTTTAATGTGTTAGTTTAAAAGTGGAATTATTTAGATACTTTTAACCCGCTTTTTAAAAGGAGGTTCATAATTCATCATTTGGCAGCAATAACCCCGTAATATGCACCGAATTGATGTTTTTGGAAGGATTCCTTATAGTTTCATCATGGCCGCCTGTCTATGTGCCGGTCGGTCTGTCGCTCTGTCCGCCTGGTGTACGTTACCCCAGCAAGAAAGTGTCTCCTAGGGTTATAGGAGTAAAACGTATAACTAACTGCTGTAAATGTGCCCCCACATAAAAAATGTGTGCCCCCTGTCGTTTTGGAAAAAAACGGAAAAAACAATTCCTGCTGGGGTAACGTTTTTCTAGCAGGAAAATTCTAAACGAATGATCGGAGAGAGAAAAATTGTGCATGGCCAGAGAGCTTATATGTGTGCTAAAATGTGCCCCCAAAAATAAAATCTGTGCCCCTTCAGGTTTTCGAGATATTGCATTTCCTGCTGGAGTAACGTTTTGATGAATCGTATATCTCTACAACCATTGCATGTGCCCCTGTGGAATAAACATACACGAGTAGCTCTTAATGTGTGCCCCTATGTGCCCCAATTAGATTTAAGAAAATATTTATAGTTTTCAAGTTATAGCGGTTTTATGAAAACCCGAAAAAACATTGCAGCGCCTAAATTAGACAAGGCACAAGTTCGCTGAAAACTGTATTTGGTCCTTCTTGACACTAATAATAACCATGCAAAGTTTCAAAACTGTTCATGCATGCGTTTTTGAATAATCTTGCTAAAAGTCAAAACGATGATGTCATAACTTTGACGGCAAAATACAAGGAACCGGCTCAATCCCAGATGTGTAGGTGTAAACCAAAATCTTGTGCCTTTAGTCAAAAATATATGGTGAAAATATTCAGCTTAGAATGTTTCGCATTAAGTAAATATAAACAAAAAACCAAAATATGTAAACAACGGCTGGTTATCCGACCAAATTTGAATGACTACTAAAAAGCGACGGATTCATACATATCGATGACCTTCTTTACTTTACTTACTAACCGGTTCACACGTGTTGTGCCTGAGTACACTGACGTAGAAAAGTAATAAAATAAAGTTGTTATTCGATTATATTCTACTAGCTGTTTCTATGACCTTACACATGATTAAGTACATTATAAATAGTAGCCTAAGTGCTATTCCAAGGTAAGCTATCTTCTCGATTCTAAATTTCATTAAAATACATCCAGTAATTTATGTGTGAACGAAAGAAATACATCCAGATATTTATGACTACACAACGTGTGTACGTTACCCCAGCAAGAAAGTGTCTCCTAGGGTTATAGGAGTAAAACGTATAATTTGTGCCCTAACTGCTGTAAGTGTGCCCCCACATAAAAAATGTGTGCCCCCTGTCGTTTTGGAAAAAAACGGAAAAAACGATTCCTGCTGGGGTAACGTTTTTCTAGCAGGAAAATTCTAAACGAATGATCGGAGAGAGAAAAATTGTGCATGGCCAGAGAGCTTATATGTGTGCTAAAATGTGCCCCCAAAAATAAAATCTGTGCCCCTTCAGGTTTTCGAGATATTGCATTTCCTGCTGGAGTAACGTTTTGATGAATCGTATATCTCTACAACCATTGCATGTGCCCCTGTGGAATAAACATACACGAGTAGCTCTTAATGTGTGCCCCTATGTGCCCCCAATTAGATTTCAGAAAATATTTATAGTTTTCAAGTTATCGCGGTTTCATGAAAAACCGAAAAAACATCGCAGCGCCTAAATTAGACAAGGCACAAGTTCGCTGAAAACTGTATTCGGTCCTTCTTGACGCTAATAATAACCATACAAAGTTTCAAAACTGTTCATGCATGCGTTTTTGAATAATCTTGCTAAAAGTCAAAACGATGGTGTCATAACTTTGACGGCAAAATACAAGGAACCGGCTCAATCCCAGATTTGTAGGTGTAAACCAAAATCATGTGCCTTTATTCAAAAATATATGGTGAAAATATTCAGCTTAGAATGTTTCGTATTAAGTAAATATTAACAAAAAACCAAAATATGTAAGCAACGGCTGGTTATCCGACCAAATTTGAATGACTACTAAAAAGCGACGGATTCATACATATCGATGACCTTCTTTATTGGACGTATTATACCTAAGCTGTTGTCCGTACAGTCGCGTTCAAAAGTTTTGGGGGCTAATTAAAAAATATATTAAATGCACCCTGTGACTATAATAAATGAAACAGCTTGTTGATGTGGAAATTATTATTTTTATTACTTGACATTGACACATGAGTATCCGGGACACTCAATATTAAATTACTGTATGCCTGGTTGTTCTTTGTTTCATATTATGAAAGAAATTACTAAATGTAACTTTACCCAGGATACAACATTATTAATTTTTATGGGTAATAGAGGAAATGTAAACAAAGGAGAACTGCTTGAGTATCATAGAACATTATGCAAACTTAGTTTAAGAAAAGTTGTGTTGTTTACATTCCCTTACAGTAACAGTTTGCCACAGGAAGAAAATAGGTTAAGGTTTGAATTGAATATGACAATGCATAATTTGACATTTAATGATAACATGTTCCATTTGATTGATACTAACAATTATGTTAGTAATAATTTATATTTGACAAAAGATAGACATAACATTGTTATGTACTATCTTCCTAAATATTATAAGAGACAGATAGCTATGTCGCTATCATATTTTTTTTCTATCACAGCCAAAAATTTGGCTAAACAACTTGCTTCTTTTGAGCAATGCAATGACAGTATAAATAATTTGGTCACAATTACTGACATTGCCAATAATTTAAATTAGAAATTAAGACAATAGAGGCAATCTCTAGCTATAATGTTCAGAATTGCAAAAACAACTCAATAAAAAGTTTAGAATCAGTAAATAGTATCAACCTGGTGCATCAAAATATTCAAGGATTTATGAACAAAGATTTAGAAGTAGAATTATTTATGAATTTTAATAGTATTGATATTCTTTGTTTAACAGAACATTGGCTGAAAAGTCACCAGTTCTTGTTCAATTTTAGTAATCACCAGGTTGGTAGTTCGTTCAGCAGAATAAATGCTATACATGGTGGCTCTTTAATTTTAGTAAGTAACCAGCTCAAATTTAAAGATCGTAACGATATTGTGAGCCTATCTGTTGAGCGTACAGTTGAAATTGCCTGTATAGAATTGGAGCACTTGGTTGTATTAAGTGTGTACAGACCCCCTTCAGGATTGTATGACTGCTTTGAAAAGGTAATGGATGAAGTGTTACACAGGATTTGTAATTCAAGCAAGTCCGTTATCATTTGTGGTGATTTTAATGTCAATTTGTTAGAAAACTCAGGTTCTTGTAGTAAAATTTTAAGCCTGTTTCAGTCCTACAATCTTGTAAACCTATTTTTGGAGCCCACAAGAATAACACCTACTAGTGCCACATGCCTAGATAATATTTATACAGATATTATACCAAGCCACAAAGAAATTATAAATTTACTAGATTCTGATCATTGCGGGCAAAGGATTACTATTCAAAACCAAAACAAAAAAGTGGCTAAAAAGGATATCACTGTTAACCCCAAAACTGCGAGTCGCTTGGAGGCTTTTAAAGTTAAACTCATTGATAAATTACCAGTTTTGTCAACTCATGCTGATCCTAATAATCTTTATGATATTTTTTTTAATATATACTGTAAACAATTTGATTCCACCTTCATACCCAAGACTATCTCGGTTAATAGTAACGCATCTTTCAGTGATTGGGCTACCATTGGTATTCATAAAAGTAGAACACGGCTTTATGAACTGTACAATGAAAGGTCTTATGTTAACACTGATGAATTTAATTTGTATGTTAGAAATTATTCAAAATTATTTAAAAAAGTTTGTTATATGGCCAAGTCACGTTATTTGGGTTCAAAGATTAAAAACAGCAGTAATGTAATTAAAACGACCTGGACTATTATTAATAGTGAAGCGGGGAGATCTAGCAATCGAGATACTGACTACAGCCTGTCTATTAATGACAACATAATAAAATCTGACTCACAAGTCGCCAAGGCATTTGAAAATTTCTTTTCGGATATTCCCGTTTCAACTACTAAATCCCTAAACTCATCACCTTCTGTTGCTGAGTCTTTGCTTAAGGAAAATGTTAATGGTTGCGATTCGGAATTTCATTTTGAACATATTACCTGTAGAGATATAATTAAAACCTTTCACACTTTAAATGTTAAAAAGACTGCAGATTTGTGGGGTAATTCTGTAGAAGTTGCTAAGTCTATTATTGACATTGTGGCACCTGCTCTAGCTGTTATCTTTAATAGTTGTATAGACAGTGGGGAGTTTCCTGATCTCATGAAAAATAGTAAAATAATACCTTTGTTTAAATCGGGTAGTACATCAGACCCCACAAATTATAGACCTATTTCTGTACTACCTACCTTTAGTAAAATTTTTGAGAAATTAATTTTAGAACAAATGCAAAGATTTTTTAATAAACACAAATTATTACATGGCAAACAGTTCGGTTTTACAAGGGGTCGTTCAACTACTGATGCCGGTATTGAACTTTTAGGACATATTTATAATGCATGGGAAAATAAATGCGATGCCTTGGGCATCTTTTGTGATTTGTCCAAGGCATTCGATTGCGTTCTTCACGAAACGTTAATCAGGAAACTCCGCCACTACGGAATTCGGAACAATGCTCTGAATCTTCTTACTTCATACTTGAGTAACAGGATTCAGAGCGTTGTCGTTAATGGAAAAAGATCTCCCGGATCTATAGTAACAATGGGAGTCCCACAGGGCTCAATTCTTGGTCCGTTCTTGTTTCTTATTTATATAAATGACTTGCCGTACCTCATAAAGGATAATCATGATATAGTGTTGTTTGCCGATGACACTTCACTTTTATTTAAACTTAAACGTCAGCAGCTGGTTACTGACAATGTAAATAGCGCGATCTCTAAAGTAGTCCACTGGTTCAATGTTAATAATTTACTTTTAAACGAGAAAAAAACTAAATGCATTAAGTTTACGCTACCTCACGTTAGGCAGGTGAAAACGAATGTGTTGGTAAAGGGCGAAGAATTGAATCCTGAAGACAGCACAGTATTCTTGGGCATAACTTTGGATGCTAAGCTTCAGTGGGGTCCACATATAGATAAATTGTCAAAAAAGCTAAGTTCCGCAGCATACGCTGTTAGAAAAATTCGTAATTTAACTGATATAGAGACAGCCCGCTTAGTGTACTTTAGCTATTTTCATAGTGTAATGTCGTACGGTATTCTATTGTGGGGAAATGCCGCCGATATTCAGACTATCTTTGTTTTGCAGAAGCGAGCTGTTCGATCAATTTATAAATTAAGTCCGAGACACTCGCTCAGAGACAAATTTAAAGAGATTAATGTTATGACTGTGCCTTCTCAATATATTTATGAAAATCTTTTATATGCCCATAGAAACATAAAATTGTTTAAAAAATACAGTGATATCCATGATATAAATACTAGGAACAAACACAAATTTGTTGTACCTATAACAAGGCTCAAGAAAATAGGTGGCTCGTTCAGATGCCAATGTATACGCTTTTACAATAAAGTTCCAAGCCCCGTTCAAGATCTAAGCCTTAATAAATTCAAATCATTCATTAAACGTAAGTTGTGCCAGAAAGCCTTTTATACCGTTAAGGATTATATCGAGGACAAAAAGGCTTGGGATTGAGATGCTTCCAATTTTTTACCTATGTAGTGTTCTTATTTTTCTGTTTTGTTGTTGTTTTTCTTTTTTATATACACTTTGACATCAATGAATTCTATATATAAGTACTGTGACATTTGCTTACTTTGTAAAGTATTCTATTATTTTAATTATTGTGAATGTGAATACTATGTGGGTCACTTTATTTTTATTATATTTTATTTTTCTCTCTGTTCTCTTAGTTTTGTCATGGTCTGGCAGTTTGAGTAATTAATGCGGCCTACCCAAATGTCCTTTCTTTGGTATTGTTCGTCGAATCGTCGAGCTCCTTAAGTTTTGAGTTGAGCTGCACTGATTTCTGACAAATGCGTGCACTGACTGGACAGGTCCTCTCAATCTGTGTGGTTCTTTCCTCAAAAGACCATCTCAGACATCGACCTGCATGGTCTTCATATGATCTGACCAAGATTATGTCTGGACTTTAAAAGAGACTGTGACCTCTGAGTTTGTTTCGGCCTTTCTTCTCAGAGTAGTCAGATAGGAAACGCCGACCTCATCTAGTTTTAAAATATGATTGACGTGTAAAAGTGTTTGTACAAACCTACTTACAAAATAAAATCATTTATCATTTATCATTTACTTCGTACCTATTATTCATAATAGAGCGACGTTACACGTAACTGTCTCTGTCACACTAACACCGTACGCGTACTAGCTGTCTCACTTTCTCCAAGCTAGACAAAGCGACTCCTTGCGACACGACGTCAGCGGATGCCGCGGGGCCAGAGATATATGCAGCGGTGTGGGGAGGCGAAAAAAGGGAATCTTCTATTAAGTAAGGTGAATGCTCCAACCAGCCCGCAAAATTAATTTTTTTTCTGTTTTTTTTTTTGTTCCTTCGCCTTTATGAACTTGGAGGGTTGTATTTGGTGATTTTGATGATTATAATTCTGTAACTACATACGTTTTACAGCCGCGAATAATATTTTAATCAACATACAACCTAGCGCTGGCCTGCAAATTGCAAAAAACGCAAGAATATTTATATACAAAAAAGAGCTACCTCTTTTTAGTAGCAGGTATTCATCACACATTGCATGAACTATATTTTTTTTAAAACATTGGGAGCAATCAAATTTTGGGTCAAAGGCCTGGCAAATATCTGGATGTATTTCTTTCGTTCACACATAAATTACTGTATGTATTTTAATGAAATTTAGAATCGAGAAGATAGCTTACCTTGGAATAGCACTTAGGCTACTATTTATAATGTACTTAATCATGTGTAAGGTCATAGAAACAGCTAGTAGAATATAATCCAATAACAACTTTATTTTATTACTTATTACTTTTCTAAGTCAGTGTACTCAGGCACAACACGTGTGAACCGGTTAGTGAGTAAAGTAAAGAAGGTCATCGATATGTATGAATCTGTCGCTTTTTAGTAGTCATTCAAATTTGGTCGGATAACCAGCCGTTGCTTACATATTTTGGTTTTTTGTTAATATTTACTTAATACGAAACATTCTAAGCTGAATATTTTCACCATATATTTTTGAATAAAGGCACATGATTTTGGTTTACACCTACACATCTGGGATTGAGCCGGTTCCTTGTATTTTGCCGTCAAAGTTATGACACCATCGTTTTGACTTTTAGCAAGATTATTCAAAAACGCATGCATGAACAGTTTTGAAACTTTGTATGGTTATTATTAGCGTCAAGAAGGACCGAATACAGTTTTCAGCGAACTTGTGCCTTGTCTAATTTAGGCGCTGCGATGTTTTTTCGGTTTTTCATGAAACCGCGATAACTTGAAAACTATAAATATTTTCTTAAATCTAATTGGGGGCACATAGGGGCACACATTAAGAGCTACTCGTGTATGTTTATTCCACAGGGGCACATGCAATGGTTGTAGAGATATACGATTCATCAAAACGTTACTCCAGCAGGAAATGCAATATCTCGAAAACCTGAAGGGGCACAGATTTTATTTTTGGGGGCACATTTTAGCACACATATAAGCTCTCTGGCCATGCACAATTTTTCTCTCTCCGATCATTCGTTTAGAATTTTCCTGCTAGAAAAACGTTACCCCAGCAGGAATCGTTTTTTCCGTTTTTTTCCAAAACGACAGGGGGCACACATTTTTTATGTGGGGGCACATTTACAGCAGTTAGGGCACAAATTATACGTTTTACTCCTATAACCCTAGGAGACACTTTCTTGCTGGGGTAACGTACACACACAACGTGCAAATAATTTCTAATATACCTACTCGTATAAAGGTAGGAACTTTGATCTGTGATTTGATGCAATAATTACTTTAAGAATTAAAATTAAGGTAATAAAAATAATAATTTCCACATCAACAAGCTGTTTCATTTATTATAGTCACAAGGTGCATTTAATATATTTTTTAATTAGCCCCCAAAACTTTTGAACGCGACTGTACGGACAACAGATTAGGTATAATACGTCCAATAAAGAAGGTCATCGATATGTATGAATCCGTCGCTTTTTAGTAGTCATTGGAATTTGGTCGGATAACCAGCCGTTGTTTACATATTTTGGTTTTTTGTTTATATTTACTTAATGCGAAACATTCTAAGCTGAATATTTTCACCATATATTTTTGACTAAAGGCACAAGATTTTGGTTTACACCTACACATCTGGGATTGAGCCGGTTCCTTGTATTTTGCCGTCAAAGTTATGACACCATCGTTTTGACTTTTAGCAAGATTATTCAAAAACGCATGCATGAACAGTTTTGAAACTTTGCATGGTTATTATTAGCGTCAAGAAGGACCAAATACAGTTTTCAGCGAACTTGTGCCTTGTCTAATTTAGGCGCTGCGATGTTTTTTCGGGTTTTCATAAAACCGCTATAACTTGAAAACTATAAATATTTTCTTAAATCTAATTGGGGCACATAGGGGCACACATTAAGAGCTACTCGTGTATGTTTATTCCACAGGGGCACATGCAATGGTTGTAGAGATATACGATTCATCAAAACGTTACTCCAGCAGGAAATGCAATATCTCGAAAACCTGAAGGGGCACAGATTTTATTTTTGGGGGCACATTTTAGCACACATAATATAAGCTCTCTGGCCATGCACAATTTTTCTCTCTCCGATCATTCGTTTAGAATTTTCCTGCTAGAAAAACGTTACCCCAGCAGTAATCGTTTTTTCCGTTTTTTTCCAAAACGACAGGGGGCACACATTTTTTATGTGGGGGCACATTTACAGCAGTTAGGGCACAAATTATACGTTTTACTCCTATAACCCTAGGGGACACTTTCTTGCTGGGGTAACGTACACGTCCGCCTGTACAAACCTAGACTAACCGTAAAATCTAAGTTTTAACCAATTTGCACAGGTAAAGCCTTTCTTATAGGGGGTTAACGTAGCCGGCGTTGTGTGACGAAGTAGGCACTGCTTATGTCCCAAGCTGCCGTTCTGTAAAGTTGGGATACCATTTTAAGAACTGTAATTTTGTGATTTGGAATGTAAATGATCTGAAAATACTTTCCTTTTTAAACGACAGAGGTTGGTTTACAAATTGAAGATTGCGATTACTTAAAGTTTAACTTCTTTAGATTAGATGAACATTCTGGATTTTAAGATATACCAAATAATATAAATATACTATTGTAAATCGATTCCCATAGCCATCGGTTTCATGCCGATTGTAAACTCGATACCCAAAATCCGTTAAAAAAAAACGGAACCCATAATTTCGTCATGTCAGTCTTTACGTGCGTTCGGGTGTCAATGCCATTAGCCATTTTACTCGTAGAAACACTATATCGATGAAAATTTTAAATAAGGTGTATTCTTTGCACCGCAAAACGGTGTAGTAAAGTTACGATAAACATAATTAGGGGTGGCATTCCCCATGCATGTAACTGAGGGTTGAAAAAAATCTATGCACATAAGCGGGTGGAGGTATTGTTGGATCTCATAATTAAAATTATAAAGATGTTTCTAATTGACTTTGCCTTTAAAGTCAATCGTTTTTGAGATATGGGATATTTTCGTTTACAACCGCAGAATCAACTTTGTTTTTTACAGTTTTTTCGAGAAATTTTATGAAATACAAACTTACTTTTGCAGTCGATCAAATAAATGATGTGCATAGAACAGACGCCAGCACATCAAGCTACTGCAATCTGTCAAATTTCTTTAATAGATTTTCAACTTCGATCGTATCGCTAAAGCATTAGGTTGAAGGTTAATTGGGAAAATTTGACAGTTTCGGCAGGCCTCCGTCACTCCATGTACTTGCGCGCTATAATTACCTACCGCCCAGCCGAGCGGTCTCGGGCCGTGTGCGGACCAAATTCAGTGCGGTTTTCGCAAGCGAAGCGCATGCAAGTTGTTCAATTTTAATATTTCCATTCGTTCGTACGCGTACCTACGATGCCGTCTGGTGCCTTATGTGCTCTATACCACTACTACTACTACTACAACTCTCTATCTCTATAATTATGTTTTATCTAGATGTATTGCACAGTCAGAACCAATTTATATTAAAAAAAAAAATATAAACGACACAATTTTAAACTACCACCCACCTCAGTCAGACAGAACATATTCACAGTTCTCAATAACATAGACACAAAAAGTTATGTTAATTTAATTTTATCGAAGAGGCAGCCCTGCGATTGTTGTGGGATCGCGCGATGCGAAGCAATCACAACTGTACGTTTGAGCTTTTAGGCACATTAGCATGCAGCGGTTGCTGTCACGACGGAGTAGGCTATTATAGCAGTAGGTATTGGAAATTTTCTACTGAGTGAAGTATCTGTTACGTAGTAACTATTTAGTAATCTGTGGTTTCGGGTAGCTTGACCTGCTGGCGTCTGCATGCGTAAATATTCATCCCAAGTACGGGACCTTTCATTGTGCGTGGTTCGACATAGACCTGGCCAGATTTTTTTTTTTATTTCGTTGAGAAACTACCACGAAAAAAAATTCTATTACTCAATTAAACTAATATAAATAAAAACTCCCAATCTCATACAACTAACAAAACATAATGAAATGTAAAGTGTTTGCGGAATAGCCAATTTATAGAATTAATTTATCATCATTCCCAAACTTTTGCTAAGCCTACCTAAAAATGTATACTCGTGTGCCACCATTGAAATACTAGTGCAGTGACACTCTGGCTTCTATTTGGTGACTTGGGTTTGAAACACGATACTTTTGAGTAGTGGCATGGTTAGCGTAGTCTATGTGTTGAATTGCATTTTGTTGCAAACTATTAGAAAGTATCAAGTAACAATTAATAAAAATAATTTTAAACAGCAAGCGCATTCTGAATACAAATTCAAATACAGGGTGTCAGGAGAACGCTTCCGAAGCCAGAACGTAGATTATATACAACCTTTATGCAAACGGATACCACTAACCTTTCGCCTGAAATTGATTATTTTCGCGCGTCACGTGGACTTGGGGTCGTCAGCCGCACAGCTGTCGGCGAGCGCGCGCGCACTTTGAACTTGAGGTCACGCGCAAGCGTCAGATGATATTTATTTACGAATACATTGCTTGTTAGAGTTGTAAAAAAAAAATGTGTTTAATAGCAAATAATGGTTTAATTTAACTGTTCTCACAGCATAGTGTACGAAAAATGCTAAAAAAAATAGGTAAAATTGTTCATTTTTTTTTCTCATTTTTTTATGGTATCGTATCGAGAATCAGTAGCCCTATCACCTGTCTTCGTTTTCGGAAGCGTTTCCCTGCCACCCTGTATAGAAACAATTCGGCGCGAAACTGAATAAATTACTATGGTCATAGCCAGTCATAGGTCATTGACTCAGTTCCAATATAACATCCAAAAAGACAGGGCAAGAGCGTGTCGGGCCACGCGCAGTGTAGGGTTCCGTAGTTTTTGTAACAGCCAAGTGCGGGTCGTATTCGCTGACTGAAAGTTTCGTACCATGCTCTAACTAAAAGCCAAACATGACTACAACCTACCTAATTTGAATTCCTATACAAATCCTCACCTGGTCCGACAATTTTGCACGGAAAGTTTTTTTTTTTTGAGATTTTGATAAGACTTGTCACAGCCGGTGTTTTGAATTTAAATACAGGACACATAGCACTACTCACTCGTCACAAAAAAATAAAATTGAGGAATTCTATGGAGTTGTTCGAAATTTTCGAGTCAAATACATTGGTCGACTATTACTCGTAAACTTGTAAAGCCCACTTAAGTGTGATAGTTTTCCTTTAAACTTCGTTATATGTAGGTACTACTGCCGTGGCATTTGAATTTCTAACTACAACCGTTTAGTTGGTAGAGGGGGGGAACACTTGACTCTAACGAAAATTGGTACTTTAAAGCTTGATAAGTCACGAACGGTTTACTTATTCAAAAACGGGTTTTCCAAACCCCTAATATTTTTGAAAGACCTATCCAGCGATATCCCACACTATGGGAAGGACGAAAAAAAAATTATCATTCCCACTTTCACTTTACATGTAGGGGAGGTACCCTAAATAATTGTTTTTTTCAAAATTTTATTTTACCACTTTTTCGGCATCATTAACGTGTATACTCATGCCAAATTACAACTTTCTAGTACCAATAGTTTTTGAGCTAAGCCGCGGACAGACAGACAGACAGACAGACGGACATGGCGAAACTATAAGTTGACTACGGAACCCTAAAAAACGATTAAAATTACATTAGGAAAGCATAAATCATTATTATAAATAATGCTTGTTGTATTTAATGCTTAAAAAAAAATTATTTCAATTTCTCAGAATCGATATCGATATATCGATTTCTGACATTCGACATATTAATTACTCGGGTCAATCGAAATTAAAAAAAAAATCGTTTGGCATAATCGCTTCCGCACATCATTACGATAAAAAAAAACGGGTTGCACTCCGGGAGTGCCGGCAGAAGTGAAAACTTGAATATTAACGTCGTGCATTTTTGATATTTTGGAATGCGGTCTACTCTCCCTCCGTCTTACGAATTTTCGATCAGGTCACGTATCCTGACGCGAGTTTAACATTTTTTACCCATCACAACAAAAGTGCATAACGCCGCTGAAGAAGTTTTCACTTCAAAAACAATAATGGTCGGCGATTGTGAACACAAATTGAGTAGTGGTAATGAATAATACGTGTTATTGGACCTGTGTTTCAATATTACGTTAGGATTTGGGCATTTTGTGTTGTTTATAATATTTGCAATAATATTTTTCACATTTTACATCTTATCTACATGTGAGTGTGACTTTTGTGAAAAGTAAAAATGTATCGCACGATTGACGCGAAACTTCGACTTTTGATATAAAAAAACTACATTACCACTACTTGTTTAACGTGAACAAGGGATGAATTCGTCAAATAATTAAATGGTGTATTATTCATAGCCCCTGTGGAGGAGTTTGGATTTTCGAAATCCCCAATTTTCATGTTTTTAGCCTCGGCCACCACTGTATTCAAAAGAGCGATTATCATGTGCATTTGGATTGAGTGATCTTTTTTTGTTTCGTGACAAAATATGATTGTACATTTAGTAAAAAAACATAGCCCAAAGTAAAAAAAATGTCACTCTCAAGGGTCTCCATTTATTGCCGAAAATGTGGATCACTCAATTCAGACATTTTGCAAAAACGGCTATGAGCTAAATCTCAACAAAAACTTACTCTACTGACTAAATTTATATCTCAAAAATTTGTAAAAAATTTGTCACAACATTTTTTAAACCCATCAAGGCATTTAAAGCTTCTTCCAGGTATCTTTGGACACTATCATGGGATCACTCAGTACAGACACCATTTTGTCTGAGAGATCGTTGTAGGTAATAAGGTTTCCTTGATGGGTTTAAAAAATGATGTGAAAAATTTTAACAATTTTTTGAGATATGAATTTAGTCAGTAGAGCATGTTTTTGTTGATAATTAGCTCATAGTAGTTTTTTCAAAATGTCTGTTTTTTACTTTGGGCTATGAGTTTTGACTATTTTTGACTAAATGTACAATCAGATTTTGTCACGAAATAAGAAAAAGATCACTCAATCCAAATGCACATTATCACATTTCCCGACTTGAAATTATAAAAGGTAAACTAATAAACTTGCGCGCTAAATATGGAAGATTGAACGCCGATAACATATGAGTTTTTTATCCAACTCTCTTAATTAACGAACATTCATAAGATTTGATGGGTAGCATAATCAATATTTACATTATCAGTTAAGGGTGTCTTATGTCGTCATTCCAAGGTCCAATGGGACCCGGTACCGAGCCAGCGGAGGTTCGTGTGTTCAGGTCCATTCGGGGGCGCTTCCGAACTATACGGTTAATGCGTATTTAATAAGTTTGTGTGAGTTGCAGATGTTATAAAACTTTCCGTCACTGTTGTTTGGCGGAAAGTTTTATAACATCTACGACTTGCGTTTACATAGCAAGTAGTGTAGGGATATACGAACGTGAGTGGGGTGGGTACGACAGCTCAAACGTGAAAAAAAGTAGTAATAATTAAATACATATTACATATTTTTGTATTTTAACACGTTGCGGGACAGTAAACGCCCCCGATCTGATCACAATGAAACTTCAATTGTCTCATTCAGTGTCCTTCAACCGATTAATAATAAAATGTTGGCGACATAAAACTAAAATACGGAATCACACCTAGGTCAGAATCTTATATTATTATTTCTCGAAGGACCTTTTTTGCGGTCATATAACTTAGCGGAATGTAATTAATGCGCGACGCAGTTTTTGCTAACAATAAGGATGTGGGGGGAATATACACGGTGGAAACTTTCAGCGGGGCAGTAAGGGGAAGTACCTTATCCGGACCAACCATCGTTGGAGTACTCAAAAAGTCACAAATTGCAAAAAACTTTTCCCGTGCATTTTGTATGAAAATTTGACGCAAAAGCTTTTTTAGTGACGGTTGAGATCTTTTTGTTGACTGAATAAAACGATAAGTTTAAAAACAATTCAAATTTCGAACTCGTTATTATTAAATAAAAAACAATCTGACAGTTTGTTGCGTCCGAAAAGCTCTGAGTGTGTTGTGAATTTTACAATAAGTCATCGATCACTAATAAAAAACTTTATTAGTGATCGATGCATTAAGTGCATAATTGGACAGCTAAGAGAAAAATGATCTCCAATTTAGAACGTTTAGACTTGCTAGAAGCATATTACGTAAATAATAAAAATACATCAGCTGCGTTAGAATGGTACAGGATCAAATATCCAAATCGTCATGTGCCAACCAGAAAGGTTATTACAAATATTTTAAGACATCTTGCACAAGGTGGCTCTTTCAAGAAAAAATCTGTACGCCACCCATTTATACTAGATGAAAATTAGATCATTTCTGTTCTTACACTTGTCGAAGCTTATCCCGAAATATCATCAAGAGCGACTGCTAAAGAAGTAGGTGTCTCACATCGTTTCGTACTAAAGATATGGAAGAAGTATGGTTATAAATGTTACCGACAGGTGCGACTAGTTCAAGCCTTACATTCAGGGGATGCCGCTCGAAGACTTTTTGCAGGTGGTTAATGTCTTTTTCATAATTTGCTTTTTCCACACATTTTACTATCGCAGTGCTATCATCAGCGAATAGCACCATCGGCTGTTGCACTTTTCTCGGAAGATCATTGATATACATCAGAAATAATGGAGCCGCGATGACACTCCCCTGTGGAACTCCGAATTTAACTTCTCTACTATCGGATAGATATTTAAGTTCCAATTTACGTCTAGAACATACTCTTGAGATTTCTGTATGTTGCTTACGATTACTAAGGTACGATTTTATAAGGCTCAACACATTCCCTCTAATGCCGTAGCTGTCAAGTTTGTTTAGCAGGATATTATGATTAACGTAGTCAAAGGCTTTGGTCATGTCGGTAAATATAGCACAAACTGGTGTTTTTTTGTCAATATTCGTCATTATATTATGTAATAAGTCATATATCGCCATGTTAATATTTTTATTCTTTCTGAATCCCTTTTGCTCATTGGTGAGAATGTTATACTTATCTAAAAATGAAAAAAAATATTCATATATGAGTTTTTCGAAGATCTTGGAGAAAACAGAGACATGGGCAACTGGTCTATAGTTTGACATGTCTTCCCTGCTATCTTTTTTATGTAATGGTATTATAATGGCTGTTTGAAAACTGAAATTTTGACAAATTCTTTACATTTTGTAAGTAAGGGAAAAGTTTTCTGCAATTTGTGACTTTTTGAGTACTCCAACGATGGTTGGTCCCATAGAAGTTTTTGATCAGTATTAGAAACAGGATCGATTGGCATCAAAAAATGTTTTTGTGTAAAATGGCTATTTTCTTGCTACCTGTAATTTTTTTTTTGAAAATCTGCTTATGGGGATCAAATTTCCATAAAAAGTTATGGATAGTCTCCTAAGACCATTTTCGCGTAGCTGCAAAGGATAAGGTACTTCCCCTTACTGCCCCGCTGAAAGTTTCCACCCTGTATAGTGTAGGACTTACTTGGGAATCCTCTGGATGGAACTCGTTGACACAAGGGATTGAGAGTAGGTAACACGTGCTCGCTGTTCTTCTGGATTCACGGTGGTGCACTTTAGTTGGTATTTTTTTTTTTTTTAATAATAATAATATCCCTGGACATTTCACACAGCACCATTTGTCCCAAGCTAAGCAACCTAATGCTTGTGTTATGGTAACAAGATGGCTGATAAACTACTTATATACATTTTTTTTTTGTAAATACATACATATTATAGATAGAAAAACACCCAGACTCGGAACAAATACATGTAGGTCATACAAATATTTGTTCCGTGCGGGAATCGAACCCGCGACACGCAGCGCAGCAGTCAATCGCTTAACCACTGCGCCAATCGTGCCGTCAATTTGAATATCACAAGTGTATTTTATATTTGTTGAAGACAAAACGTAGCACCGCCCGCCACCGCGACTACGGGAGCGGGGCAGCAGCGTGCGGGGAGCGGGGGACGGGTTGCCGATCGCCGATGGCCTGCACTGCCCTTCACTACAAAAATTACAACGGTCCGAGAGGCGCGCGTCCTTATGTTCATTATACGCACCATACCTATTGATACAGTCCGCTATTTTATTTATAACACCTCTGAGAATCGCCAACAATATTAGCGGAATGTATTATACAGGGTTATTTGTAAAACACCAGCAACCTCCTAAGAGGTCATTGTACTCATCATTATGAACAACTTTTACTATGGGACTAAAACTGAAATCGCGAAAAAAAAATCAGCTGTTCCATATACGTTCGCATAACTCGTCAAAATGTAGGGAGCAGCTGATTTTTTTTTCGCGATTTCAGGTTTGCGCCGCGGCGTAGTATTTAAGCGGTTTTTGTAGTTTTATAGCGGAGCGGGTGAATGTGACAATTTTATTAGCGGGATGCGGTCTACTTGCAACAGGTGAACTGACTCAATATAGCGGTGTCCGCTTACGGGCGCGTGCGGTTTGACATTTCTTCTTTCTCTGCTGTGATTGGTTGCATGGGAAAAGGATAATGAGGGAAGGGAACATAGTTAGTTCAAAAACTGCGGTCGAATACATTAAAAAATGTGAGATGCGTTCGGAATATGATAATGAAATCTATTTATGCAAACTTGCGCGAGCACCTACTTCCTAAAATATAGTTATTTCTCACATTGTAGTTTTTTTTTTAAGTTGTGTTTTTTAGGGTTCCGTAGCAAAATAGCTAAAACGGAACCCTTACGGATTCGTCATGTATGTCTGTCTGTCCGTCCGTATGTCACAGCCACTTTTTTCCGAAACTATAAGAATTATAATGTTGAAACTTGGTAACTAGATGTATTCTGTGAACCGCATTAAGATTTTCACACAAAAATAGAAAAAAACAATAAATTTTGGGGGTTCCCCATACTTAGAACTGAAACTACGTGTGGGATATCTATGGATAGGTCTTCAAAAATGATATTGAGGTTCCTAATATCAGTTTTTTTCTAAACTGAATAGTTTACGCGAGAGACACTTCCAAAATGGTAAAATGTGTGTCCCCGCCCTGTAACTTCTAAAATAAGGGAATGATAAAACTAAAAAAAATATGTGGTGTACATTACCATATAAACTTCCACCGAAAATTGGTTTGACGAGAGATTAGTTTTTTTTAATACGTCATAAATTGTAATTGTACGGAACCCTCGGTGCGCGAGTCCGACTCGCACTTGGCCGGTTTTTATTTAATAGTTTTTACTTTCAAAAGTGCTTTCTATTTGAGTTTTGAGAAGGAGGCCCGCTCGCTCGACACTCACGATGACGATCTTCCTCCAGCGGCCCTCGGCCACGGCGGCGCGCGCCAGCTGCTCCAGGTGGCGCACGTCGTTGTGGCGGAACACGCGCACGGCGGCGCGCGCCAGGCGCAGGCCCAGGATCAGCGACGCGTGGTTGTTCTCGTCGCTCAGCGCCAGGCAGCCCGCGCCCAGCAGGCCGGGCAGGCCCAGCGTGTTGGTGCCGAAGCCCATGCCCACCACCAGCGCCGCCTGCGGAGGGGCTAAGTCATTCTATCCGTTGCTCTCGCCACTAGCTAAATCACTACTCAAAACGATCTCAACACTACTTTTATTGTCACTTATAAGAAACTTGTATCATGCTACAAAGCTGGATTTGGGCGCAGTTATAGGAGCGGTTATTTCTTTAACTATCTTATAATCGACATTCCAGATGTTTCTACAGTAGAAGGTACTAAAACAATCTGCTGCACTATATAAGGCCGGGAATAACCGCGATTGGGGACAGTGTGTTGGAAGCGATACATACGAATACATCTAAAGCGATCTTCAAGTGCGACTTAAGTGTAATAATTGTGTTTATTTATTAGTGTGTTTGTGTTGATTAATTAAAGTGTCATTTTTGCTAATTTATATCGGCAGTTTTATTGTCACGAACCCGAAGCTCGTAACAGTATGTAATAAAGTCCGAGCATCTTTAGGTAAAACATTACTTAATATTTTGTTCAAAATAGTGGATAGTTCGTTCAGGGCTAGGTATATATATATAGGTTCCGGGATATTAAATTATATAGCCCAGCTTTGCATATCTTTGAGCAATTCGCATCCACGATACAGGAGAAATTCCTAGTGTGGGGCAACGTTTTTTTAAATAATAATAGTAATAATAATTCATAATTTTTTTCATATTCAGTGGTTTCTTCGATATGTAAATCGTATTCTTCTTCCCAATTTTCATCTTCTTCACTTTCTGAGTTGTGGGCTAGGGGTGAAAAAATATTTTTGGTCGCAGAACCCTCATTTACTTCACCAGCGTTTCCACTTGACGCGCTTGATTTACTTGATAATAATAATAATATAATATCCCTGGACATTTCACACAGCACCATTTGTCCCAAGCTAAGCAACTTAATGCTTGTGTTATGGTAACAAGATGGCTGATAAACTACTTATATACAATTTTTTTTGTAAATACATACATATTATAGATAGAAAAACACCCAGACTCGGAACAAATACATGTAGGTCATACAAATATTTGTTCCGTGCGGGAATCGAACCCGCGGCACGCAGCGCAGCAGTCAATCGCTTAACCACTGCGCCAACCGTGCCGTCCTTGATGATCCTGTTGATTTTATTCCTGATTCATTATTTCTTTATACCTATTTTTCAATTTTCTCCTGTAACCACCCCTCCTTTTTAATCGTTTCCGATCGCTTAAATTCATGTTCAACTTATTTTCTCAAGACGAAGTGAAACAACTGAATCTCTACAAAATGGCTGACGTTTACTAATAGTTATTGATGTAGTAGTTTATAAGCTTTTTTGATCAAATAGCGCTCTTATTAAGTACTATTAGATTTAAAAGAGTCTCTAGCAAAACTCTAACAGCGCAAACTTATAGTGATCTCAGCTAACTATATCATTATATCTTTTTTACTCACAAAATGCTACTATAGGATCAAAATGTTATTCTAAATTATTTAGTTTTACTGTAAAATTATAGGAGACTTATTCCTAAAAGTGTCTTAAAAGAAAATCTTGTAGCTAACTATAAGACTGAGTTATAAAAGCAAATCCCCTTGAGAATATTTACGTTTTTGAAATGCTATTACTAGTAAAAGTGTCCTAAAGTGTTTTATAGGTCAGTCTTGTAGCGAACTATAAGACCGAGATATAAAAACGAATGCACTTAAATGTGTTAAGGCTTGGCAAATGCTATTATAAGTTAAATAGTCTACCGCAATGTATTTATAAGAACATTATTAGTAGTGACAGACTTATAATCTTTCTTTATAAGATTACTTTGCTAGTTGGGGGACGCTATGCCTCAGATTACAGAGCGAACCAGATCGTCGGCGCCTTCTGGTCGGTCCTGTTTCCTACGCGAGCGCGTACCTCGACCCCGAGGAACCGCGCGGTGGTCTCCTCGAGCTCCTGGTGCAGCGGCGTGGTGCCCAGCTCGGCGCGCGCGGAGCACGCGGCCAGGCCGTAGCGCCGGCACGCGGCCGTCACGGCGGCGTGCGTGCAGCCGCCCGCGCCCTCCGCGAACCCCAGGTAGTTGTACGAGCCCAGGTTGATGCAGCGCTGCTCCACGCCCGTGAACCTGCAGCACGAGTTACATGTTATGTTCCTTTGTGTTATTCAAGCTCGTAACTGTAATTATAGAACGTGAGTGTAATGAGAATATGACAGGCAATAAACATTGACAAGCTACAACTAAATACATCTGCTTATAGATTTCTTAGATTGTAGACTGTAAACTTACCGACGAACCCTGTAAAATTAGATTTTGAATCAGTTATAACTGTTATAAGCACAATTGTTTGCATGCCAAATGGTAGAATGTACCTGGAACGAAACACTATTTTGTAACAACTCTCTTGTATACCTGCATGGCTACATTCTATGCAAATAAACACTTTCTATTCTATGCTATGTTCATACATAGATGTTGTGTAGTAGAGTGATTCAGTAATCCCATTTCCAAGACAAACTACAAGCACAATTTAATAAATACCTCATAATACCAGTTGCAAGGCATATTCTTGGATACATTCCTAATCTAAAAACAATTTTCAAAATAAAACAGCACTCTCTTGGAAACTTACTATTCTTGATTAGCACTGTCATTGTGACATCATCCGAACAAAATAAGGTGACAGTTATTGTAGGCACATGCATTGCTCAGGTTGGCGCCGGAAAGCCGAGTTAGACATGTCTAATCTGTCGCAGCAGCTAACTTGCAAACCAGAACCAGTAGGACTTGAATTATAAAAGGTACATTTGAGCATTACGTGTTTCGCATTGTGTAGGAGATGGCGTGGGAGTGCGCGATGGAACGAGGCTGTTAGATAGGACATTCATTATAGACGTAAAAAGATTAGATTAGAAAGTCACTGCAATGAAACTCTTCTCTCGGTTAGGTAAGGTATAAATTAGAATCATTGGCGCGAGTTTTATCAAACTCACCGCAATAATTATTCTTATTTATAACAATGAGATAAGAGTTACATTGCAATAACTTTTCAAATTTGATCGTGAATACGCAGCTTTACCTGAAGCTCCAGTTGTGGTCGTCTGTGGCGCGCTCCTTAAGCGTGACCTCGGCGCCGGGTGCGGAGCAAATGGGCCGGTTAAAGCAGTGCCGCACGCGCCGGTACACGTAGCGTGAGAAGAACGTCTCGAACGGGTCGTACAGCGTCGCGTAACCCTGCGCACGATATTCAACTATTGTCAATAAAAACTTTATTCGGTTCAGAAAACACGGTACAATTAAAAAAAAAAACCGGTCAATTGCGAAAAAGATTCGCGATTCGAGGGTGCCGTACAAATTAGTAGGTATGTAACTACAAATTTACGGTTTTCAGATTGTTTCCTTTACTTGTGCTACATGACATTGCTTCTTGCCAAATTTCATGATTCTAGGTCAACGGGAAGTACCCTATAGGTTTTGATTCCCTTGCAAGTGTCAAAATATGCGGCATAAACGGAACATAAACATCCGTATCTCTTGATTGCGTTGACTTAGAAGTTTAATTTTTCACTGCTTCAGGGGATTGCAGCCCTGAATATTTGATATAATAAAAAAGTAGTAAGTAATAGAGTCTAAGGCACTAGATTTTTACAAATCCCTGGAACCCACACTAGGATTCCCTGTGCCGTGAGGTCCAGTGGAGTCCCAAATAAAGCAAACATGTTAATATTCAGGTGAACTGATTAAGTAAAAAATAAAAATTCCCAAAAACTCTTTATACAATAAATAAATATTAATAAGAAAATTAAGAACAATTTAATAAAAAGTTATCTGTAGAGTCGTCACTGGCGAAGTGGGTGCTGCATAAATCTATAAATCTGTCACATTAATAAAGTCTCGCGCAATGTCCTCCGTCGATGATATCTACATTTATGCAAGTATCGATTAGATACCGCGTATGAATTACTCATGAGGCACACAAGTGGTTGCGTCAAATAGCACAGTATCTACTTTTCCATTAAACAGAGTTACTGATTCACTGGCAGAAATAACAATTACATTTATCCGGTATGAAATAAATAATAGCTAGCCCTCATAAGCAAAGTATATAACATACAACAACAATAACAACTAACAATAATAGATGAATAACAACGATTGCGCGGTTCGACGTAAACACCTAATTATGATGACTACTCTACTCTTGGCCAATTTACAATTAACACCGAAATACCGAATATGCCATTAAAATAAATGAAAGAAGATGGACTGATGTAATACTGATGATGAAGCATTCGCACAAGCAAAATAAAAATAATTATGAATGTGATGGAACAGGCGTCAGTCGGGCGAACGAGTGGCTCGGTGCGTGCGCACCTATGGTGCGCACTTTATGAGTTCGATAATTGACCTACAAGCAGCATTCAAAACAACCACCCCGCACTCCGAATAACAGCCAGTGCAGAGCAGCGTGGAGCAGCGACCGTGGCATCAATTAACTAATTATTTCAGCGTTTTGGTTTCATTCTGAAGTTCTGAACATCCAACATTGAGTGCCAATCGATGTAGTAAAACCAATATTTACGAGGAATTCTCACTTTGGAATTAAAAGCTAGGATCCGACGTTCCGAGTAGCGGTAACTAAGCTTGATATTATTTTGCGAGAGCCAATACTTACTGGTTTTCACTAGATGAACTTCAGTATTTACTACGAGATAAGGACAACGCCATGTTTCCTTCCTCAACATGACCACATCCTGGGTACACAGCGCATGCACAGTGCCTACCTATGCACGTACCTTGCCTAGTACTTTCCAGTATTAATTGCAAAATGACGCGACGGCCTATCAAACCACAATGATATGTAGAAATAATAACTATTAAATGACACAATCCGGTTTTTTTATTTATTAAAGCGCATGTATTTCCTTAAACTTGAAGTCGAACGACTAAACGGGTAAAAATATGGTAATATGGTTTTCTCAGAGCTGACTGTATTTATATTAATATTGCCATTTATTTGCGGGGACATGGCAGACGGAAAATTGTAGATCATTTGTGTTGCTACGTTAGTGGACTTCGTTTCGACTTCATGTAATAAAACACTCTTCGAGAGCCTTAAATGAAAAACTTAGGTCACTTGAAAATCGAACACGCATCACGTATTATAAATAAAAATGTCGTTTCTACGTACACAATGCTAGTAACATTTTCTAAGACATATATTAGACGGCCGACTAATTCCGAGGTCGTTTCACAGTAGTTCTGGCAAATTTGACTGACGACTGGCTCAACAGTGCAGCCTCTCATAAGAACTGTGCGCTGTCACCTGATCACTTCGGCAGTCGCTTATTGAGATTAAGGGCCTGTACTACCTCAGATTGCGAAAATAGTCTTAGCATTCATGGCTGTAGTTTCAACAATACTGCAGTATTCACTTTGTAATTAATATACAATGCAGATGAGGACTACTGCGAGGTGTCTGATGTGAAAACACGATTGCATACAATTTTCTCGATACAAAGAAACCTCAAAGTTACCTCTAAACCGTACAATAAAAGAAGAATAATTAATGAAAATTTCCAAATTAGGTCACGTCATGAAACTTTACAGGCTAATCTAACTATGCATAAAGCAGGTGTTAGTTTTTATTTTTTAATAGATACATTTAACGTATAAAGATGAGATTGGAATTATCAAGCTTTATAACCACTCACACTTTAAACCACTCTGCCGCCCGGCCCCCGACAGGACCCCGATTAAACCACTCTGCCGCCTGGCCCCCGACAGGACCCCGATTAAACCACTCTGCCGCCCGGCCCCCGACTGGACCCCGATTAAACCACTCTGCCGCCCGGCCCCCGACAGGACCCCGATTAAACCACTCTGCCGCCCGGCCCCCGACAGGACCCCGATTAAACCACTCTGCCGCCCGGCCCCCGACAGGACCCCGATTAAACCACTCTGCCGCCCGGCCCCCGACAGGACCCCGATTCAGTACTTGTCAGTACCGCTTCGGCTATCAAACGTCAACCCGCGTCACTTCGCTTGCGCTCAAAAAACCTAATTGACAACGTCTAATGTTCTGAAGAAATTATATAATAATGTAAAATTAAATTTAGATGTAAAAATAAGGCACCCGTATTTTTATATTTTCCAAATTTTGTAATTTTCATTTTGAAATGGTTCAAAATCGTAATCTCCCGTCAATGTCAAAACATTGTCAAAATTTAGAGAGGTAAACGTACCTATTTTAGACAGTTCCCAATTTTTTATGGTGTTTTCAATATATTCAGCAAAACTAGGTAATTTTATTTGAGATAGGGTTGTGGTAATGGAAATATATTTCAATTCCCACAAATGTATAGATACAGGTGGATTTTTTGAAGGGAAAATATAAATAAATATATACAGGGTGTAAAAAGGCCCATTGAAATGAAATGAAATGAATGAAATGAAATGAAATAATTTATTTGCTATGAATGTAGGTACAAAAGTATGGTGTTAAGTAAGAGAAGGATCCAGTACATTCTACCGTGAGGCATGCAAAATTTTTTTATAGTAGAATTAATGATGAAATAATAAGTTAATAATTAGTCAATATTACAATGTCAATAATAAGTTAATAATTAGTCAATAATACAACGTCAATAATAAGTTAATAATTAGTCAAAAATGCAATAGAATTTGAAAATTAAAATCGCAAGGAAAATCATTGTATTATAATCATATTGATTTGTCATTCAAAAATTCATCAATTGTATAATAACATTTTTCAAGTAGCAATTTATTTAATTTCCTTTTAAATATTTGTAGTGTGCAATTTTTTAAATCATCAGGTATTTTATTGTATATCACCGGTCCCATATGCATAATATTCTTTTTCAGCAGTGCTGTTTTAAATTTGCCTGTATGTAAAAGATTTTTATATTGAGATCTTATTAATGTTGGCCTTGTTGAGCAATCAATATTTGAACAAAATAAATTTTGATTACTTTTCACAAACAGTCCCATTTCCAAAATATAGAGCGATGGAAAGGTTAGTAAGTTAAGGGATTTAAACATTAGACGTCGTACATCAAACTAAGTACCTAAAATTAAAATTAATTGCTGGGAATTGACTTTTATTTTTGGTGTGAAAATTTGCTGTTTGCGCACTACCACAAACAGGCTCCGTTAGTCATCAAAGCAGGACGCACTGATTGAAGATCTTAGTCTCTAGGCCCTGTGAAATACTTAAAGAGAAGACTCGATGAAGCTCCCTAAACGCTGCCCATCCCAGCTAAATTATTTTGTTAACCTCTCAAAGTTGTTCTTACCAAACTGCGGAGTTTTCGGAGGGAAAGCATTAACATTGACAGCAATCGTTGAACATAACCTGGGTTTTGCCCAAGTTCATGCGGAGACCAATACGTATGAATCAACTAGGCTGTACAGCATCTGCTGCAAGTCATGCAGCGATTCAGCCGCTATGATAATGTCATCTGCAAATATTAAGTATGAGATGTACTCGCCCAGCGTCTTAAATACATCCTCCAATAATATTAGAAAACAATTTCAGGGAAATTACGTCCCCTTGTCTCACCCCTTTACATGGATATGTTTAGTTCGCTGGTCTTGAGGTTGGACTGTCGTTGTCGCGTTTTCATGAAGATATCTCAGCACTTGGAGTTATCGCCAATGGATTGGCATCAATGCAGCGACTCCAAAACAGACCAGGGGGCCTAAAAAGTCCACTTTAAGCAATACCTCTAAAAGCTATTCATTTCCTGAATTCCCAGCAGATCATTAGCAATTCCTCTAATTTTCGTTAAATGGTTACACATAATAGTTTAATCACCTACAATTCATTTCATATCAATCATATTTGGTGTAAACATTGGTGGACCATTTTACGAATTTCCACACAAAACTGTCAAACAGGTAAATTGCGTGATATGAATTGCACACAGATATTATGAATTGTCACTTTGTGACTATTTTACGATTTTTTATATGATATAATAAAAATTTTATTCAAGTATAAAGTAAAGTAAAAAAAACTTTTTTAACTTTCAATATATTTCCATTTTATTCTATACAGAATACGTCGATTTCGTATAATAATACTAGCTGACCCGGCAAACGTTGTTTTGCCATATATAAATTATTTCTAGCTGACGGCGCTACTTCGTTCGCGTGGTGTCCTACCCCCTACCCTACCCTACTCCTACCCTACTCCTCCATTACTCCTACCCTACTCCTACTCTACTCCTACCCTACTTCTACCCTACTCCTAACCTACTCCTACCCTACTCGAAAATCGAAATCAAAAGTAATTTATTCAAATTAGGCTGAGAATCAGCACTTTTTGAACGTCAAAATTAAACAAAAGACAGTCCCCCAAAAAACTATAATGATTTTTGTTCAGAAACTACAGAATTAGATTTATTCTCTGTTATAAATTGTTTCTTTTTTTTACATTGTTCTCACATATAGAAGCAATAAGAAAAATGTACCCAGGATTTTGTAATAATATCTTGATTTAAAAGAGTGTCCGTGGAGTTTCTTGCCCGTTCTTCTCCATAGAGATCTACGTTTTTGGAATGGGCGACTAGCTTCAACTTTCTGACTAACTGACCGACTATTTAATTTTGACAATTCAAAAGTGCCTGTAAATGGTTTAATTGAAATAAATGATTTGAGTTTTGAGTTTTTGAGTTCTCAGTGTCAGCAAATAGATTTCGTTCTGCTTTGTTAAAGAAACTTAAGGATTCCGATGTTTAGTTATTTGAACAGTCTTGTAGTCTTACTCGCATCATCATCTCGCGTTCATTAGTAAAGTTATAAGAATTGTATATGCTGTGGATAACGGTGTGAGTTTCACATTTATATAGTATCTTTGTTTATATTATTTGTGCAGATATAATGTGTTACTGTTTGTTTGTCCCAAATAAATAAATAAATAAGTGATATAAGTGATATAAGATTCTAAACTATAGGAAAAAAATGTCAATCACATTGTGATTAAGGTCCTAAACTAAAGAAAAAAATGTCAATCACATTGTGATATAAGATCCTAAACTATAGAAAAAAAATTCAATCACATTGTAATATAAGATCCTAAACTAAAGAAAAAAATTTCAATCACCTTGTGATATAAGATCCTAAACTAAAGAAAAAAATGTCAATCACATTGTGATATAAGATCCTAAACTATAGAAAAAAATGTCAATCACATTGTGATATAAGATCCTAAACTATAGAAAAAAATGTCAATCACATTGTGATATAAGATCCTAAACTATAGAAAAAAATGTCAATCACATTGTGATATAAGATCCTAAACTAAAGAAAAAAATGTCAATCACATTGTGATATAAGATCCTAAACTATAGAAAAAAATGTCAATCACATTGTGATATAAGATCCTAAACTATAGAAAAAAATGTCAATCACATTGTGATATAAGATCCTAAACTATAGAAAAAAATGTCAATCACATTGATATAAGATCCTAAACTATAGAAAAAAATGTCAATCACATTGTGATATAAGATCCTAAACTATAGAAAAAAATGTCAATCACATTGATATAAGATCCTAAACTATAGAAAAAAATGTCAATCACATTGTGATATAAGATCCTAAACTATAGAAAAAAATGTCAATCACATTGATATAAGATCCTAAACTATAAAAAAAAATGTCAATCACATTGTGATATAAGATCCTAAACTATAGAAAAAAATGTCAATCACATTGATATAAGATCCTAAACTATAGAAAAAAATGTCAATCACATTGTGATATAAGATCCTAAACTATAGAAAAAAATGTCAATCACATTGTGATATAAGATCCTAAACTATAGAAAAAAATGTCAATCACATTGTGATATAAGATCCTAAACTATAGAAAAAAATGTCAATCACATTGTGATATAAGATCCTAAACTATAGAAAAAAATGTCAATCACATTGATATAAGATCCTAAACTATAGAAAAAAATGTCAATCACATTGTGATATAAGATCCTAAACTATAGAAAAAATGTCAATATCATTGATATAAGATCCTAAACTATAGAAAAAAATGTCAATCACATTGTGATATAAGATCCTAAACTAAAGAAAAAAATGTCAATCACATTGTGATATAAGATCCTAAACTATAGAAAAAAATGTCAATCACATTGTGATATAAGATCCTAAACTATAGAAAAAAATGTCAATCACATTGTGATATAAGATCCTAAACTATAGAAAAAAATGTCAATCACATTGATATAAGATCCTAAACTATAGAAAAAAATGTCAATCACATTGTGATATAAGATCCTAAACTATAGAAAAAAATGTCAATCACATTGATATAAGATCCTAAACTATAGAAAAAAATGTCAATCACATTGTGATATAAGATCCTAAACTATAGAAAAAAATGTCAATCACATTGATATAAGATCCTAAACTATAAAAAAAAATGTCAATCACATTGTGATATAAGATCCTAAACTATAGAAAAAAATGTCAATCACATTGATATAAGATCCTAAACTATAGAAAAAAATGTCAATCACATTGTGATATAAGATCCTAAACTATAGAAAAAAATGTCAATCACATTGTGATATAAGATCCTAAACTATAGAAAAAAATGTCAATCACATTGTGATATAAGATCCTAAACTATAGAAAAAAATGTCAATCACATTGTGATATAAGATCCTAAACTATAGAAAAAAATGTCAATCACATTGATATAAGATCCTAAACTATAGAAAAAAATGTCAATCACATTGTGATATAAGATCCTAAACTATAGAAAAAATGTCAATATCATTGATATAAGATCCTAAACTATAGAAAAAAATGTCAATCACATTGTGATATAAGATCCTAAACTAAAGAAAAAAATGTCAATCACATTGTGATATAAGATCCTAAACTATAGAAAAAAATGTCAATCACATTGTGATATAAGATCCTAAACTATAGAAAAAAATGTCAATCACATTGTGATATAAGATCCTAAACTATAGAAAAAAATGTCAATCACATTGATATAAGATCCTAAACTATAGAAAAAAATGTCAATCACATTGTGATATAAGATCCTAAACTATAGAAAAAAATGTCAATCACATTGATATAAGATCCTAAACTATAGAAAAAAATGTCAATCACATTGTGATATAAGATCCTAAACTATAGAAAAAAATGTCAATCACATTGATATAAGATCCTAAACTATAGAAAAAAATGTCAATCACATTGTGATATAAGATCCTAAACTATAGAAAAAAAATTCAATCACATTGATATAAGATCCTAAACTAAAGAAAAAAATGTCAATCACATTGTGATATAAGATCCTAAACTAAAGAAAAAAATGTCAATCACATTGTGATATAAGATCCTAAACTATAGAAAAAAAATTCAATCACATTGATATAAGATCCTAAACTAAAGAAAAAAATGTCAATCACATTGTGATATAAGATCCCAAACTATAGAAAAAAATGTCAATCACATTGTGATATAAGATCCTAAACTAAAGAAAAAAATGTCAATCACATTGTGATATAAGATCCTAAACTAAAGCGTTGTTGACGTATCTCCAATGAGGATTACTGCTCTTGGGCAAGGCCACCAGTTTACTTGCTAGTCCGAGCTGATCGATGCCTGGTGCAATCGAGACGGCTAATATTTTGACAGGGGAACGAAACATTGTTGTAAAGGTCACGCACTCAATAGCCAAATAATCGAATGAACTCACGAGGACGCGACGCTTGGACAGTGGTGTTAAGTCTAGCGTGTTTTGTTTTTACTCTACTCTCCTTGAAATTCAGTCATTCGGCGCATTGGAAACGGAGCCATGTCTCGCTGGATTGGTTAACCTAACCTAACCTGCTGATGCTGCATTTGATGTTGTATTGGTTGGGTACAAAGTGTAGTGTAGGGTCAGTTGGGGAAACTGCAACTGCATGCCGTGTGTACCCAACCAATATCCATAGCCTACAAATGTAAGATGGCAACCATACAAATGATAAATATCCTTCATGTGCATTTCCATTGAATTCGGGTGTGGTGTTAATAATGAATAATTCGTATAATAATCAAGCACATGTTTTTCATCTTTATCCCTGTGCTCATTTTTTATTATTATTATGTAAGTATGTCATACATTTTGTAATGTCTTAAGCCCTGTCAAAAACCTCCAGCGCGCGTAGACTCCAGCAACGTATTACACCGTGGTATTAATGAGTGCTTATTGTGCGTAACTGTTGCAAGAACTTCAATTGCCATCTTTTGGCGAAATTATCGTCATCGACCTTGACAGAACGAGCGGCCTAGTCGATGATGACGGCCCATTTGACGAAGTAGCATTATGTAAGCAATGGTTTAGGGATTGCAGTGGCGGCTGTAGAGCGTAGGGTGCAGGTGCTTAGTAATGGGCCAGTCAAGACACGGAGGAGCTTTCTTTCCAGATGCATGTTTCTCCAGCACGACATAGTATGCAGTTTGTACACGAAGATATGCGCTCGCATGACTGTGTGCCGACTAGCTGTGTGAAAGCGGAGCACACGTATACTGTGATAAAATTACAATTAACAGTTAGCTCTTGAGGATCATTCAATAGATACATACTGTCATGTTTTTCCCGCAAAAATAACAATAATAATAGTTTATTTCTCAACAACAGAGCAACAGGATTACAAATTAAAAAAAAACCGGTCAAGTGCGTGTCGGGCCACGCGCAGTGTAGGGTTCCGTAGTTTTTATAACAGCCAAGTGCGGGTCGTATTCGCTGACTGATAGTTTCGTAGGAAATTTTCGAGTCAAATAAAAAAAAGTAAAATGACTATTACTAGTAAACTTATAAAGCCCACTTAAGTGTGATAGTTTTCCTTTAAAGTTCGTTATATATAGGTATGTACTACTTCCGTGATATTTGAATTTGTAACTACAACCGTTTAGTATATATTAGCAGAAGCAGAAGCAGTATTCCACCCTCTGAGGTGATCGATGCTGAGTCACAGTGTACTGTCCTGGAACCAAGAGTAAAGTTCTCAGCTGCGGACATAGCTAAGACCATAGGGTGTATGACCAGGGGTAAGTCTCTAGGACATGACGGACTCAGCATCGAGCACCTACAGCATGCAGGTCCCCACCTGCCACGTGTTTTGGCCATGCTGTTCACGTTCTGCCTTCGCCATTCGTACTTGCCGGACGAGCTGATGAGAACGGTCGTAGTACCAATTGTAAAAAATAAAACAGGTGATATTTCAGATAAAAACAATTACAGACCGATCTCATTAGCGACAGTCATCGCGAAGGTGTTTGACGGCATGCTTAATGCTCAGTTAAACACTACAATATCATTGCACGATAACCAGTTCGGATTCAGGCCCAAACTGTCCACAGATAGTGCTATACTGAGTTTAAAGCATGCTGTCAGATATTACAAGGATCGGAGCACGCCTGTTTACGCCTGCTTCCTCGATCTGTCTAGAGCGTTTGACCTGGTTTCGTACAAAGTGCTGTGGAGGAAGTTGCTCAATAGGAAAGTTGCGCCTGAAGTTATTAAAATTTTCCGGCATTGGTACGGGAACCAGGTCAATAATGTTAAATGGTCGGGAGCTCTGTCGGACTCGTACAGGTTGGAGTGCGGGGTGAGGCAGGGAGGATTGAGCTCACTAACGCTCTTCAATCTGTATATCGATGGACTTGTTGCCGAGCTCAGCAGCCGCCATGTGGGATGCTATGTTGATGATGGTTGCTTTAACAACATCAGCTACGCTGATGATATGGTGCTGCTGAGCGCGTCAATAGGGGGACTCAGAGACCTAATAAGCATTTGCGAAACGTACGCTCATACACATGGCCTAAAATATAACGTCAAAAAGAGCGAGCTTATGGTCTTCAACGCGGGTTCTAAGTGTCCGGCGGAGGTTCCACCAGTAAGGCTAGGTGGGGTGCCTTTGGAGCGGGTACATACTTTTAAGTATCTGGGCCATATTGTGACGTCCGACCTGAAGGACGACGCTGATATTGAGCGAGAAAGGAGGGCGCTGTCGATGAGGGCGAATATGATTGCCCGCAGGTTTGCTCGCAGCTCCAAGGATGTGAAGATCACCTTGTTTCGAGCCTACTGCACATCTTTTTATACGGGTAGTCTGTGGGTGTCATATTTGCAGAAATCCTACAGCGCTCTCCGCGTTCAATATAATAACGCGCTGAGAGCGCTGCTGCGGCTGCCTCGATTCTGCAGCGCATCGGGAATGTTCGCGAGCGTCCGCATTGACTGTTTTTATGCCAGCATGCGCAAGAGGGCGACCTCGATAGCGAGTAGAGTGCGGGGCAGTGGCAACAGTCTTCTCGCCGTTGTAGCCAACAGGTTGGACGGGCCTTTCATGCAACACTGGCAGGCCTTACATGCACCTGTATATCAGGCTTGGGGCAGGTAAAAATTTTAAAATTATTTTCCATAGTCCTTGTTCATTTCAATTGTCCTTGCAAATTTTATAATTTTTAGTTTTTAATATTTTGACACTTACAACATTTTACGATTTGACATTTTATTTTTAAATTATTCTGACATTTTTATTTTTTTTTTACAATTTTAATTATTATTATTTATGAATATTTTCATTTAATTAGTCACAATTTTATTTTGGGTTTTTATATGTTTATAATTTTAAATAGTTTATAAGTAATTAAAATGTATTTTTTTTTAAATTTTATTTTACCACTTTTTCGGCGTCATTAACGTGTATACTCATGCCAAATTATAACTTTCTAGTACCAATAGTTTTTGAGCTAAACCTCGGACAGACAGACAGACGGACATGGCGAAACTATAAGGGTTCCTTGTTGACTACGGAACCCTAAAAAAAGTACTTATTACTAGGTAAGTATAGTACTGTCATATACATTGTACAATAATAATCCCACAGCATTTGTGGTAAAGAGAGGTTTACTTAGGGTTTTTACAATTGACTCTATCTTCTGAACTAGGCGAGGCCTGTATCTTAGAAGATAGCGCTCAGCTGACAGATTTATTATTTTATAACCTAAAAACATTGTGAGCTACTGTTTTAATTTATTAATATAGAATAAAAGTACTGAATAAAAGTGTGCGTGTGTGTGAGGGTGCGTGTATGTGTGTGTTTAATTAATTAATATGTTACTAATATTTACACTATCATTTTATGTGTTTTTATATAAGTCAATTAAAACATAATGTAATTCAAAAGTGCCTGTAAATAAAAAATAAAAAATTAATATGTTTATAAAGACAAAAGATATTCCGTATTTAGATAGTCTTGTAACAAGCATCTTTTCACTGAGATCTTAGTATGTTTGCTTAAATGTAGGTACATACTATATTAAGTTTTTTTTGTTAATTTTGTTATAAAGTAAACTGCCAGTTACATAATACTGTCTAATGTGTGATGTGAAAAAGCATGACAAACTAGTTTCTGTTTACGTCTGGTAGTATCAGGAGGGGGAACTGATCGATGCCTCCTCAAGATGGATTCAAGCGCAAACATCTGTCGGACACTAAGCACCTTACACTCAGAATATAAATGTAGTTGAGTAGTCGAGTATCGTAATGGCTTTCAGATCATCACTTTAAGAACAGCTGTGCGATTCTGTAACCATTTCACCGTGAAAACTTAGGTGAAGTGAGCGTGGAGTGAGCTGTCATTCCAAATAATGCTAAGGATTGACACTACCTACTGACCACTCACATCAAGCTCACTTCACTTGAGTTTTCACGGTGAGATTTTTACAGAATCCACCGGCAGTTCGAGGAACCGTGTTTTTGCAGCGCTATACTGTGATGCAATACTCAATAAGAGATTGACATAGTGCAATGTATATTTTTGTAAGAAGCTCAATAATTGATACAGATTCTCTAAGAGTTTTAAACATATAAGTTTATTTAGATGTGTGTCCCATCGCAATTGGTCGTCGATTTCTATCCCAAGATACCTAACAGTAGTAGACCGAGTAATTGTTTGACAATTACAATTTTGTGTTCTGTCTAAACAAGTATGGGCAACAATACTACTAAGAGTTTTTGGTGGCTTAGTGATCTTAGTAATGGCAAATGTAATGGCAACATAGTTTGTTTCGTCCACGTTAAAGCGCAGGCCACACCGCCAGCGGGTTATGTACAGTCGCCAAAGGAGATAAGTAACCAGGGTCGTCGGATATAGTTGAAGTTTATTAAGAAACCGATGGATGTTTTCGAATGAAATTTAATTTGATAAATGAACTGTTTGTTTTCTATTAATTAAATTAAATTTTATTCGAAAACATCCATAGGTTTCTTACAAAACTTCAACTATATCCGACGGCCCTGGTTACTTATCTCCTTTGGTGAGCGTACATACGATAATCGTTTTTTTTTTTTTTTGTTATGTTGGTACACATACGATTATCGTTTTTTTTTTTTTTTTTGTTATGTTGGTACACATATGTTTATCATATAATGCCATTATCAGCCAATTTGGATTAGTAGTTTGTTGTTGACAAAAAATGGATAAAAGAATAATGTATTAAATTTTGCGTTAAAAATGGAATTAAGTGCTCCAAGGCACTTGAAATGTTGATTGTAGCATTCGGCGAGACCACTTTGTCTCAAAAAAGTGTTTATAAGTCGTACAAGCGCTTTACAGAAGGCCGAGAACATATTGATGACGATGAGCGTCCTGGAGTTGCAACCACGTCAGCAAGCGAAGAAAACCTCGAAACAGTGAAAATATTGTTTTGGAAAATCGTCGAATCACTATTAGGGAACTTGCAGAGGATGTTGGCATATCAATCGGCTCATGCCATGCAATTTTCTCGAATGTTTTGGGCATGAAACGGGTGGCAGCGAAGTTTGTTCCGAAATTGCTAAATTTTGAGCAAAAGCAACGTCGCATCAGTATCGCTCAGGAGTTGTTGAATGACGTCAACGACGATCCAGGTTTGCTCAAAAGGATCATAACTGGTGACGAAGCGTGGGTATATGGTTATGACGTCGAAACCAAGGCCCAATCATCCCAATGGAAGCGGCCAGATGAGCCAAGACCGAAAAAAGCACGCCAAGTTCGATCAAATGTGAAGGTTTTGCTCACTGTTTTCTTCGATTACAATGGCGTGGTGCATCATGAGTTCTTACCAACAGGTCGTACGGTTAATAAGGAATACTACAAGGAAGTTATGCAACGTTTGCGTGAAGCAATACGGCTCAAACGATCGGAATTGTGGAAAAACAAATCATGGATTCTGCATCACGATAATGCACCCAGCTCACACACCAATGCTTGTTCGTGATTTTTTGGCCAAAAACATCACCGTAATCATGCCTCAACCACCGTATTCACCAGATTTGGCTCCCTGCGACTTTTTCCTATTCCCAAAACAGAAGAGATGAAAAGAAAGCGTTTTGCCACAATTCATGAGATAAAGTCAGAATCGAAGAACGAGCTGAGGACATACCGAAAAGCGCATTTCAGAAGTGCTTCGAGGATCGGAAGAAGCGCTGGCATAAGTGCATTATATCTGAGGGGGATTACTTTGAAAGGGAAAAAATGGATATTGATGAATAAATAAATACTTTTCAAAAAAAATCAAAATTCACATTTTCTTTTGAACAGAGTAGTAGGTACATGTGTATACCAATAAAGACTTTATCTTATCTCATCAATACAGTTCGTTTCAATTTTGACAATGACGGCGGACCAGCGCTTTTCATCAGCTACGGTTTCCTAGAAGAGCGGTTCCGTCATATAATAAGGGCCGTCATGAAAATCTGCAATTTTCACCAGTATTTAAGGGAGGGGACGGGTGGGGGTTTAAGGTGTCCAAAAATGCTCTATATTTGGGCGGCCGTTGTTGTGTGCCCGTTCACCGCTTTTTTAGGAAACCAAAGCTTTAGTGCCAGTTAAAATTGCATTAAGGCGTCTTGCACCGCAAATACTAAATGCATTTAACGCTAAACACATTTAAAACATCTGTCATCTGTCTGTCTGTCTGTCATCTGTCTCTGTAATTTTCAAACAATTGACAGAAATAAAACTATGTTATAAATACGTTTAACTAGCGCTAAATTTGTGGTGCACTGTTAGGGTGCCGGGGTGGGCCTTCTGTGGTGGGCAAAACAATCAACATACGTAATTACTCTTTTTAAAAATTACCTCTGTATGTAAATTATATATGAATTATTAATCGAACGGAATAATAATACACAAGACAAGCATACCTATGTAAAATAAGTGTTGTAATACTAACATCGTGATAAAGATCAGTGTCCTATGGCACTATCAAAATAATGAATATAATTAGAAAAGATGCTCGATGCGGCACGACCCACGATATAAACGGGGTGTTAGGAATTCCGGCTCCGGTATCAATATTCACTTACTCAGCAGAAAGTTGGAGGCGACGCGACAGACGGATCCCGTCAGCACGTTAAACAAGAATAATTTCTGAAATGGAAAGGAACTGGAGATTTCGAACCGAGTATGCAGATATATATCAAGATAAAGCTACTATTATGTATTGTGTGGCTAAAGTATCAGTGGTCCGGCTAGCTCGAGTGGAAGCGTGGTGTAGGACTATGGGATGCAGCAAACTGAGTGCGGAAGGCGAAGGCCCCGCAGTTGTGCAGCCAGTTGGAAGACGCCTTTGTGCAGCTGTGAACTGCGATAGGCTGAATTGCTTTCTAAATTTATATCTCTAATTTATATGGTGTACATAGTAAGGAGTATTTTATTATATGTATTCTATTCAATGTTTACCTAAGCGTATTTTGACATATAATTCACATACAAACAATTGTGAATGCGTTAAGTAATTAACATTAAACAGTTATTTTTCAGACGGCACGGTTGGCGCAGTGGTTAAGCGATTGACTGCTGCGCTGCGTGTCGCGGGTTCGATTCCCGCACGGAACAAATATTTGCATGACCTACATGTATTTGTTCCGAGTCTGGGTGTTTTTCTATCTATAATATGTATGTATTTACAAAAAAAAAATTGTATATAAGTAGTTTATCAGCCATCTTGTTACCATAACACAAGCATTAGGTTGCTTAGCTTGGGACAAATGGTGCTGTGTGAAATGTCCAGGGATATTATTATTATTATGATTTTCGGCTGATCATTTAATTAGTGCGTCGTATCTTCAGCTGTAATAGGTTTAGGGCACTTCTGTAGAATAACGATGAAGTAAATATTTAAGAGACGATTTTACTGATTCTCACATAATTAAATGAATTATCCCGTAAACTGTTCTCTCATAAATGAATGATTAGAGTACAATATTCATAAGCACGCTTGACTAATTAATCAGTGTAGTGTAGGAGTAGGTATCGCGCTAGTCAGCTAGTATATACAACCACAGAATACATAACAGTACAAGTACAGAAGATCAATATTCAAAGTACATTAACATAAAATATAATTTGTATTAATTTATGGACATAACATTAGCAGCAATGCATAACAGGAACGTGTGCACCATGAAGGTCAATTCTTTATCAAATAATTTGATAACAAAATTATATTTGTATTTGGTTTCATTAATATTATAAAAGTAATAAGCTCTAATAGTCGCAATCTATACATCAAGATCTAAAATGGAGTCTAAAATATAGTTGTGTCCGCGACACGAAGAAGAAGAATCTATTCCTCTATACTTACTCGTACAAATAAATTAAACTGAAGTGTCCGTTTGTAATGTCTAATTAACAGCTTTTTACTAAATGCATATGAAAATGCATACGGTACTAATGACATAAAAAAACATTTTAGGGAATTTTTGTCTGTCTGTTTGTTCCGGCTAATCTTCGACACAGCTGGACCAATTTAGGCCATTACTGCACATTTTAAATTTGTTTTTAAAGGTTGGTCAATATCCCAGCCAATGGAAAATCACAAAAGTGATCCCAGTCCATAAGGGAGGATCGGGAACTGATGTTAGTGGCTACCGACCGGTGGCGGTACTGTCGGCGTTTGCTAAGGTGTTTGAGTCGGTGTTGCATAAGTGTATTTCAGATCAAGTAACTTCTCGTCTGACTGACGCTCAACACGGTTTTCGGACGGGTCGAAATGTGGGGAGTAACTTGTTGTCTTTCATGACATACCTGGCGCCTGTTGTTGACGCTGGGGGACAGGTGGACACGGCGTACTTCGACTTTCGGAAGGCGTTCGACACCGTCGACAACGATGTCCTGTTAGCTAAGTTTGCGGCGTTTGGTTTCACACCGCACCTTCTGAAATTTTTCGCGAACTACCTTGGCGATCGCCGCCAGTACGTTGAATATGGTGGATACGTCTCCAAGCCTTATTTCACGTTTTCGGGGGTGAGTCAGGGCAGCAATATCGGTCCATTAGGGTTCATTCTGATGGTCAATGATCTCCCGGAAGTCGTTAGGGATGCGAAGTGTTTGCTATTCGCGGACGACCTCAAGTTGTTCCTGTCGGTAGCGGATACTTCGGACTGTGAACGGCTTCAACAGGATATTGATAGGGTGGTGCAGTGGAGTGTTGATAATAAGTTAGGTTTTAACATTTCCAAATGCGGTATAATGAGTTACACTCGCGCGCGGGAACCTCTGCTGCATCAGTATGGGATGGAAGCCGCGGTCATGTCACGAGTCACGCATGTGCGGGACCTAGGAGTGGAGATGGTTCCGGAATTAAGATTTCGTGAGCACATCTTAGACATATGTGGCAAGTCCTTCCGAAATCTGGGATTTATACTCAGGCAGTGCAAAGACTTTCGAAATACGGCAGTGGTTAGAATTATGTACAATGCGCTGGTACGGAGCCGTCTTGAAACGAGTGCTATCGTTTGGAACCCTCATGAGGCTAAATACAGTATCATGGTGGAAAAAATTCAGAACAAATTCACCCGTTTTTTGTTTTCAAAGCTCTACGGTGTCTATCCCTTCTTCCCGCTGATGTACCCGAGTCTCTTTGTAATAGGGATGGTAGGGTACAGCAGGCTGGCGGTGCGCAGGGATGTCGCCCTGTGTAGCTTAGTGTTTCCGGTGCTGCGCGGCTGGCTTCACCACCCCGACCTGTTAGCGGAGCTGGGGCAGCGCGCGCCGCCGGGCTGTGGGGGTGCGCGTCGCCCCACGCCAACGCTGCTGGAGCCATCCTCTAGGACTAACCTGAACAAGTTTGCCCCCTTGTCACGCGCCATAAGATTATTAAATTTAATTTCATTTGAGGTAGATATATTTCACTGCAGCCTGATGAAGTTCACAGGAGTAGCTTTGAAGTGCATTGAAAATGTTGAGAAGTGCTATTAATTGTACGAGTATCTAATACATCTAATGGTATTTGTAATTGTATTCTTTAATTGTTTTTATTTTTAATTGTAATTTTGATTTTATTTTTTTTATTGTGTTAATTTAATTGTTTTAATTGTGTTAATTTAATTGTTTTAATTCTGTTAATTTAATTGTTTTAATTGGGTTAATTTAATTGTTTTAATTGTGTTAATTTATTCAGGATTGTATTTTTAATTGTAATTATGATGGTTGTTTTTAATTGAATTCTTTGGGTAGTAACATCGCATTGGCGTTATAGCTGTTAAGGTGTTATTTACGAAATTTGGTAATAAATAAATAAATAAATAAAAAAAATTTATTTAGATGGGACTTTCACTCTCAGATAACTACTTTAATTTAGGGCTGATTTTTCTATCGCCAGATAAATTTTATTCGACGAATAAAACTGTTGACAGTTTTTGTATAAAATAAAAAATAAATGAAAATTTCAAAACTATTCCTCGAATAACGTTATCAGATGATTGAAATAGAAGCCCTTAGATTTTTCTAAGGACTGATTTTTCAATCATCTCACCAATCAATCAATCATCATCATTTTTTCAATCTTCTCATCATCTTTTGATTTTGAATTCTTTTGAAATCAAAAGTCATTGATTCAAATTCAAACACAACAGCTTACCATAGAAGCAATAACAGCCAACACGCTACCGACGACGGCAATAACTGTGCGCACACACGCGGCTACACGCATTTGTGGTTTATTAGGAGGTACAGCCATGGTATAGCACTGGCCGCCGGCGGCGCAGGAGCACGAGCACGCTGCGAGTGCTCGTTACGGATCCACTGACAGATTAGCATGCACTAACCGAACCACTGAAGGGAAGTAATGATAATCTATATAATTAAGTAGGTACAATACTTATTTTATTATGCATAAATTCAAGTCCGGCAGTAAAAAGATTTGATCGAAAACGTTTGATTCAAAACAAAAATTAAATTAATATTGAAGCAAGAAGGTACGTTATGTAGCATACTATATGAATAGTCCACTAATTATCCATTTCTTTCTTATTTTCCTCGTCAAGCGCTTATTACACTATCCAATTTAAGGAATGCTAACTAGGAACACTCTAACTAGGAAATCGGAAGCTAGTGATTACACTACACTAAATTGGATACTAAATTGGATTCTAAATCGGTCAGACGACGCATGCAGATGCATTCGTGAAGAACGATTGTATACAATTTAGGAAGTAGTGCGGTTGGACCTCCAATTTACATTAAATTGGATCCAATCTGTTCTAACTGCGATTACATCTGCCGATTTCCTAGTTAGCATTCCTTAAAATTGGATAGTGTAATAAGTGCTTAAAGGTTTTGTTCCATATATTATTCCATACATAGATTCATCATAGGTACCTCCAGATAGGAAATATAACGCAGTTACGTCCTGGCTGTGGTCTTCCTTATATGACGGTGGGAAAGACATCTGGAAATGTTTCAAGCTCTTAAACCTGTTATTATTCGATTACTCAGATGCGTTGTAACTTTGTTGGACCATTCATTCTTGGTAAGTAAAAGCTCCTTACAATTTATTGTAAAAATATAATAGGGAGGGAATGGGAACGGGCGCCCGACGGCCCGATACGCCTGACCTTTTCTAAATCCAGCAAGTCGGTCAATATCCTGTAGTGCGGTACAGCATGAGGACTACTGTTTCGTTTCACTGTTTTATCCAGTAAAAGCATCCGCATATTCGCAAAAATTGGCTAAGCCGATCATTGCTATCGGTTGCGTTCGGGAGTACAAAGCCGAAACTGTGATTCTCAAATAAATTATAAACAATATGTTCCGTATACTTGTGGCTAAGTGAGAGGGGCTTGTGGCTAAGTAATAACAGCCGCACGGGTCGATCGATCAGGTTAAGCTACGGTTGCCGCGGTTGGTCCGTGGATGGGTGACCATTTTCACATACCAAGACTCCTCCGTGCCTCGGAAAGCACGTTAAGCCGTTGGTCCCGGCTGTCATTCGTGGATCTTTGACAGTCGTTACGGGTCGTCAGTAGCCCGAAAGTCTGACAACCAGTCTTACCAAGGGGTATCGTATTACCCAGTAACTGGGTTGTGGAGGTCAGATAGGCAGTCGCTTCATGTAAAATACTGGTATTCAGCTGCATCCGGTTAGACTGGAAGCCGACCCCAACATAGTTGGGAAAAGGCTAGGCAGATGATGATACTATGTTCTTTATGACTTGCGTAAATTCCTCAAAGCCCTACATTACCGGTGTCGTCATGACTTTTTTCCCCCTAATTCACGCCAAAAGAATGTTGAACTGTTGAACTTAAAGTCTAGACGCCTTTTCCTAGAAACTATGTTTCTCTATGACTTGTGTAATAACAGATATGATTGCATAGATCTTACTAATAAGATAAGCTACGTTGTTCCGAGAACTGTCATTGGACGACAGGTGCGCGCACGGCGCACGTCCGCTTTTTGCAGTTTCCTACTGTCGCACCAACGCTGGAGTTCGCGCACCTCTTCGTCGTATAGCTAATAATTTTAACACTGTGTTCACAAATTTGGATTTGTTTACATTGTCTGCTAATAAGTTTAGAAGCTCATTGATAAAATTAATTAGTGACTTAGATTCTTAGTTGTTTTGATTTGTTCTTTCTCTATTATTGTAAAATAGTGTTTATCTTTTCTTTTCATTTAAAAATAATCTTAAGATTTTGCCTTTTAAGTTTCACTCGTGTTCAAATACATATGTAGTTCCATAATAATTTTGTAGTATTTAAGATGTGGATAACGTCGTGAGCTACACATATGTAATGTCTTTTTTTTCTTACTACTTACATGTTTATTACGATGTTTGTGTAACTGTTTGTTTTCCCGAATTAAATAAATAGATATTGAATAGCCTTCATCGAGAATTGGGCTATCAAATGCAAAAAGATTTCTGAATCCGACTGGTACTTCCAGGTTTTACCCCTACATACAAACAAACAAATGTTACTATTTATGAGTACCATCTGTTACCTGTTTATAAAGGGTACGATTTCATTTCAAACGCCCTATTTTTAAGCAAAGAATAGTAATAAATTAAAAAGCCGACTAGTCGATACATCTCAATTCTCAGTCCAGAGCTCCAGATGCTTGAGCAAGCTATTGTCGTTGCGCGACGTAATGGCTTGCTGGTTGATGATTTCAAGTGTGCCATGGAGAAATGGTCGGATCTCTTCCTTGCAGCGCAAAACCTCATATTTTAAGTGCTCCTTACCAGTCCTCAATAAGATCACTTCGATGGAAGTAAATCGCATAAACACGATAACATGTCGGACGACATTCATTAAACGTAAGTTGTGCCAGAAAGCCTTTTATACCGTTAAGGATTATATCGAGGATAAAAAGGCTTGGGATTAAGGTGCTTCCAATTTTTACATATTGAATTATTTTTTTTGTTTTTCATTGTTGTTGTTGTTTTTTTTTGTTTTTTATTATATACACTTTGACATTAATGAATCTAAATACATATACATAATATGTAATATGTATAACTCAAAGGTGACTGACATAGTGATCTATCAACGCACAGCCCAAACCACTGGACGGATCGGGCTGAAATTTGGCATGCAGTTAGATGTTATGACGTAGGTATCCGCTAAGAAAGGATTTTGATCAATTCTACCCCCAAGGGGATAAAATAGGGGATGAAAGTTTGTATGAAACTTTGTCAAACTATACTTCTTAACGCGAGCGAAGCCGCGGGCAAAAGCTAGTTTTATATATGTATACTATGACATTTGCTTACTTTGTAAAGTATTCTATTATTTTTATAATTGTGAATGTGAAGACTATGTACCTACATTTTATTTTTATTTTATTTGTATTATTTTTAATTTTTCTCTGTTCTGTTAGTTTTTTTCATGGTCTGGCATTTGAGTAATTAATGTGGCCTACCCAAATGTCCTTTCTTTGGTATTGTTCGTCGAATCGTCGAGCTCCTTAAGTTTTGAGTTGAGCTGCACGATTTCTGACAAATGCGTGTACTGACTGGACAGGTCCTCTCAATCTGTGTGGTTCTTTCCTCAAAAACCATCACAGACATCGATCTACATGGTCTTCATATGATCTGACCAAGATTATGTCTGGACTTTAAAAAAGACTGTGACCTCTAAGTTTGTTTCGGCCTTTCTTCTCAGACTAGTCGGATAGGAAACGCCGACCTCATCTAGTTTGAAAATATGATTGACGTGTAAAAGTGTTTATACAAACCTACTTACAAAAATAAAATAATTTATCATGGCAGTATTCGCGGTTGGCAGGTACCTATCGGGTGACTAACAACAATGGCATCGCTCGCATAGACTCAACGATGCGAGTACGCAACTCGCCGCGCCGGCTGGCCATGTGTGACACGTTCCGTTGAGTTCTACAGCTAATCAGTGGTAACGTAGGCCTACGAGACTCCTAGCAGCGAGGCGAAGCCCCTGATGTTGCATAACCAAAAGTTGTCATGTCACCTCGTTATATGTCATTGATGTTAGATTAACGACCAGATGCTGCAACCCGTGATGTTTTTTTTTTCTATAATCGTAGTTGTTTTCACGCACTGCTTCCATTCCTGATTGAATGACACTGTTTACACGGTTCCGTTGCAAAAGCTTGTAAGTATTTAAATATTTTTGTGGCCGACAAGACGTATTTACAGAACAATTGGTGATCTGCAGTAACGGAGTGAGTTTTTGAAATGCGACTACAGGTCAAAAACTAAGAGAAGTATAGAAATAAGAGAATATAAATAAAATAAGAGTATATAAATGTAGAGGAAACTGGTCAAAGGAGTACAATGCTCAATTATGGAGACAAAAAACGGATTTTTGACAAAATCTCACCTGTATTAGACATAAACAGTTACATACCTCTCTATTCTTTTCCGTGGCGACCTTGGGCTTGAAGAGCAGCTGGTTGACGAAGCCCAGGAACATGAGGATGTACAAGCCGACGTGAGTGAGCGCCGCCGTAAGCAGCGTGCACTTCTCGTACGAGCCGGGGAACGTGTCGTACTGGGACCAGTCCATCTTCGGCACGCCCCCGCGCTCTGACGCAAACTTCTGAAAAGCAAAACAATGTTGAATTGAATAGGAGAGACTCGGATGAATAATCTGTTGTAGATAAATAAATAGTGTTTTATTGCAGACAAAATACCCATACACAAAAAAAAACCGGTAAATAAATACAAATTCTTACGTTTTTTTGTTTTAGCTTAGGTTAACAGAAATCCAGTGCACAAGTATGGGACTTGCTAGGATGTACCACACAACCAACAAATAAGGGGCTTGCTAGGATGTACCACACAACCAACAAATAAGGGGCTTGCTAGGATGTACCACACAACCAACAAATAAGGGGCTTGCTAGGATGTACCACACAACCAACAAATAAGGGGCTTGCTAGGATGTACCACACAACCAACAAATAAGGGGCTTGCTAGGATGTACCACACAACCAACAAATAAGGGGCTTGCTAGGATGTACCACACAACCAACAACATTCTATTACAGGAGCATCGAAGGTTCTTCCTATAATAGTTTTAAAGCCTGCAAGGATATGTAAAAGCTGCGATTCCTAAATCACGAGAGAAGAATAGAAGAGCTCGAAAAAGAGAAACAAATACCGCTACAGAGCGAAGTCACATTGCTGTAAAATGCGCAGTTACACACACTGCGTTAAGATGAATGATTCTAGTAATAGATAACAAAAGCAAAAAATGATAAGACGTTGCTTCGAAATGCTCGAAACCAAGCACACCTACACAACGACCATCGACATGAAGGTATTGTTGCGCGCCACGATTAATGCCTGATACATGGCAACATTAGTTACCACTAGCGCCATCTATTATCAAGTAGCAGAATTGGACGTAGTTTAGCAGAAAGGACTCAAGCCACAAAAAGTAATTTTTGAGTTATGGAGGTTTTAAGTTTAGGTGTGTATTGCTGCAATGAATATGTATGTGTGTATGTATTGTATATGGAATATTTAGAAATATTGTAACTTATGGGCAAATATGTATATTAATATTTTTATGAGTCAAGTTGTTTTACATACCCTAACGCAATTTTCGAGTTATTGGGAAGAATATGGGTTAAGTCCTTTCTGCTAAACTAGGTCCAATTATTAGTTTACCACAAGCGCCATCTAGTATCGAGTAGTAGAACAAATAGATCCTTCTAGAATTTCCATACTAGAACTATCGACAGAGGTCAGTCGGGGCCGGTATATACCCGAACATTCCAGATGTTTCTACAGTAGAAGGTACTAGAACAATCTGCTGCACTATATAAGGCCGGGAATAACCGCGATTCGACACAGTGTGTTGGAAGCGATACATGCGAATACATCTAAAGCGATCTTCAAGTGCGACTTAAGTGTTATAATTGTGTTTATTTATTAATGTGTTTGTGTTAATTAATCAAAGTGTCATTTTTGGTAATTTATATCGGCAGTTTTATTGTCACGAACCCGAAGCTCGTAACAATTGGTGTCAGAAGCGAGGGATAAAATTATGCCGATTTTACCTAAAGACGACGACACGGAGGGTATCCGTACCCGGAGTCAACGCCAACAGGAGACGGACCAGAGACGTTTTGGTGGAACTATGCCGCAGAGGTTGGAGGGCCAGCTACCAACCACGGAGGCCGACCCGTCCGCAGCCGCTTCAGCATCAGCAGCACCACACTTTGCTGCCCTAATGATGATGCTGCAGGAGCAGTCCCGCCGTCAGGAGGAACAGGCTCGCCGACAGGAGGAACAGGCTCGTCGGTTGGAAGAACAGCTCCAGCGGGACAAGGAGGAACAGGCTCGCCGACAGGAGGAACAGGCTCGTCGGTTGGAAGAACAGCTCCAGCGGGACAAGGAGGAACAGGCTCGCCGACAGGAGGAACAGGCTCACCGACAGGAGGAACAGGCTCGCCGACAGGAGGAACAGGCTCGCCGACAGGAGGAACAGGCTCGTCGGTTGGAAGAACAGCTCCAACGTGATAAGGAGGAGCAAGCGCGCCGCCAGGAAGAGCAGATGCTCCTTATGAAGGACCTTCACGCTACCTTCGGGAAAGACATGAAGGAGGTGAAGGATAGGGTTGCTCAACACGACAACCGCCTGTCGGAAGCTGAAATCCGGATCGACCAAGTGAATAATCGGGTTGACAACGTGATGGCTGACGTGAAGACAACCGTGATGGCTGACGTAAAGAAAACGCTGGATTACCTTAAACTTGGGGATGGAATCGCAGCTCCCGTAGCTACGACACCTTCGCTACGTGGATTCAAAGTGCCACCGTTCGACGGAACTTCTTCCTGGTCGGCCTACAAAATCCAATTTGAGGCTGTCATGAAGGCGAACGGTTGGAACAAAAGTCAGGCCATGACTGCGCTCACCCTAGGCCTACGCGACCAGGCCTTAACTGTTCTGGAAGCTCTCGGTAAGGAAGTGACTTACGAGCAGCTCCTTGAGGCATTGGAGGCTCGGTATGGCGACGCTCACTTGGAACACGTGTTTCGTGCGCAGCTCAAGGATCGCGTGCAACGCAGTAACGAAAACCTGCAGCAGTGGGCCCTTGAAGTGGAGAAGCTGGTGCGTAAAGCTTACCAGTCCGTACCTGCGCTTATCGATGGGAACCTGGTGCAGGCATTCATCGACGGCATCCGTGACCTCGAAGTTAGAGCTGCTGTGAGGCTCGGGCACCACGGGACGCTTAAGGACGCCTTGGCCCATGCACTGGAGGTGGAAGCCGTGCGGCAGGATCATCGTTCCCATCGCGTCAGGGAGGTTGCAGCGGCTACAGTTCGCGACCGCAATAAAGGATACAGCCCTAGGTGCTACGGCTGTGGCGAAAGGGGCCACCTTCGATCCAGTTGCCCCAAGCTAACTGCAGAAAGAGAAGAGGGCCGATCTCCAGAGGGCAGTGCAGCTAACAGCACCGCCCAGCACCAGCAGCAGGCGTTGCTTATTGCTCGCCAGGAACAGCAAGCCCTTCTAGAACGTTTAGAAGATTTGAAGCGCGCGTTTGACATGCAACAGAACAAGTTGGAGCGAGTGCGACGCGAAGCGCATGCGCGGTCCGAACAGGACCGTACTTATATCAACCAGCTGAAGGATGAGATTGCCGCCTTGAAGACTAGGCCAGAAAGTAAAGAAGTCGTACCCGTGAGGATGCTCAAGACAGACCTCAGCAACGAGTGGAAGGAAAGCCTACAACGTGCACAGCAGGAATATTCGGACATCAAGCCGATTCTGGAGTGGATAAAGGCCAGAGCTCCTAAGCCCAGGTGGAGCGACGTCTCAGCGATGAGTTCGATCACGAAAAGCTATTGGGCCCAATGGGACAGCTTGGTGATTCAGGATGGAGTCCTGTGCCGTAAATGGGAAAATGCTCGCGGAGACAGCTGTCATTTGCAAATGGTTGTCCCTAAAGCTCAAGTACCGGATGTTCTACAGCTGTATCATAATGGTTGTTCAGGAGGTCATCTGGGAGTAAAACGGACTCTACTGAAGATACGAGAACGGTTTTACTGGGTCCACTGTCGGGACGATGTCGAGGACTGGTGTCGCAAATGTACAAGTTGTGCAGCTGTAAAGGGACCTCAGACTCGTAGTAGAGGTGCATTGAAGTTGTACAATGTTGGTGCACCATGGGAGAGGATAGCCCTTGACGTTGCGGGGCCGTTTCCGGAAAGTGAAAGTGGTAACAAGTATTTCATGGTTGTGATGGATTATTTCACTAAGTGGCCGGAAGTCTTCGCCATTCCAAATCAAGAAGCTTCGACAGTTGCAGATAAATTAGTTTATGAAGTCTTCTGTCGTTTTGGAGTACCTTTAGAGATTCACAGTGATCAAGGAAGGAATTTTGAGTCCCAAATATTCCAGGAAACTTGTCGAGTTATGGGTACTCATAAAACAAGAACAACTTCTTACCACCCACAATCGGATGGAATGGTAGAACGATTTAATCAGACATTGGAGAGGTACCTAGCAAAAGTTGTGGAAAATCGGCAACGAGATTGGGACAAGCACATACAACCGTTTTTGTTGTCATATCGAAGCGCTGTTCACGAAAGTACATCGGTGACACCAGCTTTCGCAAACTTTGGAAGAAAATTACGGCTGCCTGCAGACCTGATCACCGGAATACCACCTGATGCCCCACGCAGTATAACCGATTATGCGAATGACTTGCGGAATAAAATGAATGACATTTATGATCACGTCAGACAATCGGGCCAGCAAATGTCTGAAAAGATGAAAACCCGTTATGACCGCAAAATGAACAATAAAGGGTTCGACGAAGGTTCACTAGTGTGGTTGCACAATCCAGTCCGCAGCAAAGGGAAATCTCCTAAGCTTCAAGCTAGATGGGATGGACCGTACCGGATTGTGACAAAAATCAATGACGTAACCTACCGGATACAGAAAGGTGCAAGAGGCACTCCTAAGATCGTCCATGTGGATCGACTGGCGCGTTATAATGGAGCCGATAATGCTCGGGACGAGCATGTCTTAGGAGGGGGCAGTGTTGCGCGCCACGATTAGTGCCTGATACATGGCAACATTAGTTACCACTAGCGCCATCTATTATCAAGTAGCAGAATTATTACCACAAGCGCCATCTAGTATCGAGTAGTAGAACAAATAGATCCTTCTAGAATTTCCATACTAGAACTATCGACAGAGGTCAGTCGGGGCCGGTATATACCCGAACATTCCAGATGTTTCTACAGTAGAAGGTACTAGAACAATCTGCTGCACTATATAAGGCCGGGAATAACCGCGATTCGACACAGTGTGTTGGAAGCGATACATGCGAATACATCTAAAGCGATCTTCAAGTGCGATTTAAGTGTTATAATTGTGTTTATTTATTAATGTGTTTGTGTTAATTAATCAAAGTGTCATTTTTGGTAATTTATATCGGCAGTTTTATTGTCACGAACCCGAAGCTCGTAACAGTATTGTAACTTGTAAGTTCGTCGACTGATTCACAGCAGGCACCATGTCAGCGGGCTCGGTGTTAATGATAAGCTAATAGTTATGTTATGAGTGTTATGACGCGTGACTGTCGGTCAGTATCACTAGCAGTGCAGCCTCCCATCAGATGCTTACTGGAACGTGTTCAACATCGGACAGGGACTACCAATTGTTACAAACATGATTATTTATTGCCCAATCATTCCGACCCTAACTATAATAATTCGTCGTACGTTTGAGGTTGAATATTTTCCGCTGATACTATTTGATGTGTCGCGGATGAACAAACGAATTAATCAGTAAAATTACCTTGATTAATTTAAATGAGCATAAAACAACGCGGTATCGATCGAAATCGTTAGGTATATTATTCTTATTCTGTTATTATTAGGAATGTTAGATACACAGTGATCGGACACTTGGGGATCCCGCCAGCGTTCTCCACTGTTATAGTAGGTACAATCGATTTGCACTTACATCTAATCATTACTAACAGAAAAGTAATTAGCCGGCGCAAATCATGTGTGTGTTTGTGTCAAGGCGTCTAGCCCGCCATGAGTTCAGGCTCCGGGAGCACGGGCGGCGCCGCGTGCGCTAGCTTGCCGCGACCTACGCGTGCTGATAACGAGTGGTGTGATTGCAGCACACGACCACTCAACTATGCGATATGTCGTGTTTACGACCGAAGCAAACGCAAGCGGTAGAATAAAGATGAAATAAATGCATTTAATGAAATGCATTTACGTTCCCCGGTGGGAATCTTATAGCAGTCAGCTCCTGTCATAGCATAAACGTCCACATCGTCACACTACTCACATTCGCCGCGGAATTTGACCGCTACGTGTTCATTTATCTGCAATTATGAGCAAAATAGACTTCATGGCCATACACTTTTACAGAAATGCACATCTAGCTCAATTAATAATATTTCATTGACCAAAGCAATATTGTTTACATAGCTATACCTACTGTCGGTCGATTCTGTAAAAATCTCACCGTGAAAACTCAAGTGAAGTGAGCTTGATGTGAGTTGTCAGTAGTGTCAATCCCTAGCATTATTTGGAATGACAGCTCACTCCACGCTCACTTCACCTAAGTTTTCACGGTGATATGGTTACAGAATCGTACTGCTGTACTGTCTGTGTGTGTATTAGAAATACTAATAAAAATTAGTAATCAAGCTGCAGGATAAAAATAATTACCTAGCATTTTAATCTGTACCATTAAGATGCACAACAATGTAGAAACATCTTTTTAGATGGACAATCTTAATGGATGTTTATAAGACGCCCCCTACACCTGCAATAAGTTTATGCGATATTTTAATCCATAATATGATTGAATGAGTCCTTGCACTCAAAATAATTTATTTCCATGCAATAACATTGACAACCCACAATGTGTTACCATGAGCAAGACCTACCAACAGTGTGTTAAAACATTGCGCAACATTGATTTTATTTTTTTACATTGCAATGAAAATATAAGTGTAATAAAATTGTAACTCACTCTAACTCTCTGATCACTTATTCTTCAATCAATACTAACCCTAAACTCTCAAGAACATGATAGATTGCACAATACCAGAATTTTATTTTATGTGTATGAGTGAACATAACTGCTATTGTGACTGTTATACATAAATTAACAATCATATGCCCCTTTATTCATAAACGTTGCTTAAAAGCAGTGATTAGCGACTGTTTAACCATACATTTTTGACGTTTAAGCGTTACTTAACTTTAGTCATCGTTTATGAATAAACCCCATTATGGGTAGCAAACCCATGCAAACTATTGTTTACAGTAGCATTCAGACAAAGCAAGAGTACATTACTCCAGTTACTTTATGTTTTCATATGCTTTATTTTATCTTTGTTCCAAAATCCAAGCATTTATTTCTATAAAATCAGACACTTTTGAATTGTCAAGAGGTTGATCAGTCAGGAAGATAAAGCTAGTTACCGATCCCCAAGCGTAGTAGATACCTATGGGCTATGGAGAAGAATGTGTCTTGTCCTAATGTGGGGTCCACAACTAGTGGGATATCATTGCCTGGTGATGGCTTGGGAGTCTTGGGGCTCACTCTGGATGTTGATTTAAACTAGTTAATAAGACAACAGAAGATACTATACTATAACTATAACAATACTATAACAATATTGTTATACCTACCAACAACAAGGTGTCTTCTTGCTTTAAATAGTAAAGTGTAAAAAAGGGTCTGAGCAGAATTCCTTGAAATTATTTCATCAAAATATTCAAGGTTTTTCTTCCTAACAATTAGAAATTGAGCTATTTTTAGAAAAAACTATGTTTGAAATTATTTGTTTAACTGAACATTGGTTGAAAGATTATGAAATGCTAATTAATTATGAAAATGATAGTGTGGGCCGTTATTTTAACCGAAAATCTATGCTGCGTGGGGGTTCACTAATCTTAGTTAAAAATTCTATTAAATCTAAGACTCGTACAGATATAGTTGATCTTTCGGTTGAACATAACATTGAACTGTCCTGTGTTGAGCTAGATAAGCATGTTATAGTGTGCGTTTACAGACCCCCTAATTATCATAACTACTCCATATTTGAGTCAGTAAGTAATGGAAGATGTTCTAGCAAAACTTGGAACTGGTAAAAAATCGGTAATTATCTGTGGTGACTTCAATATTAATATCTTAGAGAATAGTTCAAATAGCAGTTGTTTATAATTTAAATATGTTCATTTATAATAGGACTTGTCGTCACAGTGATGCTATTTTATATTTTGATTGTAATCAATTCATTACTGATTACAAACTGACAAATTATACTATGTATTTGCCACCTAGTTGTAGGAGACAAATTGCTAATCTTTTAGCATACAATATACACAGTGACACTGGTACTTGTAGTGTACCATCGATTACTGTTAGTACTGATACTAATACTACTTTTGATACGCCTTGTAGTTTAAACTATTAGGTGCGACAACGGGTCAGCCACATATGTTGAATGTTGTACATCAAAATATGCAGGGTCTGTCCGGCAAAGAAAAGTAAGAATTAAGAATTAAGTTTATTTATGGAGAACTACGATGTTCAGGTGTTATGTTTGACTGAACACTGGTTGAAGGAACATGAAGTAGTGTTTATAAATGATGAAAACTTTACCGTACAGAGTGCATTTGTGAGAAAAAGTGCTATTCGCGGTGGCTCTTTAGTTCTTGTTTCAAACAAGTTGAAATGTAAACAACGTTTAGATTTAGTTAATCTTTCAATCGAGCGCACTATAGAGTTGTCTTGTGTTGAACTTGAGCGATATGTTATAATTTGCGTTTATCGACCCCCCTCTGGGGATTTTATTAGTTTCGAATCGGTAATGGAAGATACTCTCAATAGGTTAAAATCAAATAACAAAAGTATTATCTTATGTGGAGATTTCAATATTAATATTTTAGATGTTACTCCATTAAGTATTAGACTTCTCAATCTTTTGAGGTCTTATAATTTAATTAACTTGTTTTTTGAACCTACTAGGATCACAGCTTCTTCGTCAACTTGTCTTGATAATTTATTTAGTGATTGTGATGCCAAAAATAAATTAGTGTTAACTGACTTAACGTCCGACCACTGTGGTTTATTAGCTAGCTTCCCCATGCCATTACATAAAAAGCCACATAAACTTGAATGCAGGCCTTATACAGCTAGTCGTTGCAAAATGTTTAAAAATAATATAGCTCATAGAATTACACCATCGATAGTAGAATACGAGAATCCTAATGAAATTTATGGTGCCTTTTTGATGTTGTGCAAAAAGAATACCAATCCACTTTCAAGACCAAAATTATTAACATTAATGGATCCTCTGTTGGCTTTAACCAATGGGCTACTCCCGGTATTTATAAAAGTAGAGCGAGACTATACGAGTTATATGGTTTGAAAAAATACAGGTTTGATACTCCCTTCCTAGAGTATGTCAAAACTTATTCAAAATTATTCAAAAAGATTAGTGCTTTTGCTAAATCAAAATTTTTAGGCGATACAATAAAAAAATCTACTAATAAAGTAAAAACCACTTGGAAAATTATTAATAATGAAACGGGAAAATCGGTTAAACAAGAAAAACTACTTGAGATTATGGTCGACAACAAATTAGTTAATAAAGCAGCTGACGTAGCTGAGGCATTTAATGAGTTTTTTGCCAACATACCGATAACTACGACTCGCTCCTTAAATTCGTCCTCGTCTAAAGCTGAAAACCTTTTGCACAGTAGTGTACCTAAATGTAGTCCCTTATTTAGTTTCGAACATGTAACCCCGCGTGATGTAGTTAATGTTTTTAATACACTTAAGTCTAAAAACACCGGTGATTATTGGGGCATCTCCACTAAACTTATAAGTAATATAATAGACATCGTAGCCCCCTATCTAGCTGTTACTTTTAATAAATGTGTTGATTTAGGAACTTTTCCTGACCTCATGAAGAGTAGTAAAGTCATACCATTATTTAAATCAGGTAATAATATTTCGTGGTTTCATTTTCGATACAAATTAACAGGTAGTCCTTTGACCTACAAGGCAACTCTCGCACGCTTTAATAATTTTATATTTATTTAGTATCGACTATTTTAACTCGATTAAAAACCAGTATTCTACCTCCCCACTATAGGTATACGCACCCATGACAGTTCATTCTTTTTCCGTGCGAGGCAACGAGCGCACGCGCTCCTACCTTCGAGTTGTTAAGAAAGTAAAATTATTTTGATTTTCAACGTTCACGATGCCTAAAAGATCGTTCGACGAGAAGATGGAGTATTATTTCCAAAAAATGGAAAAATTGAAAGATAAACATCGACGTAAACGTCGGCGTTTAGATTCATTCTCATCTTCAGATGAAGAAAAAATTGATAATGTTCAAGGTAAGTGGTGTATCTAAAATTATATTTTCGCTAAAGAATCGTACAAATACTGTTCAATTTTGAAAGTACCTTTTGTTACGATGATTTGCCATAGATTCTAATTTGAACCCGGCAAGATTATGAAACCTACCCGCCATTGATTCTAAAATGAACAAGGCGTAATTATTCATGTTCTTTATGCAGGTTATAGATTCAAGTTATGAACTATTCCTGTTTATCGTCATTTTATTTTTGACTTACGTAACCTATTGGTCGTTGTTGTTGTCCTCTAGAAGGCGAAACTTCGACGGTACACCTAACCGAGCCTGACCTGGTTGAAGCGGTGCCATTACCTGATTTGGACGAACATGCTATCGCCACTGCGTCACCGACAATAGATGAACGCAATGCACAAAATGATTTACCACTGCCACCGCCATCAGCACCGGAACTGGCACCGGCACCGGCTGCGGCGCCATTAGAGACCGAGACTTGTCCACCTCTTGACCCAGAAATTCTATCCGCCCTGGGTGAGGCCACAGATTCGGGACCAACGTGGGGTCAAGACATACATAATAATTTGACCCAGCTCTGGCTCCCATTGTTAAAAACAGGTATGGACAAGGAAGTTAGAGAAAAGGTATTAAAACGGTACCTTATTCCCAGCAATTGCACTTTATTGCAAGCCCCAAAACTCAACATTGAGATATCGGCGGCAGTTATAGAAATGGTCAGATTGCGTGACAAAAAAGTCGAAGCTATGCAACAACGACTTGGCGCAGGGATCACCGCTATCAGCCGGGCTATGTCGACATTGTTGACAAGCGACAGTAAAATAGATGCGATTAAAATGCTCAGTGACGGTTGTCGCATTCTATGTGATTTGCATCACCATGAAACCCAGGCTAGGATCAAAATGATTACACCAGGGCTAGCGAAACCCTTTTTGAACCTCATTCAAGAAAGTGAACGTGACGAAACCTTGTTTGGTGTCAGTCTGCCAGAGAAAATTAAAGCTTCTAAGACTATTGAGAAGCAGGGACTGCAGATCAAAAAGACAGTGCCTCCGCCGAGGTCTAATCCTGTTGCCCCCAGCACAAGTGCGGCCCGTCAACCATTCCAGGGAAACTGGAACGGGCCTCCTCGATACTCGACAAACAGGGGGGGGCGAGGAGGCCACAGGAGGTTACCCTCGTCGTCGAGACGACCAGCAACAACCCCGTCGGCACAACCCAAGGCGTACCAGAGCAAGTTACGTGCCCCACCACATCCTTAATACAGGTACATGCGGGTCGCGTTCAATTTTTCTATAATTGTTGGCTTAACATTACAGATAATGTTAATATTCTTAACTGGGTTCTGAATGGAGTACATATTCCGTTTATAACCAAACCGTATCAATCAAATGTACCACGACTATCGTGGTCATCAAAAGAACAGCATGAAATGTCCATGGCTATCGATAATTTACTTAAACTAGGTGCTATTTCACAAGTCGATCAATGTGAAGATCAGTTTATTTCAAGTACGTTCTTAGCCCCTAAGCCTAATGGTACTAAAAGGTTTATTTTGAATCTAAAATTATTAAATCATTTTATACCAAAGACCCATTTTAAAATGGAGGATTACCGGACTGCCTGCAAGTTATTACAAAACAACTGGTTTATGGCAACTATTGACTTAAAGGAATCATACTTACTTATACCTATCGATACAGAATCTCGAAAATACCTTCGATTCCAACACATCGCACCAAATTCAAATGAAATTCTAACGTACGAATTTAGTGCTTTATGTTATGGCCTAGGGATAGCACCTAGGTGTTTTACTAAAATAGTCAGAGAAGTCGTAGCACACTTACGTAGTCGTGGTCACAAATCGGTCTGCTATCTTGACGACATTTGTTGCTTAGCTAAGAGCTATGATGAATGTCTTCGTAATGTTCAAGAGACGATAGCATTGTTTGAGTGTTTAGGTTTCGTAATAAATTACGATAAAAGTCAATTACAGCCACAACAAGTGTGCAAATTTTTAGGATTTATATATGATACCACTCAAATGACCCTTTCGCTACCTTTAGAAAAACGTAATAAGGTAGCCTGTATGGTTAAAAGATTTGCTAAATTACCCATTGTCACTATCCGTGAGTTTTCTCAATTAATAGGCGTCCTTGTATCAGCTTGCCCAGCAGCACGCTATGGTTGGCTGTATACAAAAATATTAGAACGACAAAAATACATATTGTTAAAACAACATGGTACATTTGAAGCTAAAGTAAAACTACCAAAAATTATTTTAAACGACCTTATCTGGTGGATAAATAATATTTACATAATAGACAGGCCTATAAAAAACGAAACCTATGCTATGGAAATATACACTGACGCGTCGCGTACTGGCTGGGGTGCCTGTTGTAATGGTTCCAGGGTAAACGGTTCTTGGAAAGAGAGTGAACTTCAGTTCCATATTAATTATTTAGAACTGTTGTCTATATTCTTGGCTCTTAAATGTTTTGTAAAAGATAAGTCTAATTGTGCTATCTTACTCCGCGTAGACAACACTACAGCCATTAGTTATATAAACCGCATGGGCGGTATACAATTCCAGCATTTGAACACACTGTCTCGTGATATTTGGCAATGGTGCGAGTCGAGACAGCTGTGGCTATTTGCCTCGTATATAAATACGAAGGACAATATCGAGGCTGATGAAGAGTCACGCAGAGTGAATCCTGAGGCCGAGTGGGAGTTGTCAGAAGCAGCTTTTAATTGCATCGTTAAAAAGCTCGGTAACCCAGAGATTGACTTGTTTGCTTCTCGCACTAACGCCAAGTGTCTCGAATATGTAGCTTGGAAACAGGATCCAGACGCTATTAATGTGGACGCATTCACAATAAGCTGGAGTGAGAAATTCTTTTACGCTTTTCCCCCTTTTGCATTGTTATTAAACTGTATACAAAAGATTATTCAAGATAAAGCTACAGGTATATTAGTATTTCCGATGTGGCCTGCACAGGCTTGGTACCCTCAATTAATGGACTTATTAGTTACTGATATAGTTATTTTAGACCCTCGACCAAACTTAGTACTCTCACATTTCAGACAGCAACACCCACTCCACCGGACGCTTACCCTGGGTGCAGCGGTGCTCTCCGGTGCGCGTTCTCCCGCCGCGGCGTGCCGCCTACCGCCCTAAATTTAATGATTAGGTCGCTGTCGGATAAAACCTCGCAGCAATACGGGGTTTGTTACAAGCTGTGGTGGAAATTCTGCCACGATAACAATTACAACGTATTTGATACATCAGTTGCCCATGTTGTATCTTTTTTATCAGAATTGTTTGAAAGTGGTGCGTCCTACGGCACACTTAATAGTCACCGTTCAGCCCTGTCATTACTCCTCGGCAATAATATAGGTTCGGATGACTGTATAAAAAGGCTAATGAAAGGAATATTTAGAATAAGACCGTCCTTACCGAAATACTCAAGTACTTGGAACCCACAACTAGTGTTAGGTCATATTTCAGACTGGGTTCCTAATAGTCAATTAAGTTTAGAAAAACTAACCAAAAAACTGGTTATTTTACTAGCCTTATGTACGGCACACAGAGTCCAGACGTTTTCTTTGATTAAAACAGATAACATAAAAATAAAAACGAATGGAGTTGAGATTGTAATATCAGACATGATTAAAACTTCAGGGATAGGACGCGACCAGCCAGTTTTGTTTTTACCCTTTTTCCGCGAAAATATTTCTATTTGTCCGGCCACAACGATTGTTGACTACTTGTCTATGACTCGAGACTTAAGACCTTCGAGTACTGATCATCTCTTAATTTCTATGAAGCGTCCCCATAGGGGCGCAACAGCACAGAGTATAAGCAGATGGATCAAACAAACGTTGTGCGCGAGCGGTATCGACGTGGCGGTGTTCGGCGCGCACAGCGTCCGGCACGCCGCCACGTCGGCTGCGCGCGCGACCGGTCTCAGCGTCGACGTGATCCGCAAAACTGCTGGCTGGACTGCGTCGTCCCAAACTTTTGCCAAATTTTATCATAGACCCCTCATACAGGAGTCAAATTTTGCTAAATCAGTTTGTTTGCCGTCCAATAATAATGATTCAGAATAAACTTAATCTTCGTTTGATGATCAATTGTATGGAAATAACTTAAATTATTAGGTTTTTTATAATGGTTAAATATAAGTACCATAAATGATTAAATAAATAAATTGATTTTTCACTCTTACTTCGTATTTTATTTATCGTGTAAGTACAGATAAACCCACGATAAATACTGACAAAACTCAATCTTTAAACATCTACCTGTTAATTTGTATCGAAAATGAAACCACGAAATATTATATATGATCAAACGAACTTCTCAAGTGAAGTTCGATCAATATAATATGAGTGGTTTCATTTGAAGATACAAATCTCCCACCCGCCCGTAACCCAGTTTTGTAAAATACGGGAAGCGTGAAATTAAATCGTTACTTTAAAAGAATGAACTGTCATGGGTGCGTATACCTATAGTGGGGAGGTAGAATACTGGTTTTTAATCGAGTTAAAATAGTCGATACTAAATAAATATAAAATTATTAAAGCGTGCGAGAGTTGCCTTGTAGGTCAAAGGACTACCTGTTAATTTGTATCTTCAAATGAAACCACTCATATTATATTGATCGAACTTCACTTGAGAAGTTCGTTTGATCATATATAAGAATGACGTTGGCAATTTCAGGCCTATTTCTATCTTACCTGCATTTAGCAAAATATTTGAAAAGTTAATACTCAAGCAGCTGCTAAGACATTTTAATTTAAATAGCCTCCTCCATAATGAGCAATATGGCTTTACAAAAGGTCGTTCAACTACAGATGCGGGTGTTGCTCTGTTGAGACACATATTTGACGCATGGGAGAAATCACAGAATGCTATTGGAGTTTTCTGTGATCTCTCCAAAGCCTTTGATTGCGTGCACCATGACACGCTTTTGCGTAAATTACGTCATTACGGTGTCCAAAACGAAGCTCTCAACGTAATTATTTCGTATTTACATAATAGGGTCCAATGTGTAGATGTTAATGGTGTGAAATCATCCGGGCTACCAGTTAGGTGTTCCGCAAGGCTCAATACTGGGTCCATTCTTGTTCTTAGTTTACATTAATGATTTACCATTCCATTTGACGGGCATCTGTGATGTTGTACTGTTTGCAGATGATACCTCTCTTATTTTTAAAGTAGACAGGAATAGACAAGATTTTGACGACGTAAACAGTGCACTCTCAATAGTTACAGATTGGTTTACGTCAAATAACTTAGTTCTCAATGCCAAGAAAACCAAATGTGTAAAGTTCGCCTTACCGAATGTTAGAAACCTAGGACCCAACATCGTCTTAGATAAAGAGGTGCTTGAAACTGTAGGCTCGGCAATTTTTCTAGGTCTAACAGTAGATGCCAAACTTCAGTGGGGACCTCATATATCAAGTCTAGCAGGAAGGCTCAGTTCGGCTGCCTACGCCGTCAGGAAAGTAAGACAATACACTGACGTTGATACAGCTCGTTTAGTCTATTTTAGTTATTTTCACAGCGTTATGTCCTACGGTATTCTGCTGTGGGGCAAAGCCGCTGATATACAAAATTACAAAATATATTTGTCCTTCAAAAGCGAGCTGTTCGAGCAATTTACCAGTTAGGTGCCAGAGTTTCTCTAAAAGATATTGGTATTCTCACGGTTGCATCACAATTCATCCTTGCCAACATTTTATATATTAGGCAAAATTTACACTTGTACACTAAAAATAGTGATATTCACAGTGTTAACACTAGAAATAAGGACAAACTACGTGCCCCCTTTCACCGGCTTCATAAGGTTCATAACTCATTTGTTGGGCTTGGTATAACCTTTTATAACAAGATACCCTCTTCTTTTCTAGACTTGCCTTTTAATGCGTTTAAAGCTCAACTAAAATCCAACCTTTGTTCAAAGGCATACTATTCCATCAACGACTACTTAGACGATAAGAATAGTTGGTCACCCTAGTTTAACGCAAGACAATGTTTATGTTCCTTCTCCAGAATTAGCTTACTGCCAGGTCTTAGAACCCAGCAATGCATAAATGTGTAAGCTGTCACGCCCTTTATGCCTGGAGGCTTTTATTTGGCTAGTAAGTTTTTTTATCTACATTTTAATTAATTATTTTTTAGCTTGAGTACGTATAGTTTTTATTATATTTGTTGGTATATTGGCGTGGCTAGCTGACATATTATGGCAAATAATTAAATTTTATGTTCTGGCTTTGTAATGTTAATTACCGAACATAAGCACCTAGTATTGTATAGAAGCAAGTATTTTTTTTAAATTGAACAGACAGCTGTGCTGCTGGGGAGTTTGTTGCGCCACTTCTTCTTCCCAGCGATAGCACTAGGAAGTGGTGAAGGGCGGGCGTTTTTGGGGGACTGTCTTTTGTAATTTTGACGTTCAAAAAGTGCTGATTCTCAGCCTAATTTGAATAAATGACTTTTGATTTTGATTTTGATTTAGGTCTCTTTAAATCATTCAATTTGTCAAATGTGTTTTCAGAACCAACCCGTATAACTATAAATTCTGCTACATGTATTGATAATGTTTTTTGTTGCTGCGAATACTTAGATAAAGCCATAGTAAACTATCTAACTTCTGATCACAGCGGTCAAACCGTTGTGTTCAAGTCCAATACACCAGTACAAAAAATTCTGATACAAACTAGACAAATAACACCAAGCAATCTAAATAGATTTAATAATAACTTAATTAATATGTTCAGTGTACCAGGCCATATTAAAAACAATGTAAATCTATATATATAAAATTCAAAGTCCTGACTGACTGACTGACTGAGACATCAACGCACAGCCTAAACCGCTGGTCCTAGAAACATGAAATTTGGAGGGTGTATTCTTCGTGAAGAGTAGGTATCCACTAAGAAAGGGTTTTTCGAAATTCCACCCCTAAGAGGGTGAAATGGGGGGATGTTGTTTGTATGAAAAATCTTATTCCTTGAGTTAATAAACTTGAAACTTGGCACGAATACTTACCTAAATAAATTATAAAGTTGGGCATTTTTTGTTTTTATAAACCACCCCCTAAAGGGGGATTGGGGGGTTTCAAAGTTTGTATGGAAGAATTTTAGCGCGCGGTCCGATTTACTCGAAACTCAGTATTTATACCTAAAATTGAAAGAAAAGAATAATGTGTATCAGGGTTTTTCGAAAATCTACCCCTGACGGCCTGAAAAGGGGTAGTCAATTTTACAGGGGAGGATTTTACAGCGTTGCTTGATTTACTCTAAAATTGGTATAAATAATCGTTAAGTCAAGTTATGAACATATCCCAAATGATTTTTCAAAATTCCACCCCTGTGGGGGTGAAAAGCGGGGATACAGTTTATATGAAAAATCTTATTCGTTAGGTTAATAATCTTGAAAATTGGCATGAATACTCGCCTAAGTAAGCAATAAAGTTTATCATTATTAGTTTTTCAAAACTACCCCTCAAAGGGGATATAGGGGTGTTAAAGTTCGTGTGGAAGAATTTTAACGCGCGGTCCGATTAACTCGAAACTCACTGCACTGTGTGTGTACTTAAGACTAAAAATAAATAATAACACGTATGAGGGTTTTTCGAAAATCTACCCCTAACGGGGTGAAAAGGGGTAGTTAATTTTACAGGGGAGGATTATAATAAGTGACTTGATTAATTATAAAATTGGTATAAATAATCTTTGAGTCAAGTTATGAATTTTTATGATTTTTTTTTTAATTCCACCCCTGTGGGGTGAAAAGCGGGGATACAGTTTATATGAAAAATCTTATTATTTTAGTTAATAAACTTGAAACATGTCAACAATACTTGCCTAAGTAAGTAATAAAGTTTATCATTATAAGTTTTTCAAACTACCCCTCAAAGGGGGATATAGGGGTGTTGAAGTTTGTGTGGAAGAAATTGAATGCGCGGTCCGATTAACTCGAAACTCAGTATTGACACTTTCGACAGAAAATAATTACTAATAAGTATGTAAAGTTGTCGAAAATTGACCCCTGACGGGGCAAAAAGGGGTAATTCGGTTTTTAGGGGAGGATTTGCACTTGAAACTGTATGTTACATTTTCACGCCTAAACCACTGAACTTCTGATTTGGCAAAGAGATAGATGGCATCCTGGGGAAGCACATACTTTTTATCCTGGTAACACGTTCCCGTGGGATAATTTCCGACATCCACGCGGGCGAAGCCGCGGGCAGAAGCTAGTGAATTATATGAGAGGTTCTTTCCGGTAGTATGCACCAAGTTCAATAATACTTTGAAAAAGAAAACTAAAACTATTTGCCCAAGTTTTTTGTTCAGTAACTGGTCAACTAAGGGTATTAGGAAAAGTAGGGAAAAATTGTTTGAGCTGTATGGCCTTAAGCCTGATATTAACTCTGAAACTTTTAATAAATATGTTTCTACTTACTCTAAAAAATATCTGCAAGGTAGCCTTGTATATTAGCCACAAGATCAAATCAGCCGATAATAAAATAAAGACGGTTTGGAAAATTATCAATAGCGAAACTAACCGGAATAATAATGATTAGACAATGATAACAAGATGATGACAAGATAATGATGATAGACATAATAATGATTTTACAATAGAAACTTCTAGTCTCATAAGCACTAACAAAGAAGTTGCTCAAGAATTTGTAAATTTCTTTACCAGTATCCCACATAAAACCACTGAAATCTTAAATTCTTCGCCCTTGCGTTCTATTGATTTATTAAGAGTAAACGTCTCATCCTGTCAGATTGAATTTAAATTCAAGCATAGAAACCCCACAATAGTAATAAAGGCTTTCAAACAAATCAAGATCAAACTAACCGAAGATCTTTGGGGAATATCTATTAAAGTTTGTACCTCCATTATTTAATTGTGCCTTAATATTTAATTTGTGTGTGGATCAAGGAGTCTTCCCGGATCTAATGAAATACAGCAAGGTGATACCACTTTTCAAATCGGGGGACAGTAAAGTTACCAATAATATAGACCCGTATCCGTGTTACCGGTTTTCAGCAAGGTGTTTGAAAAGGTGATGCTGAACCAAATGCTCAATCATTTTAACATCAATAAAATATTACACGACCAACAGTATGGTTTCACCAAGGGACGTTGTACGACTGATGCCGCCGGTGTCACCTTATTAAAGCACATTTTTACGGCGTGGGAAGAGTCCCAAGACGCCATAGGAATTTTTTGTGACCTCTCCAAGGGTTTTGATTGCGTCGACCACGAAACCTTACTTTTTAAACTTGAGCATTACGGACTTGGAAAACTTGCGCTCAGTTTAGTAAAATATTATTTAAATGACAGACAACAGCAAGTTCAAATAAATGGTGTCAATTTACTCGGTTTAAAAGTAAAAATAGGTGTAACACAAGGCTCGATATTAGGTCCTTTCCTCTTTTTAGTATATATTAATGATCTACCCCATTTGTTAAAAACCCAACCACAGATGGTGTTATTTGCAGACGATACTTCCTTGATTTTTAAAATTAATAGACGTGCATCAAATTTTGACGACGTAAATAACGCCCTACTGCAGATCCAAAATTGGTTCACTGCTAATAATTTAGTATTAAATGGGAAAAAAACAAAGTGCATAAGATTTTCTTTACCAAAAATGTCAAAAGTAGTCATTGTGAGATAGAATTGAATCAAGAGAAACTAGAATTTGTCGATAAAACTGTTTTCCTGGGGATCACGCTCGACTCAAGGCTTCCCTTGCAGGACGACTAAGTTCAGCAGCGTATGCTGTGAGAAAAATCCGTCAGTTTACTGATGTTGATACCGCGAGACTAGTCTATTTTAGTTACTTTCATAGTATTATGTCGTACGGTATTTTACTATGGGGACGGGCTGCAGATATCGAGTCTATTTTTATTCTGCAGAAAAGAGCCATCAGAGCCATATATAGCCTCGGCAGGGGTGACTCTCTAAGGGAACTGTTTAAAGATATTAACATCATGACGGTACCTTGTCAATATATCTATGAAAACATTATGTATGTACGTAAGGAAAAATCTACATCTTTTTAGTAAAAGAGGTGAAAGACACAATTATATCACTAGACTTAGGGAACAACTAGTTCAACCAGGTTTCAGGTTGGCTAAAGTAGACTCATCTTTCATGGGGTACTGTTTAAAATGTTACAATAAAATACCTCCCCACCCCCACCCCTCCTCTCCTCTCCCTCCCCTCTGGCTCTGTGTCGCTTACACAATTGTTATTAATTTGGTTTAGTTGTTGGTTCTCCTACTTATAAATAAATAAATAATTGAACAGAATGAAACGAAATTTAAATCTTGTATAAAATGCACACTGTGCATTTTATACAAGAAGCCAGGCATATTATAAATTGGGGGATTACATCGCTGATAAAAATGCTTGGCTAAACGCTGGTCCTGCTCCATAAGGACGCATAAATAAATTGATTAGCATTTGAATATACTGTTAAGCTGCTGAAGATTTTAAAATACTATTTTTGCATTATATAAATTCAATCTCCTAGTATTGTATAATTGTAAAGCACATGTGTGAGTACTATGTACATACTATAAAGCTACCATTTACTGGGTATGTCTTTCATTGACTTGAATGTGCCCGGGCGGCTGAGAGGCTGGCTTATTTTAATGTGTGTATTTTAATTTAATATTTGAATTGTTTTTATTTATTTTTTTTAATTTTCATTACGGACGCTTTTAACGTTCTGCATCGTTCTCACATGCATAATTTCTAACATGAATAATGTATCCAATACTTTGTAACCATATTGTTCTGATTTAAAAATGTGTCCATGGAGTTTCTTGCCCATTCTTCTCCATAGGTACCTACTACGCTTTGGAATGGGCAACTAGCTTCATTTTTCTGACTGACCGACCCCTTGACAATTCAAAAGTGCCTGTAATTGGTTGAATTGAAATAAATACTTTGAGTTTGAGTTTGAATGGACAAGAAATTCCACAGACACTTAAAAAATATCTAAATATTGGTTACATCAATACGATAAAGAAAATTGTTGCCATGACCTAATCTTTCAATGAAATAAATGTGTTCTGTTAGACAACTAGTGTTTTTCAACCTTTTTCATGGCATGGCCCCTTTAATACGGAAAATATTTTGCGACCCCTTCCCTCTGCTGCTTCTAACTTGGAATTCAAGTCTGTCACCTTGGATACCTTTTTGTTAAACAGAAAAATAGAATTCCCATAGTCAACCACTGAAGCTTTGAAGTGATTGATTCCACTTGGAACCTCCTATAATTTTAAAGAAACGGCGGCCCCATTAAAGTGGCTTGGCAACCCCCTAGGGGGTCTCGACCCACACGTTGAAAAACACTGTTTGAGACAAACCAGTCTTTCAAATAATAATGAAGTTAAAAATTATTTACTCACTTTATCTAACATTATTTAAAAAATCATTAAGTAAACGGGGAAAATGTGAAGACTATTAACATACTGCATGTAGGTTATTAACGACACAAGGGCATTCCCATCTCAATTAAAATTCAATACTATCTAAGTTACAGAGTCATTACAGCTAGATGTAATACTCTTTTCATATACATACAATAATTTCAGTTTACACAAGCAAATACTTATTTTATTTAAGAACATATCATGTCAATGTTCCGATATCTGAACATTCACATGACATGTCACGTTCTTACTTCTTTTATTGGCAGGCTTTTCTAATGATAAGCACATAATAATAAGGTAAGCCCATAATAGTGATATTTGAGGAATTATATAGTTAGGTACTCAACAATGGACTCTAATAAGTGATGGTGATTGTATTCAATTACTTATCTTGTAGTCTGGCATGATCTCATTTGTATCTCTACAGTGTGACTTGTTAGAATCCATCATCCTTCAGTACAAAAGGATAGACACAGAGCAAAAGTTTACAAAATTAATTAATTATTCCAGAGGCTATATTTGTGCCCAGTTTGTGACAAAGGCCATGCCCTGAGTTATCAGAGACGTGAACTAAATAAATGTGGGTGTATTAAACACAACCCTTTGGGGAATCCAGAAGTGATGTTTATTTTTATTAGCCGTTAATATCTCACTGCTGGGCAAAGGCCTCCCTACTCTCCTTCCACCTCTCTCTGTCCAGAGCTGCCAAGGTCCAATATTTATGAAAGGAGTCCAGCTCCAGTGATACTTTACATTGCAAATATTGGGCCCATAACATAACCCTATGGCCAATTATTATTGTTAAAAATGTACTTGACTTATGTAAGTTGACGTGCCGTGTGGTACAGTACACGATACACACTCACAGACACAAAGATTCAGGCCCGGACAGCCCCGCACTGGGTCAGCGGTCAGCGCGGCTGCCAGGAATGAGCCGGCCGCCCGCACCTGAAGCCACCAAGCGCTCTTGCCCGCGGGGCGTGTCAAATATTCCATGCACCGGCGAAACTTAACATATCGTGATAACATAAACATTTTTGGAAGGTTAGAAAATAAATGAATATCTACTCACAGTGTCACCATTACTTAAATGTTTTGACTTCACGTTACCATTTTTATGATTATTCACTTTTCCACTAAGCAACTTTCCTTCTATTCCGTTGCAATTTTGTTGTTTTTTGAGCGATGTTATTTCACTCGCATTAACACAGCCGTCCGCTACTGTCGCCGCCATCCTTGTGGTGTGTGACTGTGTGTGATGGTTGTGTTGTGCTTGTGAATGTGGAATGAAATGAATGAATGATTGATGGAATGTGGTACTGGTAATCGTGGTATACTTGTCAGTAATGTCAGTCGTAACCATTGACACATTGAGATAGGAATAAACATGGAGACGCCGCGATAATCTATACATACATTTGCTTATACAAATATGAGTGAAATATGATTCAGAATTTGAAATATCGTTATGTCTCATTCTTTCTAGTGAGATAATCTTATTTGATAAAAAAGACAACTATATTTTAAGTTGTTGCTAATTATGGCAACATTTTGTCGTGACGTAGGGACAGTTGTAGGTAAGTGCCGTAGCAGCCATCTTATGCGACGAGTTTCGTGGTAGTTTTGCTGTCAAATGGTTGTTTGTTTTTTGTAAAGTTGAGATTTGCGAGAAACTTACGAGGATTTTACCTTTTAAAACTGCATGTAAATGTTGGAAAATAGAAATTGAACATGCCTCTCTGTTGTATTGTGAAGTGTGGTGCAAGAAAGAATGCAAATCAACCTCAATTGTCTTTGCACAGGTTAGTAACCGGTTTTCATACATTACATACACTATTACACATTTGATGATACAATTGTAACGCGATCATGAATTTATGGCTAAAGTATTGATATTTGGGTTCATTTCCATATAACAGGCCTTTTTATTATATTTGTTAATTCATTCGTTTGTTTACAAACATAATTATGTCAGAATGGAATAGTGTTGTACCGTTGCCTACTTGCTGTAATAGTTTCCGAAACTAGTTCCTCCGCTGAAACGATATCCGTATATTCTGCAATGTTAACAAAAATAATCCTGCATCTTATTCGGTCCGAGTGACCTAGCTAGCCGCTAAGTCCGGCCTGTGGTGCACACTAAACATTACAGCACCAAAATAAAAATATTTCACATAAACATGGACACTTATGAAACGTCAGAAGCTAGGTGCATGGTAACAATTGGTTGTTTCCTATGGAGAAGAACCGGCAAGAAACTCCACGGTTACAGTTTTAAAAACAATTGGCTTTTACATTGTTTTCTATTTTGTTAAGTACCTGATACATGTTGACAGACCTACACTGTCCTCCCCTACCTATTTTTTTTCTTAAAAGTATTGTTTAGACGATAAGCGTTTAGTAAAAAGCTATTATTTTAACATTACCAACAGACACTTAAATTTTATTTATTTGTATAGATAACAGAAGGTAAGATAACCTACTCATCTTTTTCTGTTACAATTACAACGGACTTTAAGTAAGTACATAATATTAGGTATGATCCAAACGTGATAACTAGTAAAACTCGTATTTAGTATCGATACTCGTTATAGTAACACCGATGTTACTTGATTGACACAACCCTAGCAATGGCAGCCATTTTATGAGACAATACGAGTTGTAGGTATGCACCCTTTTTTCGTAGGTATTTCCAGTCCATACTTTTCTTTGGTTAATGCCATTGACATACAAAAGTATGGACTGGAAATACCTACAAAAAAAGGGTGCATACCTACAACTAATATTGTCTCATAAAATGGCTGCCATTTCTAGGGTTGTGCCAATCAAGGAACATAAGTGTTAGTATAACGAGTATCGATACTATATACGAGTTTTACTAGTTATCACGTTTGGATCATACCTAATATTATGTATTCAGAAAAAGATGAGTAGGTTATCTTAGCTTCTGTTACCTATACAAATAAATAAAATTGAGGTGTCTGTTGGTAATTGCAAAATATCAGCTTTTTACTAAACACTTATTTTCCGCGCAAAATAAAAAAAACCATGCAAAAATTATTTTTGCGTTTGGTAGCCAGCCCCTGCAGTCTCGACATTCATAGCGATCGCTTTACGACCGAATCCAGTCGCAAAGTCCCGGATTGACAGGTGTAATGTATGGAGTGACAGGACTTTGCGACCGAATTCGGTCGTAAAGCGATCGCTATGAATGTCGAGACTGCAGCCCCAGGATGGTTATAGGCTATTTAAATCACGCTATGACCCTTATGAGCCGAGCAAAAAGAACGCTAAGTGAAACCGAAATAATAGCGCGGGCGGGCGATGCAATGCGGCCAGTCGAGGGAAGAATGAGTTTTATTAGTGTGGTTGTTATTTTAGTATACTGTGTATCTTACGACTTCTATGCGTTGTCGCAGGGCACAGCTAGTCTGAGAATAAAATGCATGTCAAGGGTTTGTTCTGCGCAGAATTAAAAAAAACTTGTTTGCAGAAAATGTACTTTCGCATATTTTACCTCTGGGTTGGAAGGCCAGAGAGCAGGAACTAGTTTTGGAAACTAATACGGCAAGTCGGCAACGGTGTAATGACGTCACTCGACGAGAGATGACCTATACCTAAATTTCATGTAATACATTATCGTTTACATAGCACACAAGCTTTGCTTGTGGACTGCCATGTCATATGTCGCGCGTTCGAACCCGACTGTCGCCAGGTTCGTCTTTTTGTATTTCAAATTATTTTAAACCATCATTTATCTTCATTAAGAACTTTAAATATAAAGGCAACAGTGAGGTTGAAGGACACATTGCAACGAAAAGACTAGTCGGAGACAGACGTGTGACGTGCAAATGTTCTTGAGATACCGCCATGTCGAAATAATAAATATTGTGACCGGCAATTAATCCGGAGAATCTATTTTGGTTAAGTGAAATCTTAGACAATAAAGGGGTGAGTTGCATTATGAGTTATCTAGTAATTATTGTGTTAACCTAATCTGGGGTGTCCTTTTTGAGTGTACAAATTTGTATCAATTGTTCCAGCTTACCGTCACGCCCTTTAATTGTTGGAGAATTCTAGTGGAAAACCCAAGTACGCATGTTAAACCGTATGTACGATTTGTCATTATTATTTCCCTTCGATATTGTTTACCACTTCGGTGGCGAAGACTCACGCCAGCCGGCAGTACTGAGGACTGGAAGGGTTCCATGCTCCTACCGCCACCTGTCTAAAACCCTCCTGGCGCCCTTTTATTTAGTTGTAAGTTAGATTTAAGTAGTTAAGTTTAGTGCCAAGCTGTCACTGCCCTTTTGGCCGGCACATCTTCAGTTATGTAATAAACCTGTATTTGATCTTTGAGCAGTTTTACTGTCTAACCACCCGCAAATATAGCACGTAACAACGGTACAACACTATTCTATTATGACATATTTTTGTAAACAAACGGATGAATTAACAAATATAATAAAAAGGCCTGATAAATGGAAATAAACCCAAATATCAATACTGTAGCCATAAATTAATGATCGCGTTACAATTGTATCATCGAATGTGTATTATTGTATGTATTAATGCACGAAAGCCGGCTAATAACCTGTGCAAAGACAATGAGGTGGATTTTCATTCTTTCTTGCACCACACTTCACAATACAACACATGTTGAATTTCTGTTTTCCAACATTTACATGCAGTTTTAAAAGGTAAAATCCTCGTAATTTTCTCGCAAATCTCAACTTTACAAAAAACAAACAACCATTTGACAGCAAAACTACCACGAAACTCGTCGCATAAGATGGCTGCTACGGCACTTACCTACAACTGTCCCTACGTCACGACAAAATGTTGCCATAATTAGCAACAACTTAAAATATAGTTGTCTCTTTTATCAAATAAGATTATCTCACTAGAAAGAATGAGACATAACGATATTTCAAATTCTGAATCATATTTCACTCATATTTGTATAAGCAAATGTATGTATAGAATAACGCGGCGTCTCCATGTTTTTCCTATCTCAATGGTCGTAACCTAAGGTCGTAACTTTTTATTGAAAGAAGAAACTTAAGCGCCCTGTTTACGGTCAAATTTGCTTGATCAAACTTCACGTTTTCATCAAGCAAAAGCTTAAACGATCAAACCAAATATCAAACAAAGTTAACTCTAGTAGATTCGGGTTTCTCCTTTCGTGACGACGTGCGTCGCCGTGCCGACCGCTTACAATGCGTAATTCAGATGACGGATTTTTGGCATTGACGCTAGCACGAAGACGATGGAGTCGAGAAATGTTGAAATTAAGAGATAAATATACCCACGAGAATTTGCTACGGGAAATATTGCGCACAGAATCTGAAGACTACGCCAACTTCCTGCGCATGGACCATAAAACTTTTAAAGAATTACCGACTATACTCCGTCCTCGCATTGAAAAAAAGGAGACGGTTATGCGCAAATCTATACCAGCTTCTCAAAAGTTATCAATAACTTTGGGGTACCCTGGCTAGCGGCGCCGATTTCGAAGACTTAAAATTTCAAGTCTGTGTTGCACCTCGAACATTGAGCAACATTATCATTGAAACTTGTGAAGCAATAAATGAAACACTAAGCAACAATATTCAGGTAAGGTTTTATTTAAATCAAACTAATTAAAATGAATAAATTTTTTTCAAGTATTTTGCTGGTGTCTCAGCTTCAGTTTCGTTTGTTTGCGAGTCTGGAATATGAATTAACAGAGGCTGCTCCGTATTCGACAAAGCTTGAGCTTGATTTTGAGTATAGGAGATTTAATGTACGAAACGGGAGATGGAGATTGCGGAACAGTAGATTGAGTGTGAGAGATAGAAGATTGAATGTACGGAACGGGAGATGGAGATTGCGGAACAGGAGATTGAGTGTGAGAGATAGAAGATTGAATGTACGGAACGGGAGATGGAGATTGCGGAACAGTAGATTGAGTGTGAGAGATAGAAGATTGAATATAGGGAACGGGAGATGGAGATTGCGGAACAGTAGATTGAGTGTGAGAGATAGAAGATTGAATGTACGGAACGGGAGATGGAGATTGCGGAACAGTAGATTGAGTGTGAGAGATAGAAGATTGAATGTACGGAACGGGAGATGGAGATTGCGGAACAGTAGATTGAGTGTGAGAGATAGAAGATTGAATGTACGGAACGGGAGATGGAGATTGCGGAACAGGAGATTGAGTGTGAGAGATAGAAGATTGAATGTACGGAACGGGAGATGGAGATTGCGGAACAGTAGATTGAGTGTGAGAGATAGAAGATTGAATGTACGGAACGGGAGATGGAGATTGCGGAACAGTAGATTGAGTGTGAGAGATAGAAGATTGAATGTAGGGAACGGGAGATGGAGATTGCGGAACAGGAGATTGAGTGTGAGAGATAGGAGATTGAATGTACAGAACAGAAGATGGAGATGAGGGAATGGAATATTGATTGCTCGGATTAATTATTACTGAATGTCTACGAAGATTTCCTTCTTCACCTTCAAAGAGTATTTCGTTGATGAACTTTTCTGCCAGTCGTCTTTGTTCTGCAGACATCCTCTCCAGTTTAAAGGCCCAGTTTCTTGCCATTGCTTAATATTCATTTTCAGGTTTTTTGAAATGATCCCTGGCTAGTGTCAATAAGTCATGTTGCAAATCCTCCTTTCTCTTCTTTTTTGGTTGCACTGGATTTGTAGATGCCGAAGGTTGCGAAGGTGTTGAGGTTAAAGATTGTGATGATGATGATTCCTGGAAATAAAAACAATATTACAATAAACATTTTTCTATTACAGGTACCGAGAACAAAAGAAAATTAGAAGATATTGGCGCGACGATTTGGAAATGCATGGAACTTTGTTAATTGCATTGGAGCTGTAGATGGAAAACATATCACTTTGCAAAAACCCGAGCATTCTGGTTCCTACTATTATAACTATAAAGGAACATACAGCATAGTACTTATGGGTATAGCCAATGCAAATTATGAATTCATTATGGTTGATGTCGGTACAAATGGCAGTGTCAGATGGAGGGGTAATTAAAAACATAAAATTTTGGCATTGCTTTGAGAACAATCAGTTGCAGATTCCAGAGCCAGAAGAATTGCCAAACACTAATAAAAAGATGCCTTTTGTATTTGTAGGCGATGAAGCTTTCCAACTACTTCCAAATTTTATGAAACCTTACAATAAACAAGTGTTAAATGATAACAAAAGAATCTTCAATTATAGATTATCTCGGGCTCGACGAATAATTGAAAATGTATTTGGTATTCTTGCAAGTCGTTTTAAGATTTTCCAAAAACCTATTAAATTATCTCCAAGAAAAGCGAAAATTGTAGTAATGGCGTGTTGCCATCTACACAATTTACTAATGAAACAAAAAAATTACGTTCGACATGGAGAAATAGATGTGGAAGATTGTGTTACGGGGGCTGTTATTCCAGGTACTTGGAGAAATGAGCCTATGTTGTTAGGTATGGAACATACTCGAGCTGGAAATAGTGCTACTCCAGCAAAACAAGTAATAGATGATTTTTGTGAATATTTTAATACAACGGGTGCTGTTCCATGGCAAAACAAATGTTTAGTGTAATTTTATATGTTGTACAGACGCCAGCAGGTCAAGCTACCCGAAACTGACAAATTTTCCCAATCAACCTTGAACCTTAATGCTTTAGCGATAAAGTTGAAAATCTATTAAAGAAATTTGACAGATTGTAGTAGCTTGATGTGCTGGCGTCTGTACGTGTAAAAAATAATAAACAGTACTACTATTTACCTGTTGTTCTGTTATTGTGCTAATTCCTGATTCTCCCTCCATTGTATCTTGCAGAAATTCTAAATCTTTGTAGTACAGACGCCAGCACATCAAGCTACTACAATCTGTCAAATTTCTTTACTAGATTTTCAACTTTATCACTAACGGTTTCAGGTTCAAGGTTGATTGGGGAAATTTGACAGTTTCGGGTAGCTTGACCTGCTGGCGTCTGTACTTTAATGATGGTACATACAGATCATCTGTACCAGAACAAGAAAGCACAGATATTTTCACTCTGTTGTTTTCGCGCTTGAAACTCGTTAGTAGAATATTAATTTTTTTCTTCATGTCTTCCTCCGTAATTTTCCGGCGACACATCTTCAGTAAATTTGTATTTTTTTTTATTGCTGTGCTTCCTTGTTCTTGTCCATATAATCTTTTGATTTTGTTTTCCATAAAACCGGCATATCACGATAAACAGTTATGAAATGCAACGTAAATTCTTTGTCCTTAATATTGCCACTTAGCATATCGTCACTGGGCGGAACGTCCTCCATGATGCCAAATTGCCAACATTGCCAACACAAAGAGTGAGATCTGGTTTGACAAACACCGTCGTTCACGTTCAAAAATGTTTGTCAAACTCGACATCAATCCAGATTTTCATCAAACGCGACAAACACGTAGATTGTTTGACAAACGCCTCAAACACAGCTGTACACTATCAAATAATTTGACAAACACGTAAAATTTGACAAACAATTTGATCGTTTACAGGGCACTTTACGCAGCGGTGGTATCGCTGTATAACAGCGCTATATTTCCTGCTGGTAGTTAGAACTCGATACTCGGAATGAATGTAAGAAAAGCGCTGTATTGCTGAAAAACCATCTTGAACTGCCCCACAGATTAAGTAAAGTAGGTAGGATACTAACACTATTAACTAAACTGCTTTATCGACTATATTGTTTGACTTTACTTATCTGACAGGCAGAAACTTCAACACTCAGCTTCAACATGACAGACCGCCCGGCGCCCCGCCCACTGCAGATGTCTGCAAAGTTTCGTTCTGAAACATTTATCAACAATAATGTGGTTCACTCACTACCATAAACTAAAGTGTATATTTGGGAGCTCACCACCGGGATGACGACTAATACAGGAATATGGAAGAAAAATACATGCTGCACCGACTTCAAATAAATTGAGATAGACAAGAGAACGGTGAATGAATGACAATTACAGAGTTTAGGCGTTTTGTTTTGTAGTAATGTAGCTTTATACCTCTTTAGACAAGGTAACTTTAACCGTACCACAAAAATAGATCATTGAACTTTTATATTATAAGAAGAAACAAAGTGCGACACAATATTTTCTTGGTTAGTACTAGAACAAATCAAAATAGGACAAGAATATTTCAAACAATGGAAAATTTTTCATCCTAAGCTATGGGATTGTGATTAAAACTGTGTTACGCAAATTCGGTGCAGGTTTCGCTACTGTCAATTTGTACATACAGACAAATTTCTTTGATACATTTTGAAAATTGTGTCACTTTTCAAGTCGAATACAATTTTTATCATCTGTCAACTTTGTGATTTAAATTATACAACAAAATAACACAATAATAACAATGATCCAATTTATTTGAAACATTATAAACATTTTATTTCATTTTTGCATACTTTTTTACAAATTGAACTGGTCACACTGGTAACAGCTGTTGTAATGTCGCTACTATCGCTTCTTTCATTGTGAAATGAAAACCGTGAAACCACAGTGAAGTGAAACTTTGTTCTATTTCTCTTGTTGTATCCGATTGACACTGTGCTGTGAAGTGTCGGTAAAACAGTGCTTACTTAGCCAGCGAAAAAGGTCAGGATCGGAAAGTCAATACTTTTGGCAATTTCTTGCTTGCATTGGACATTCGCATATTTTTGTGCAATTTTATTTATATTATCTGTTTACTTGACCATCTTTACAGTTAAATATTAAACTTATTGTATTTGCTTTCATTTACTTATTATAATTTCATTTATTCATTTTATTATCTATATTACCGGCGAGCGGCGCCGCCCCCGCTGCAACGGAGGGGTCGGCGATGAGTAATACCGTTCGTTTACTTCGTTTCTCGTGCTGAGTGACGTCGTGCAGCCGCGGCCGGCGAACGGCTAGCAGACAGACCGCAGTACGATACGGCGAGGACGCACGATAGGACCCGCCCTCCGCGTTCGCAGCTTCTCGCACTCGCGCTACTCCCGCACCCTATCGATCACTCTCGACACCGGTCTTTTTTATCTGTCACGTAAGGAAACATGGACAGCGCCGACGCACTACTCGGGGGTCTCGCGAGTGGAGACCCCGCTCCGGTCGCCGACGCGCCGCCTGTCGAGCCCGTAATGAAGCGCGATCAGGACTCGACGGATGACTTCGAACACCTCGACCGCGACGGCAAGCGAGTGGCGGCTGAGTCTCCGCACCGCCAGCCCGCCGCTGCCGCCACGCGCAGCTTCCTTGACATGGAGCGCGAGCTGCTGGCGGAGGCGCCTCGTGCACCCTCCGCTTCGGCCGACCACATCGCCGACAAATTCACAGACAGCGAGTCGGACGCCGATACGGCCGGCGAGTCGCCCATGCACCGGGCCGAGCCCCGCGCCGAGGCGGGGCGCGCCGCCTATACCCCCGAGCCGCCGCACGACCCCACGCCCGTGCTGGCGCCCGCGGCGGCGCCGGCCCCGGCTCCAGCGCCTGCTCCCAGCGCTCCAATGGCGCCCGAAAAGCCTCTGCCAGAGGAACCCAAACTATCGGCGTCACCAGAGCCGGCAGCACCCGAGCCCCCGAAACCAGAACCTTCGAAGCCGGAACCTGTGAAGTCAGAGCCGGTCCTGCCGCCGAAGCCAGCAGCGCCTGAGCCGAAGCGTCAAGTAGCGCATGTGATTGAGGCCGAGGTCATTTTCTGCCAGATGGGACTCGGTAAGATGTTCTTTCTTTGTTACGCTCTATCTGTACCTACTGTGAATGGAAATATTGTTTGGCATTACGCCTTTCTTTTCCTAAATGAAATGAAATGACTGCAAACATATTCTTCAGTGTTGGAGAATCATAGCTAAAACTGGTAGGTGATTTCATTGTTCGTGTCTGCATGAGGTGTCGATAGCGCGCAGCGTTTTTTTGCGCGACACGGTAAGTTTTAGAAAATTAGAATGGTTCCATTTGAGGCGAGCACCGAGTGCTGCATGCCACGGACCGTGAAGAATCACGTCTGCAGGAGAACAATGCCCGCGCACACCAATATTATCTATACAAGTGTATTACAGCACCTGAACAACATTGTGGCAAGTTTTAATATTAGGAAATTATTGTTACGAAATTTTCGTCTATGCCGCATTGATATGACGCAAGTAATAAGTTAGGTCCTTGTTTATCTCAAAGCAACAAGATTCAACCTCGGGAACTTTCTGGGAGATTACGTCTTTTGTTAAAATTAAATGAACATAAATAAGTAAAATACCGACAGCAGTCAAATGGGGGGCGGGGTGGTGAAGCTAGGAGGGGTAGAGTAGAGGAGGTCGGCTGCAGAGGTGGCGGAGCGGCAAGAGCGTTGACCGCGCTGCAGCACCGGGTAACGGCACCCGCGGGCCCACGCTCGGCCTGCACGCGGACGTCCGATAGCCCTACCATACATTATTCAGATAACGTCCGAGTCGCTCCCGTCCTACTCCTACCCTAGACATCAAGTTGTCTTTGCTACTAGCCAACCCGACCACAGGCTTGGTGGATGGCTACAGTCAGCACGATAAACTACTTATGTCGTATCGGGCAGTCATCGTCATACTTGTACAGACTCTTTGTCTCTTTGTATTTAACTTGGTAAAGAACTTTCAACTAAGTAGGTATTATAATTATCTGAATTTATTTTGTAATATTCGGTTTAACTAAATTATAGCCCGTTAGTCAGAAGCCTTAACGCTGTTAATCAACGAGTCATCGTTTATTTCCCACTGGCATCAGTTCCCGGTATCGCTCTTTACTATCGTTTATTTGAACTTAGTTGTTATCCATTAATGCATTTTAGGGGTTTATTTCTAACTAGTATAACTGTTGAAGTTGAAACTAGTGTTATCTTCAAGTCTTCATCTTATCTTTGTCATAATGAGAGCGGGACTCGACGTAAAGTTATTGAGATTAAAATTTCCTTCAAATACCTTAGGTGCCCCAAACAATGTTTCGTAGTTCGTTCATCATTATGAACAGCTTGCCCCATAGAGGATATACTTTTGGTAATAGTCTCTTTCAAAGTGTTTCATCCCCCGATGCCTACATACCTAATCCTTTATTAAGAGTAAATGAAACTGTGGCACTGGGCATGGTGTTGGTGCGCGAGTGCGCGGTCGCAGGGAGCGGCGTCGGCGCGGCGGCGGCGGTGGCGGCGAGTGACGCGTGGTATGCACGACGCCACCATCGCTAATTTTAGCATCGCTGAGGCAGCACCGCGCTGCGTTCACAAACGGAGCACCCGCCGCGCGCTCACGTCGCACGCTCTCTGCTCGCTGCTCACAACTGTTCCGAGTGCTCGTTTGACATTGATGTGGCGTCGTATGCTCGTGCTGTGACTCATTCTCGCGAGGACTTGCCTTTTGTGTGGATATTATTGTGTGTGAAACATGGGTTCCGGAAGCGGTGACGATATCACGCGTAAGTATCGACATACTAGTATTTGAAAGGGTGTCGGCTGCTTCAATTACTCGAAACTATGCTTCCTAAACTCTGCTATGATTAGTTCGGTTTTGGTTTTGTCGGCTAAAAGATTTCCTTGCGGTGGTGGACATACTAGGTCACATTCCGGTAATAAATCCGTCCGATACGTCCGCGCGATATTTTGCATAAAAAAATTACGTCAGCTGTGCTTCCGCAGTTAATTTTGGCGCAGTTAGTTTTAGAAATGACAACTTACATTAAATAATAAATTGAAAACACGTTTTGAAAATAAGTCTCTGCTTCCTTCTAGATCTGCTCAAGGAAATTTTCTAATCAGCATAGATGTATAATGCTATGTGGCATAGTTGTTTTATTTTTATTCTCAAACGATCTACTCGTCCGAATCGACCTCGGCGCGCTCTGCAAAAGTGCAATATCGATAGATTGTATTGATGGACAATGCACCATGTCCATCTTAATAATGTCATAGTAGGTGAATTGTTGAGACTTTGCAATATCAGTCATCAGCATTGACTCAATCAACTCCATTTACAAATAAATCAAATTCTAATTAACTGTTTTCATTGTCGTCCAGTTCAGTTCCACCCTAATTTGGTGACAAAACGAAGAAATGGTAGCATGTTGGAAATGGATTTATCTAAGCCATCGTTAATCACTTGTTATAAATCTTTAAACTATTTGATCAATATTGATCATGCATGATCCATTAATTTACAGTCACTGTAATTGAAGACATCATCTTTAACTATACTTATATGAATAGTCTGGTAGAAATAGCCAAATGTTACCAAATCGCTACAAAAAGTTTGATTTCTTTTAGTAACTCTGTCTCTTAGCTCAGCAGTTTTTATGTAGGTCGAGATTCGAGTGTCACCAACTACTTTCAGCACTTCTCGATATGCCAAACTGTATTTATCATTATAGGTGTGATTTATTTGATTAACACCCGTATCATGCTCTAGGTAGGTATACTGACTGATCGAAATAAAACATCATTCATTCAAATTAGGCTGAGAATCAGCATTTTATGAACGTCAAAAATTATGTAAAGCAGTCTCCCAAAACGCTCTTCACCACTTCCTCGTGTTTTGGCTAGGAGTCAGTGGTGCAACAAACTCCCCAGCTCCCCAGATGTCGATCTGTTAACGACCCGAGTCATGGTTCAGGTTCAGAGCGCAGAAGCCTTTACCTATGTCGTCAAGATCACAAGAATGTAACTTGTTTGGCATGTCACTGTAATAAATATCAGCCTGCATTATCCCACTGTTGGACAACGTCCCAAGACTTCCAACTTCTTCAATCCAGGTACAATAAATGTTATGGCGTATTTTTTTTTTAATAAATCCTGATACCCAATGTAAAAACAAGAGCTCTTAGGCAATTTATACTTCCTAAGCCATACATTTTTTTAATATTTTTTCCTAGTTGGCTTGTGACTCGTACGTACCACGAAACAAATATTTACAAAATGAGCAAACAGAACCACGGACACAGTTCCAAGATCAACACACGCCCTGTGTGCACTCGTTGACCTAATTCCAAGATCTTCACAAAAATGTAGCGCTGAGCCCTGTGTGACCCTTGTGCCGAGATCTCCCACTGACGTCACTTCCCTGTCACCCCTTTTGTTTACTCTCCCATTCATAATGACGCACCCACGAAGGCAGTTAAATTACAGAATCGAATAACCTCATTGCTTTATTTTGTTGTGGTGCTGCTACTCGCCAGAAGAGGAGACAGAGACTAAATAAAATAAAATTGTGATCTCAATTATTATGCTGAAAGCTTCTGTAATAAATGTAGAAGTACAGTATACTGTTTTAATTTAGCGGTCGTCGTCAAAGTGTATAAAGCAGAAAAGTTCTATTTAGTCTTGATCTTGATCCCATTAGTTTGTGGGAATCTATCAGATCATTGTAATTTATTCTAATGCTTTGGTTCTAAGAATAGATTCGCAGGCTAAATAAATTATTGAGTCACAGAATGTCATAGTTATAAATCCGGATCAGCTAATAATAAATTGCCAACAGCATTTGCTGTCGTTAGTAATTTGATTACTAATAGTCCTGAATATCTGTAAAAACCCAGACATAGATGCAATAAACTATAAAGGCTAGGCCTCGATGTATGTGGGTGGGGGTGATGGGGTCGCGAGCGAGGGTGGGTGGCACGGCGATCGATACGCTCCTCGCCAACCACCGCACAGACACACCGTCACCGTCTGCTCTCTTTATTTAAACGGATCAAGTTGTTGCCAGCCAACGAGCGAGCTTTCACTTCCAGAAATGCGTACTGGACTATATCTGCCTTCTGAACTGTCAGTTTAATGAAATGCTCTCATATGTTCATAAGATGGTCTACAGCAGTGCGATTCTGTAACCATCTCACCGTGAAAACTTAGGTGAAGTGAGCGTGTAGTAAGCAGTCATTCCAACTAATGCTAGGGATTGACACTATTGACAGCTCACTCCAACCTCACTTCACCTAACTTTTAACGGTGAGATTTTTACAGAATCGATCGGCAGTTCCCGAACAGTTGATGTCGCGAATGAAAAATAGTTGCTTGTAATTTATTGGATTAGGGCGAACAAGCCAGCACATGGTGGGGAAACCCGCTTATTAAATCAATCATCCCTTTCATGACTGTCTCCGCTCATGACTGTGTAGGTATGAAACTATATTCCATTGGATATTGTATCACGAACTTATTTGATTGAAGGATTACGGTAAACGGCCTTCTGAGAATCCCATCCGACATCCCCAACACATACACCAAAAGGGATTGTCACTTGATGCCACATAATGCGCATCATGTGGCTCAGAACTTTTTCTTCTATACATGGAGGAAAGTTGGGAGACTTTTTCCAAGATAGCGTATTATGTATGTGGCGCTCGGTTTTTCATCTCATCTATGAAGGTACTGACCTTGAGATAGTAAGTTATTCTTTTGATTAACTGGCTCCGTTGTTAAGTTTCATTGAACTTAACAGAGGGGAACATTACGGCACGTTGAAGTGGCACACAGGTAGCCGATGACGTCATCGTGGCCGTCTCGCACTCGCACGGGGTATTTTTAACCGGCGCGACATGGCGTCGCACACGTCAGTCGTGCTTAATTTACTATGCAACCTGCTCAATAAAAGAGAACACTTTGTTACCTGCAGTGCTATTCTGTAAAAATCTCACCAACTCTTAGGTGAAGTGAACGTGGGTTAAGCTGTCATTTCAACAAAATGCTAGGGATTGACAGCTCACGCCAAGCTCACTTCACGTAACTTTTCACGGTGAGATTTTTACAGAATCGATGGGCAGGTACTACTACCATAACCGGGAACCTCTTACACTGGCTAAAATCAATCAGACTGAACTAAATGTTAATCTGCACCTATATTTATGCTTCCTGTAAGCTGATGTCTCAGAACTTACAGAGCCAGCAATACAAGTTGGCTTTCGTTCTGCTAGGTCCCTACTTTCGTTCTGCGAGGTCCCAACTTTGGTTTGGACTAAAGCAAAGGCCGCTACATTGAATTAAACACGTCATTTGGTACTCTGGCCGTGGCTCCGGAATCCGAAGTCACGGCCAGTATTCTGCGTGGGAGTGCAAAATAGTTTCAGCATTCAACTTTGATTGATCTTCATCCCATCTTTTAACAGGAGAAGTACTAAAATACTAGTGTGGATAACTTCAGTATTGGTATGGTAGCACCAAAAACGTAAATGTTCATCATTAACTCAAGTCGATACACATGTTACATCATGTTCCTTGTGTAATTTCTATGAATCATGTATTAGCCGGAAACTAGCTTTTATATTGACGCTTATCATTATAATGTTCTATTTTTTGGTGATATGTTGCGGTGTTGTCTCTAATACGTAGTTAGGCATTTGATGTCTGAAGTTCCGGTTTCCAAGAGCTATGAGCAATGGTCGTTGCCTATGAGTATGATGTCTCCTCAGTACCCGCAACCCGCAACGTAATAGTTGGTAAATCCACGAATATGAGCGTGTAGTTTTAGGGTTGGTTAGTTGGCAGGTTTTTCTGTAATTACTATAATGGAGGTGAACTGCGGTGACTCATTTTCGCAATACTCAGTTGTTCTCGCCCAGTACCTACACGACTGACTGACGACCGCGACACTACCGCATGATGGGACAAAAATCAATCCACTTCACGACTTCTAAGCTATTTAGTATTTGTGCTGCAAGTATATCAAGATTCGAGAGTTACATTTAGTTTTATTTATGTTTTCTAGATAAATGCAAAGTCAAAACCTACCAAGTCATCTACTTAAATATTGAAACATCATCATGTACTCATAATCTCGTAATGATCTGTGGTCTTTGAAGCACGCAATGACTTCGGACAAGACTGCACTCCCATGGTTATTTGGCAATACGAAAGTCTTGAATAATCTGTGATTCTCTCGGAATGGTGGCGATTTAGTACGGAGCCCAAATGACTTGCCATGGTCTCAGCCAAATTTGCCATTGTTCTTTGATCGACTTACCTACAGCTATTACAGCACTTGAAGTACGTGATCTACTTTGATTGTTCTTTTACTTTGCATCTATTTTAAATGTGGCAGTGTCTTTTCGGAACAAGATCAGCCTTTAATCAGTTGTCATAATCACTTTTTATGCGATGGCTCACGATGCGTGAAGGCGACACGTTTCGAAAGTTGTCTGCGTCTCACTGGTTTTAATTGTTTTTTAGCAAGAAATTATTTCCACACAGAATAATTGATGACATAATACATTACAATGCAGACTTTCAGCTTCGTAAAAGTATTCAGCGCTAAAATGACCTTTCGCTTTTCGTTTCGACTCAAGTTTGTAGACGTTAGCCATTAGTGTACCTAGTAGATACTTAGCAACATTGAACGTATTGTAGCTATTGTGTGCTAAATGAGGATAACGTCAGCATCACGGCTACATGATTCATCGTGACATAAGGTGCCTGATAAGACGTAAACAACGTCGCGTCGCGTTCTTCTAATCGCTAGTTTGGTCATTTATTTCATGACTTTCAGATTTTTCGTTATTTCCCGCGGATCCGGGAGGAATTTATATAATACTGATCAATGAATACAAAAGGCGAATGCACTTTGCAGGTCAGTGCAGCTCGACTCTGACATTATTTCATGTAGACCGCGGCGTGACCTGCGACCCGTCACCCGCGCGCCCTGTAAACAACATGCATAGGTACCAGACACCGTTATCTCGCTCTTACTCGTTACTTTTGTTCGTGTTACTATTTGTATGTAAATAACTTGCCTAATCATCTGTCTGCACCAGAGTAAGTACTTATAATACTAACCGCACGATGAGCTAACCCTGTGATACTAAAACACGATGCGATGTCCTGGCGAGGGTGCGGGCATGCGTGTCGCGGTGGCGGGCGGTGGTGGTGCTACAGCACGCTGGGGGTGCTGGGCAGCGTGGTGGTAGGTGCGCATGCGTGCGGGCAGGCGCGGGCGGGGGGCTGCGGCGCGGGGCGGGGCGGGAGGGCTCGGCGCGGGGCTGCGCCGCCAGTATCGACGCGAGAGTCCGGCGCGGCGCGCGCTCCGTCCGCCGCCTTCATCCACCTCACGCTCGCGTTACGTAAATCACCACCATGCCGGACTCCGGGCCCTCCCTCTGCAGCGTCCTCGACCCGCGTAAGTGCCCCCTCCCCCTCGCGCCGGCTTCGCTTCGCCCGCTTTCCTCTCTGTCTGTCGCGACTAACCCGCTAACGCGCAGCCTTCTATTCCAGATGCCTGGTTCGACCCGCAGAGGCTGCATCCCGAAGGTGAGTGGTCGTGGAGAGCGGAGGGCAGAAATACGTTTAGGTGGCGCGCCGCCAACCGGGCCGTCGCGCCGCCCGGGCAGCGCGCCTCGCCCTGCGCCCTGCACTGTGACCCACTGCCGCCGCTAGCACTCGTACTTGTAGTGTTGTTTAAGCTCAGTGTTAACACCGCTCCAGTGACATTAACGATAACTGATCGACCGGCTCGCGGCCTCGGGGACGATGTCGCCAGTGATGGTGGTACTTAGTAATGGTGGAGGTGACGGTGGTGGTGCTGGACGTGGTCGGGTGGTCGGTCGGCTCCGTGCGCATCACGGCGAATCTGTTTCGTGTCGTGAACTCCCGCCAAGCCACGATAAAATCGTAGTCGCCGCCGGTGACAGAACAATAATAACTCCGCGTGTCGAGTCAAGGTTCGACTTCGACAAGACCGTCCTAAATGTATCACTATTATTTAATAATACTTTATTTGCACCGAATTACGTCACGTGATGGATCGCAAACGAAGATCCGACCTACACTAGTCGTCTGTAACCGGGTGTACGATTCTTTTATAACTTTCTACTCCATGTTAATCCTTAACTCCGCGGATTACTTAAACTGCCATTGACCACAGAGATAGTTGAAAAATTCCACTGCACCGTCTCGAGTATTTATAGTAGTATGGGACGAAAAGGTGCAAATAGCTTTGCAGTGCGTAACTAGCTAATTGTGTGTCGTCACGGCTACGACAGCGACGTCTTTATATTTATCTGTATGTGATAAAGTATTGTAGTTGATAGCTACGCTGGCTCGTGGCTCATCTGACTCTTGGATGTCATTAATATTGTGTTGGTAATGAATGTGTGGCGGCGCGCATGCGCTGTGCCGTGCTGCTCACCCTGCACACTTCAAATCGCCAGCCAAGATGAAATTAGACTGATTTTAACTGACGCTGAGGCCGATATCAGTCTGATTGATAGCGTTTGACGATCCATCGGCTTGACTGGTTCGAATTTATATATGTAATTCATGCCGGAGACCGCTGGGGAGATCGCCTTTTATTTATCGAATTACGTTGGCGGCAAGTGACGGCGCCTTGCCAAAAATAAATAAAATATTCCACTATTGGCATATGTTCGAATATGGGTTTATTTTCTAAGGTCCTTTTATCTTCTCCCATCATGCTACATTTCGGCATGGTGCCACAATCCGCTTTCCGAATACGCTCTGTCCTCCTTGCTCAATCACGTGGATATTGGGCGGTTTAAGACATCTGATTCTTTTACGGCTAACCTCAACTTCGTCTCTCGAACTAATTGAGTTCTACATATAATCTGTTACAATAAGATGAGACAGTAGAGATAAGTGTTTGCCAAATGAATCGTAAGTTAGACTTATTTCTGTAACTACGCTTGCCAGGCCTCGTGGGTTCCTCTCATTCCCAGACACGTTCAGGACTCTCGTTTTGTTTATGTTGTCAGTAACTCGTCCCGTGCCGATGAACGGTTCGTTCGGACACACTACGTAGATAACGTCATGCTGTTCTAATTGAATTATAAGCGCATGCCCTAGAACTGACCCGCCACGTGTCTCCCCCTCTGTTCCACTAGCTAGTCGTAGCTCTACACTACAGGTTTTAACGGAAGGCTGGTTTTTCTTTGTTTCCTGGTTTTCTACGCGACGAGAGAAACTTGATCGGATACTGGAGGTCGCAGCAATCCTATGTCCATGTATATACACATGTGTGTAAAGGTGCCACTGGGTATCTGTTACGTACTGAGACGAGCTTCGTCCGTGAGCAACACGCTAGTCCTATCTACTTCTGTTTGTTGTAGCGACTATGTTGTATAGCACGTGCATGATGCCATGAGCAAGCCCTACGTTGTTATTCATTCGAGTAAGTCAAAATGAAGACTAATAATCGATATGCTCAGCAGGTACTCTGTGTATGTCCTTGGTCAGTACAATATGTAATGACGGTGAACAAACATATTGCTTGCTACAGCAAGCAATACTTTACGGCATACGTGCCGTGCTCGTGGCTATGATTCCAACTAAGTATTTAGGTTCCTACTAGCATTGTTTGTTGTACCTGTAGCCGCGACGTGACCTCACTAATAAGTCATATTTCATCTGCGCACTCTTATTGGTCTCGCCTTGATCTAATGGCTACTCACTAATTCTACTTGCTGCTATAACAGATACTTGCGTCATGCATATAACAAGAACCTTAAATGATGATTCTTTGCATACATATGGTAAGGGTCAGAAAAATGTGCAAACGACCGGCACACATTCAGAATATGATTTTAAACTGTCAAATCCACGTATTTCTTCATTGATATGATAAGAAAGATAAGATTAGATATCGTACGACACCAGGAAGTACAAAACTAAGATAGAATGAGGTCTGGATAACATGTGTGTCGGAATCTCTGTTGCCTGCACGGCGACACGTGGTGATCCGTGACAACCGAAATGTATACTATACAGACTATACTACAGAACGTGGGAATATCATTTTATCAGCACTCTAATGAGAAATACTGAGAAAGCAACATTTTGAAAGGTTGGCATATGTTACAAGCAGAAATGTTACCTACTCATACGATACGAGCTACATATAACAATGAAACTATTAAGGCATCCAATTTGTGGTATTCGTGAACACATATTAAATGATGGTGGTGAGTCCGTTGGCGTCATTCAGATCCATTATGTTAATTTAATATTTGTAATTCAACGCTAATTGATCGCTAATCGGTTACTGCTCATTTTCTTAGATTATACTTTCATCAGTTTCATCCGAATAGTTGAAACGCATCAATATTAATAACATACAATGTGCAAAGACACTGCAGATGACAGAGTAGGGTCTGCGAGTGTGTGATGAGCTGCTTCCTTTGGCCCAACCCCGGTGCCAGTGCGAGGCGCGTCCCGCTGATAAGCGACGATATCGCACGGAGCATGATCCGCTCTCTCACCTGTCACATAGATACGAGGCTACTGGATTCTTATTACTTTCGTAACAGAACCCTCTCTTGTGCAAGGCGTTCATGTAGTGTTGCTGGAACCATTTGTCTGAGTAAATAATGACTTAGCAGATCCCCATGATTTTGAAATGATGTTTTTAGGAAGACTCACGAGTAAATAAGTAAGTCAAAACTGCACGTTGAATATTTTTGAAGAAAAGTAATTGATACGAGATGTGGGAACGAGTCTGATTTGTTTGTTTGGATGTATGTTTTGGATAGGCGCAAAAATGGCTTAACAGATTTGGAAGAAATTTAGCACACAAATAGTTTATAACCTGGACTAACGTAGGATACTTTTAATCCCGGAAATATGTTCCCGTGGGATATATAATTCGATATTTTCCGACATTCACGCGCTCGAAGTCGCGGGCAAAAGCTAGCTTAATTAATAGCTTGCTAGAAAGTTTCTTTCGGAAAGCGATTTTTGTAGAACTTTCTTTCACACAAAACATTGCAGTTATCACCAAATCACATTGGTGCTATAGCCCAGATAATTACAATTTTACTATCAACGTCACGCGAGCCTCGATTTCGTTGTGTCAGTTTTTGCCCCGTTTAAAAAAACTAGTGCAATTTATAAGTTCGTCTTGTGTGTTGAAAAATGTTCTATCACATCGATATCTAAACCTTATTGGAGTCAACCTTACAATTAGATATTATCGAGGACTCTGGCCCGACTATCGCTGGAGACAAAGGGTCGTTAGTTCACCTTATCACGGTTATTTTCCTTTGTTAACTGGTTCCATTTGTTTACACCTATTGTGGTTACATAATTTAATGATGCCTTACGTTTTTATGACGTGTCGATGCGTTTATCACTCAACCTACTTCTAGTGCAACAGTCGTAGGATTTGAGAATGTTGTTTATTGTGAAGAGGAATTCTAGTTTCGGTTGAATCATGCGGTGTGTGGCAGTGTTCAGAAGCCACACTCGCACTGGGACTGGGCGTTATTTATACCACTGTGTCGTGACTACGCGCGGCGTCCTCCGCGCATTGTCTCCACCATATTGTGAATTTGTGATTAACTTTCATCTTTCCGCACATCGCGCCCTATAAACACATTCATTCATGCAAAGTACTCGTAACTGCCGACACAGACTTCATGTTCTGTTCCGTTGAATTAGAAATGCGGACCAGCTGTGTACGGAATCGATTAACTATCATGTAATAATGCAGATGTGCAGGAATACATACTACCATACTAGCAAGACTGCACACCGCGGCTAGCGGGCGCAGCTCCGCCTAGGTGAAGCATCAGTCGCGTAGTTGATATCACTGCATGACAGGATGATAAACCAGGGTCGTGGACAAACAGTTGTCCACGTTGTTGTTGTGTTGTTGTTGAATTTAGACTTTTCTAAACCCTGTCTTTAATTTCAGTAACTGGTTACAGTAATCAGTTAAGTACTGAAATTAAAGACAGGGTTAAGAAAAGTCTAAATTCTAAGATCTTGGAAAAAAAAACCTCTTTATTAGATTGTGGATTGTAGTTAGTGTCAGAAGCAGAACTGTCACTGTCAGTAGTTGTTTGGTATTATTGCAGATTATTTGATATAATGTATAGTTTTGCCAAAGAAGAAAAAAATATATAGACAATAGGTATATAGTTTTCCGAAATTCCTCTCACCAAACACACAGCTATGCGTTTGATGGGCTTTCTGCCGTAAGTTACCATAGAGAAATGAAAAACTTGAATCTTTAAGACTTCGAGTTTTTGGTTGGGGTTAGGCTGGAGGTAGTACATTCATAATGCTCTTAGCGTGGAAGTTCGTCTGTTCTTTATGTAGACGAAGATCAGAAAAGTTCTACATTCTGCTCAAAAGTATGAAAATCATGTCATGGTCGGGGTACTTTCCCGAATATTTTGTTCGTCAGAGACTGATGGCGGCCATCATTGTTGTGTGTCATCAGTGTAAGCCGAAGAATAAATCTTCCAAATTAGAGTGGTGTAAGTCAATTAATCTATAAAACTTACTTAATAAGAATACAATTATAAAGTGCCGACCACATTGCAATATACCAATTAGGAAACATCAAACCGGAAGACCAACATACAAAAATAATGTAACTTTAACGACAAACCTTTTGAACGTCAGAGTATAAACGTACCGCCGTACCCCTGACGCCAGGCCACTTTTTCTGTCAAATGACCTTCATAAAAAATAGGGATTCCAGTAATGATTTAAATTGTTTATTTCATAATATGGTGCAACGTGTATTTTGTCATATATTTGTGACGTTGGCGTTCAGGGTAAGATTTCGTTTGTCACATATACGTGACAATGGCGTTCAAAAGGTTAATAACAACATTATGAAAACTCAATTTGCCTATCAACGAGCTTCACCACATGAGACACTTGCTGCATTTCTTTTAATATTTTTTTCATCCTATTGTGTTATCAGCTGACTGTGTTATTCTTCTGATAATTTTTATCATTTTCGCACCTTATCACTAAAACAAACAAGCGATGCTACATTATTACAATGATGTCTACCGAAGTCACGTTCTTCACAGAGATCGTCTGTACATTGGTTTCGAAAAAGATGTAAGAATCGTCGTCATAGTAACATCAGCAGTAGATTTAGCTTGATAAGGCAATTAAGGCTGGATGGCATTGACCGTGTATCGGCGCCGCTCGGTGCCAAGTGCGTGCAGTGAGCGGCTGCGCTAGCGCCTGCGTGTTTGTTGTGGCGCGGAGTCGCGCGCAGTCGTCGCCGCGTCCGGTGCGCCCGCGCACACTGATAGATGATGAAAGCCTTTCCACATACGCACCGACTTTCAGTTTCAACGCTCACGTTGTGCAAACTCGTTTGGTGCTGGTATGTAGACTGTTAAGTCGAGTGTGCTGCATGCACCAGCATTTTGTATTTATTACAAACATGCTTCAAGTCACAATTATTGTTGTATATGAGTATTTACTGCAGTAACTAACTGAGGCGGAGTTTGTTTTTGTTTTCGGCGTGTTGGGCGTTGATTTACAATGTTTTATGTTTTAAATATTTGTCTATATTTTTATAACTTCGTTGCCGTGTGTGTCCCTCGTTGTGTGTTTCGTTCATGAGAGGATCGTGTTTAGTACCTATTTGGGTCCATTCGTTCATGCCACTGAATCGACTTTATTTCTCAATCGTTATTAGGAAGTAAAATTTTGAACTTTCTAATCGATCACGAAATCAAGACAATGAGTTCATTGAGAATCTGTATCAGATGGGCAGCTATGATTCTATGAATCAACCGTTTGACATGAAAAGGTGACGTTTTGAAATGCGACACTTCGAGAGCATCCTGCCAGGCTAACATGCTCAGCATGACATTTTATTTTCGTTGCTATCTCTAGCGACGGAACAAAGGATGTCACCAAAATCTGCCCAAACGAAGTACCGAGGTACACTTAGTGTCATAAAATACACTAGATTACACTGAATAATATTGCATTTATATGTTTTTCTTATGGTTACCCAGAGACGAGAATAAAATAACTTTTAACGTACTAAAAAGCTCGCCAGTTTTGGCACAATTATCTACCTTGGTCTATTACCTTACCTATTAAAAAAAACTGTCAAGTTGACAGTTGTCTCCTGTCAGCTTCAGCTGCTGTTGTTTTTGTTTCATTTTAATTTTTTTTTTTAATATAATTCAATCTGAATTCAATAATAACTCTCATTGTATAATCGATTTTCGTTAGGCAAAGTTATGTACCTACCTAACATAAAAAGGATGCTTATACCCAAAAGTAGCTGAATAATATCCACAGAACACAAAATACTCCTAATGTCCCGTAACCGGTACATGCAAAGTTGCCACATGATTTAATTGTGTTACAGGTTATTAAAACTTTAAATAATTTAAGTATTATGAAGTTTTAAATTATTTATGGATAAAAACACAATTATTTTCGAATTCCTCTATTTTTTCTCTACGATTTGGTGCACGTGTACCTCGAGGTACATGTTTGGGCAAAGTTGTATGGGCTTTTGCTGACCTCCTTTATAAAATTCTTTAACAAATTTTTAATGTTTTTTAAATACTCGGACTGGGGATTTGTAATACGTAACAAATCTTTCCTCCGACCGTTCCCAAAGTGGATTCCAGTTAAAAAACTCAACCCTTGTCCGTGTCTCACTCATGTCAAGTGTAGGCAGTAGGCACAGGCCGACGTACTGTGAAGGTGTTGTTGTTGTTCGTCGTCCAAGCTCTCCCTAGGCCAAGCTGTTTCTATGCTTACATTCGTCATGACAGGCGTTTCTAAAATGTACCTGCCCACTCCTTTTGTTAAGGCACCAGATATTATTAGACGCTGCCTCATAATTACTTCATAAATAAATTCAAATGATACCTACGGCCGGCAAGTTCCATAGATAGTAGCATGACTCACACAGATTCGATTAAAGCGATCCATCGATCAATATTGTTCGGCCGTCTGGTTCTTCAACGTGAACTTAATTTAGGATAATAGGTAATCTTCGTCTGAGAGTGATCTGTTCTGCGTTGCAATTTGATTCACCGGTAATGAACCGTTTCCAGTCTACCTCGCAATTTTTGTACCACCCTAAAGTCACGCATTCACCTGCGAAACGTGTAGGTAGCTAAAGGTATCATGCGAAGTCGCCCGATGTCGCTCGTCTTCGACCGACATTTCTAGCGAAACGTGTTGCGGGACATTTGTGTCCTACTGATTACGAGGAGGCTTAACGTTGAATGTCACTTGCATGTCATACAACGTCAAGGTCAATTTGAGTTGTGACAGTTAGATAGTTTCAACCATAATGATGTTTACGTGTTTTGCTTGGAGTTCTTGTCAAAAGTTCTTGGAAAAGCTATTACGTGGTTGGGTTACATAAGTAATTATGCGAACTAAAAATTAAATTTTCGATATGAAAAAATGTGCTACGTAATTAGGGTGTAGGCTAGCCATGAAAGGCGTTTAATAAAGCCTTGGAGTATTGCGTGTAATGTGACAATTCTGACAATGTATGGAGCGGTCGGGATGTGTCGCGTGGCAGCGGCGCTGCGCGGGCGCTGTGGTGTCAGCCGCGGGTCAGCGTCACGATGACGTGTGTGAAAGGCAGGGCCGCGTGGCGCCCGCCATGTGCGCGACAGGCTGCGCGCACGCCGGCCGCTCACTCCGCTGCCATGGCGCGCCCCAAGCACTCGCCGCGACACAACGCGCAGTACGAGCCCCTGCCGCCCCGAGGACCAGGTACTAACCCTCGCCGGCCCGCGCGCCTGCCGCCTGGACGTGTGTGACGTGTCAGTGCGCCCCCTGCGCCCTACTCCCGGTGCCCCGGGGCGCCGCGGGTGCATCGCCCGGCCCGGTGTGGACGTGGAGCGGACGCCACAGCCGTGTAACGTAGGCAGGGGGCAAGTCGCGAGCCATACGGTGTTTGTTTCCGAACAAACTATAAGTTTTCTTTCATCTCTTAAAAGGTTTCACGCGTCGATAGTCTTATGATTTGGTGCGATAGTTCAACTTAAATTCAGTAGAGTTAACAAAACGAAGTAATCGGAAAATATTATGTTATAAATTCGCGAATGATTTACAGTGTTATTTATTAGAGATTGAAAAATCATGTTTAATTCCGAGTTCATGGTCTGATAGACAGGACGACAGCCAAAACTGAATAACGGTAAATTCTTAGCGCCATTGGATTCACTCGCTCCATAACACATACGGTTGTTTGAACGAAGCCTCAATGAGAAAGTTTGGAAGGTTTGAAATAACCGGTTCGCATCTTGCAAGTCTGGGCTGGCTCTACGTTCACCGTTAATCTTAACATTATTTTAATCAAACTAGGTATAAACTTATTGAGATCATCGACGGATTCAGTTTTATTTAGAGAGAACTTTCTCCGCGACAAATTAATAAAAAAACTTGCGATGCTCGTAGTGCGTAACGTTATCGTTGGAAGAACTGGAGCGGGTTGTCCTGAGAGTTTCAACGTCTTTTTGTTTTCAATAAAATATGTATTTTTAACCGACTTCTAAAAAAGGAGGAGGTTCTCAATTCCGATGTTTGTATTTTTTTTTTTTATGTTTGTTCGCGCATAACTCCGTCGCTTGCCAACAGATTTGAAAAATTCTTTTTTTGTTGGATAGGGTATACTTTCCAAATGGTCCCATGAAAATTTTATCGAAATCGGACAAGCGGTTTTTGAAAAATTGGAAGTCGGTTGTTTTTTTTTTGTAAAAAAGTTTTATTATGTCAAGTTAATTTTGTGAACCTATTTCCCACAGTCAGCACCACTAGCTCGGCACCACTAGCTCGGCACCACTAGCTCGGTGGCGCAGTAAGTGTTGGTATTGACCGTTTTGGTGTGTGCAGTGGAGTCGCTGATCTACTGGCGGGCGGCGGCGCCGAGCGGCCTGGCGCTGGGCGCGGGGCTGGCGCTGCTGGTGGCGCTGGCGTGCTGCTCCGTGGTGTCGGTGCTGGCCTACGCCTCGCTGCTGGCGCTGTCGGCCGCTGTGGCCTTCCGCATCTACAAGAACGTGCTGCAGGCCGTGCAGAAGACAAATGATGGACACCCATTCAAGTTAGTACCTATTCTCTATCACGTCTCATCTATGATCGCTCATTGTCACGTAAATGTGTAACCCATGCCGTTTGCTTCGACCCTCAGTACAGGGTGGTGATTTAAGATGTCGTCTCTGAAGAGAGAGACCATCTCTTAACATTTAGAGTAGGCAACGGCCAAGCAGTAATACGGCGGCAGACGGCAACATTACATACGTTACGTACATTGTCACGTTTTGTCGTATGACTGCTAAAACGTTTTCCTGTAGCTGCAGTGCTAATTTAATTGCTAGCTGTATGAAATGTCCAATGTCAATGTTTTCTTGAGTCAAGGAGAACCATAATGCTACTAAGCGTTCAATGAGTTGAATGACGAATGATAAGATAGTCATATACGACGATTATTCTGACCGAAATGTTCAAACATGTGGACGTCGTGAGTTACTCAATCATCAACAATGTAATCATTCTTATCAATACACGCGTATTAAAGTGTATCTTTGGTCAGCATCAGTAATATTCCTACTCACTTAAACGTCGACTCTCTCCAATCACATGGAGCCAACGTTGAATTATAACTAAGACATCTTGTCAAACGACCAACATTTCGACTCCCACGGAACTACCAAAATGTTGGCGTAAGTTACGCTTCCATTGATGTATTCCTGACGACTTTGTAAGCCTTCTCACGTACACGAGGGGCAATGGTGAATGTACGGACACACATTCCTATTATGTATAGGAGTGTAATCAACGCACTTGTCGTGTTTATTCAGATGTTAGCAGAACTTGCGTAATCTTTCCCACTGCTCTAAGTTCGTCCAACACGTAGGCACATACTTCCGATTGTAACTCAGGTGACAACGTGCCATGTTTTAAATTTTCTTGATAAGAGAAAACTGTGATGAATGAAGGACTTTAGGTTCTTATTAAATTAATAAACGCGCTAGTGGTTTCTTACATTATTTTAGACAAAGTCTTAATTGTATCAACGTATCTAAATTGTAAGGTTTCTAAATAAGGTTAAAAGACAACAAGTTTATCTTCACTTCACCTATTTGAATAGCCGACGATATCTAATTATAACGCTGAATAGGTTATTATTTTAGCACAAATCAGAAAATTTATTAAAATACTTTTTACATCTTGTGTTTAGGACATGCTACTTATTTTTTGCAGACGAAGAGTGACACTATCATTTTGTTCCCGTTGTGCGTATTGTAGTCCAACGAGCCCGTAGGTTTAGAAAGTACAAATAAAATATTACAGATAGAGCTAGCACAGATAACCTACATTATATTATGTAAAAGAAAAACTATAATGCCTCGAAATATTTTTGTACAAATGTCAGAACTTTGTGTTACAAAATTGGAATGGTGCCCGATGAAATGGAAGGACACTCCCTGTCAGATAAGAATGTAATATCATTATCGGCGAACGGCGCTTTATACTAGCTCTTGAGGGAATTACTTCAGGGAATGTCACACGGCTGCCAGATTTGTTGGTTAGGGCTGACATGCGTAGAAAAAAAATTCGAAAGTATTAATTTTATTGTTGTAAATATATGCGAACTCGTAACTGCTTTACTACTTTTAAACAAAAACTTCCAGTAAATTGAAACTTCACTAAGGTTGAGATTTTTTGTTTTTAATGTTTGACGTTTTTTGACTGTAAGTATAGGTAGTCCGAACGAAATTGTATTTTTTTTCGGCCGAAAATCGTTAAGTTTTTGACTGGGAAAAAGTAAAATGAATTAAACCGTTTAAACCAAATCACACGAAATAGTAGATTATTAACCAAGGGGATAAAGCAGTGTCTTCTGTCGCGGGTGACGATTTAAATCGCGAGCGTAACGAAGTACTCGAGGTTTACTCCCTCCCGAGCGTAGCGAGGGTGTTAAAAACTTAAATCACGAGCGAAGCGAGGGATTTAAGACGAGTCCTGAGTGTAGCGAGGGATTTAAGTTCACCCAAGACTAAGACAGCTTTATCACCGAGGAAAATACTCTACTTTTCGTACCATTTGCGAAAAAATAAACTTAACGTTTATGTATTTGAAGAAAACAAAAACGCGGCAAATTCCTAGACTAATATTTTTTGTCGGAAAAGCAAAGGCATCAAGCTCATACGGCCTCGTCGGTTTTCGTAATTTTATTTAATAATCATAACTGCATAATAAATGCGTATTCCTTTTTCAAAAAGATGTATAATGCTTTATATAAAAACTCAATGGTGTAAACACAGATGTAGTTCAGTATAAATTTCTGTAAGTATTCCAAATTTAAATCACATTCTCCCCCTAGAGGATGAATGAAATTCAGTACAATTTTCTTTCCCCGTTTTTAACAGATTAAAAATGACTATTGTTATGTTCGCTTTTTGTGGCATAGAATGTCACTTTTTTGAGCAAGTGATATGAAAATTAACTTTATAGTTTTCTCAAAGAATAAACGATTTTTCAGTTAGTTATAGATGTTGTGCTATTATTGATTATAACGATGAACCTCTAACAAAACATTTAATATTGATTTGCCGGAACTAAAATTTTTCGGTCACTGCTGAAAATAATTTTAAAAAATCAGCCGAAAACCGACAATTGGCGGAAACCAAGAACGAAATTCGGTCGGACTCTACTTGCAGGCGTGACATTCAACCTTAGGGTGGTAACGCAATAACGAATACGATATTGACTACATGAACTGGTGATCCCCATAACAGCTACTGTCACTATCACTGTACAGGATGATCCAGCAATGCATATTTAAAATAACTTTTACGTTGGGTTAAAACAAAATTTTAAGCAGTGCAGATTTTTTATATTTTATATAAAAAAAGAAATAAAAACTTATTACAATGTTTAATAAATAACTTGCTACGCCTCATAAAAATGTATTCACCTTGTATGTGAGTAACGTGCAGCATCAACATTCGGTATCAGTTGCAAGAGTGATTGTGTTTGTCAGTGCGCGTGCTTGTGTTCCAGATGGTTGTTGGAGAAAGACATCCGCGTGCCGGCGGAGCGCGCGCAGTCGCTAGCGGCCGCCGCCACCGCGCACCTCAACGCGGGGCTGGCGGAGCTGCGCAGGTACGTCACACGCACACCTACACACATATACAGTACAGAGACATCCGCGTGCCGGCGGAGCGCGCGCAGTCGCTAGCGGCCGCCGCCACCGCGCACCTCAACGCGGGGCTGGCGGAGCTGCGCAGGTACGTCACACGCACACCTACACACATATACAGTACAGAGACATCCGCGTGCCGGCGGAGCGCGCGCAGTCGCTAGCGGCCGCCGCCACCGCGCACCTCAACGCGGGGCTGGCGGAGCTGCGCAGGTACGTCACACGCACACCTACACACATATACAGTACAGAGACATCCGCGTGCCGGCGGAGCGCGCGCAGTCGCTAGCGGCCGCCGCCACCGCGCACCTCAACGCGGGGCTGGCGGAGCTGCGCAGGTACGTCACACGCACACCTACACACATATACAGTACAGAGACATCCGCGTGCCGGCGGAGCGCGCGCAGTCGCTAGCGGCCGCCGCCACCGCGCACCTCAACGCGGGGCTGGCGGAGCTGCGCAGGTACGTCACACGCACACCTACACACATATACAGTACAGAGACATCCGCGTGCCGGCGGAGCGCGCGCAGTCGCTAGCGGCCGCCGCCACCGCGCACCTCAACGCGGGGCTGGCGGAGCTGCGCAGGTACGTCACACGCACACCTACACACATATACAGTACAGAGACATCCGCGTGCCGGCGGAGCGCGCGCAGTCGCTAGCGGCCGCCGCCACCGCGCACCTCAACGCGGGGCTGGCGGAGCTGCGCAGGTACGTCACACGCACACCTACACACATATACAGTACAGAGACATCCGCGTGCCGGCGGAGCGCGCGCAGTCGCTAGCGGCCGCCGCCACCGCGCACCTCAACGCGGGGCTGGCGGAGCTGCGCAGGTACGTCACACGCACACCTACACACATATACAGTACAGAGACATCCGCGTGCCGGCGGAGCGCGCGCAGTCGCTAGCGGCCGCCGCCACCGCGCACCTCAACGCGGGGCTGGCGGAGCTGCGCAGGTACGTCACACGCACACCTACACACATATACAGTACAGAGACATCCGCGTGCCGGCGGAGCGCGCGCAGTCGCTAGCGGCCGCCGCCACCGCGCACCTCAACGCGGGGCTGGCGGAGCTGCGCAGGTACGTCACACGCACACCTACACACATATACAGTACAGAGACATCCGCGTGCCGGCGGAGCGCGCGCAGTCGCTAGCGGCCGCCGCCACCGCGCACCTCAACGCGGGGCTGGCGGAGCTGCGCAGGTACGTCACACGCACACCTACACACATATACAGTACAGAGACATCCGCGTGCCGGCGGAGCGCGCGCAGTCGCTAGCGGCCGCCGCCACCGCGCACCTCAACGCGGGGCTGGCGGAGCTGCGCAGGTACGTCACACGCACACCTACACACATATACAGTACAGAGACATCCGCGTGCCGGCGGAGCGCGCGCAGTCGCTAGCGGCCGCCGCCACCGCGCACCTCAACGCGGGGCTGGCGGAGCTGCGCAGGTACGTCACACGCACACCTACACACATATACAGTACAGAGACATCCGCGTGCCGGCGGAGCGCGCGCAGTCGCTAGCGGCCGCCGCCACCGCGCACCTCAACGCGGGGCTGGCGGAGCTGCGCAGGTACGTCACACGCACACCTACACACATATACAGTACAGAGACATCCGCGTGCCGGCGGAGCGCGCGCAGTCGCTAGCGGCCGCCGCCACCGCGCACCTCAACGCGGGGCTGGCGGAGCTGCGCAGGTACGTCACACGCACACCTACACACATATACAGTACAGAGACATCCGCGTGCCGGCGGAGCGCGCGCAGTCGCTAGCGGCCGCCGCCACCGCGCACCTCAACGCGGGGCTGGCGGAGCTGCGCAGGTACGTCACACGCACACCTACACACATATACAGTACAGAGACATCCGCGTGCCGGCGGAGCGCGCGCAGTCGCTAGCGGCCGCCGCTACCGCGCACCTCAACGCGGGGCTGGCGGAGCTGCGCAGGTACGTCACACGCACACCTACACACATATACAGTACAGAGACATCCGCGTGCCGGCGGAGCGCGCGCAGTCGCTAGCGGCCGCCGCCACCGCGCACCTCAACGCGGGGCTGGCGGAGCTGCGCAGGTACGTCACACGCACACCTACACACATATACAGTACAGAGACATCCGCGTGCCGGCGGAGCGCGCGCAGTCGCTAGCGGCCGCCGCCACCGCGCACCTCAACGCGGGGCTGGCGGAGCTGCGCAGGTACGTCACACGCACACCTACACACATATACAGTACAGAGACATCCGCGTGCCGGCGTTTAAGTATATGTAATAATTCTAACATTGAATAACTAATAATATTCAAAATGTTTTCTCAATTATCTAAACGTGATACTACTATATCAATTCTCAAAATATCTAAAAAACTTATTATTACACATTCAACTCATTCACTCGCGCTGTGTTGCAGGTTGTTCCTGGTGGAGGACCTGGTGGACTCGCTGAAGTTCGGCGTGCTCCTGTGGTGCCTCACGTACGTCGGCGCCTGCTTCAACGGCATCACGCTCATCATACTCGGTCAGTACACACCAACATCTTTTTAAATTACTACAGATTGTAAAAAGACCCGCCACATAGCTGTTACCTACGCATTCTGTACATCAAACTCAAACATTGATGAAAAATTATGGCTGGAAAATTACTTTTATTATTGGTGTGAAATTCGCTGTTTTCGGCAGTGGGCAATGTCTTTGACTTTCTATGTCTCCATAACCACGAGCTTCCCGGGTATTATACCTATGGTCCAGTACAAAAAAATAATCACAATGACGGGGAGTACAAGTTATTCTCGGCTTCGTTAAGCGTCTTTTTACATCCGGTATATGGGTCCTGTATTCCCTCGACAGCGCCGGGTGGACAGCGATGGATAGGGATTAGGATATAGATCTAGCGGACCCAGAAATGAAATAAGACTATTCTTTCACTCTTGATCTAAAGGTTGACGTGTTGTGGGTAGTAGGAAAAATCATCGTATACCGGTCACTCACTGCCCTTCTTTTCCTAAGGCTCAAATCACACCGAAACGGCAGCGAAACGGCCAGCAGTTTCAGTGTCATATAGTTTTAAACTTTACACAATTAAAAGATATCGCTTGAAAAGGTCGCGCGGCCACGCGCGTCCGCTCGCGTCGGCACGAACATCAGTCTGGTGTCGCTGCCAGTCGCTGTCGTTCCGGTGTGAATCAGCCCTAACTCCTGTGAGTCGATTCGACGCAAAGCACGGGCACCACGATGTGTCCAAAACGATTCAGTCGATGGACATTACGGAGAAGGCCTGTCGTAGTTAAATATTTATCTAGTATCGACATATACTCATAATAATTAAGTACTTAATTCGATGAAGAAGAAAAAACTAATCAACTGGAAATTAGAATTGCTTATCATCAACTAATTATATTGGTTTTCTTTGGACATATAGTAAAAAGTAAGATGGTGACTCTCGGATTCATAGCGTGTTTACGTTTAACGGTCGATTGGGCAACCGTCTCAGCTCCAGTCGACTGTTAAACATCTTGACGTTTATCTGAAGTAACAGCGGCGGACGACGGACTGATTTTCATAAAACTTGTTACGAGTTGCGCGATGTAGAAACAACCATAGATTATACAGTATGAAACAACATCTCGCCTGTATTACCTGAAGCCTGAAGCAGTAGTCAGTAGCCTGAAATTATACTACCTACACCCATATTTCGTACTGCTATTAACCGGGTAACAGATCCTGGGTCGCTATGTCCTGGTGGAAAGCCTTAACACTGTATCCGACCTGAAAATTGAACAAAGTAATACAAATATTTTTGTTTAATTGGTGTCAAAGCCATACACATTACTAAGAATGGAACTATTAGGTCACAGATCATAAACAATCGTACGCACGTGACGAATGGCTTATCACTGATTGATGTTACAATCGTAAGCAGTGCAGAGTGCAGACCGAATGGACGCAGGTTGTAGTCACACGTCCTTTAATAGTAAAACTAATACTGCCATAGTATATATGCTCTTGAAATATTATGATTATGTACAGACGCCAGCACATCAAGCTACTACAATATGTCAAATTTCTTTAATAGATTTTCAACTTTATCGCTAGAGCATTAAGGTTCAAGGTTGATTGGGAAAATTTGACAGTTTCGGGTAGCTTGACCTGCTGGCGTCTGTACATAGAGTCAGCGATTAAAATGAAATAAATGAAGTCTTAATCACTTGCTATTCAGCCATTGGGAGGGTCTTGGTCTGGAGACAATAATAATAGCCTGACTACAGGTAAGAAGAGATTAAAGTGGTATTTTACCATAACATGGTCTCAATATTTGTCAGAAAGCAGGTCTCTAACGACGATAGTTAAGTGTTACGCGATTTTGAACCATGTGTTGTGTACATGTAACTACAGTAGGTACAGTCGGCAAAGGAGATAACCAGGGCATCGGATATAGTTGAAGTTTAGTAAGAAACCGTTGGATATTTTTGAATGAAATTTAATTTGATAAATAAACTGTTTGTTTTCTATTAATGAAATTAAATTTCATCCGAAAACATCCATCGGTTTCTTGCCAAACTTCAACTATATCCGACGGCCCTGGTTACTTATCTCCTTTGGTGACCGTACATGTTTATATTTTTTTCAATATATTTGTAAGTAATAGCGAGTGTTTTGTAATGTTTGCAGGTTGGATAGCGCTGTTCACTCTGCCAAAGGCGTATGAGATGAACAAGGCGCAAGTGGACGCCAACCTCGAGCTCGCGCGCGGCAAGATCAACGAGATCTCCGCCAAGTGAGTCATATCACCTACTACTACTCAGGGGCCGTCCATTTTATGATTTTGTACCTGGGCTGGCGAACCTTAATACAGACTACTAACCTAGCTAGGACGCCAAGTTCACTTCTGTAATTTGTTACTCCTTTAATTTAACGATCCCTGATTTTTAATTTATAAATTGGCCATCAATTACGTCACACGTTAAGGGGGAGGGAGGAATCAACATAGTATGACATCGTGTGACAAGGAGGGGGGACGAGTCATACGCTTTGTGATAATTGTATCACATGTATAAATGAAAAGTATTAAAACTCCAAAAATCATAAAATTCGTGTGACGTAATTTATAGATCGCCTCTTAGTAGGCAATTATGCACTACAGCAAGTACAGTAAACAATTTACTTTCCATTACTGACAATATTCACTTTTATTTAGTTTGCAATACATTTTTTTTTAACTTTTAGGCTAGCTCTAAAGCCAAATTAAAAAGCTTTCGACAAAAACTCTTAGTAAATATTAAAACTTCACTAAGGTTGAACTGTCACATTGGTGTTGAAAACTAAAATAGACCTTGACGTTTTATGACTTGCAAGTGGCATTCAATGTTAAGGTGGTAATGCAATTACGAGGTCCACTATACTACAATTTTTTTTTTAAATTGAAACCTTATGTTAGGTCGCTTCCAGTGTAATAACATCATCATTATCAAAGCAATCAACAAAGCCTGTTAATCTGTAAAGTTATCTATTATTTGAATATCAGCCCGTAATATGATTGCCCTAGTGCAGCCAGCGTGCAGCGCAGGGCAAAGGCCTCTTAGTTTCAAAGACTGAGATAGACTACCATAATACAGATTTACATTTAGCTATAATTTTGTCATGTTGTAAGTTTCTGAATAATAATCGTGGCAAATCATACAATGGTCCCCCATTGGTGATTGTATGGTTGCATGTCTCCTTGAAAGCTTGCGTTACGTAAAATGATATTGGCATTTTGAGTCAGCATTATTTCCAGTTTGCTGTGTAATCAACATGCAGTTGTTTAAACTCTTAATAACAAAATATTGGAATATGTATTTATGTAGCTATAATTGTTCAGCAATTTCAACTATGTCACGGCTGTGAAGAACTTATCTCTATTTTCATACTTATGAATCAGGGCTTATTTTTGAAATATTAAAGAACAGCGTAGTTTTGACCCTTCGTATGCTGAACATGGATCCACGCGAGACACGATGGCTTTTAAATTGATGCTGCAATTACGGGTTAAATAATCTGTTTACTTTCGAACTACTGGCTGAAAGAGTGGAACATGTTCATCGACATGTTAGTTCAAACTTTCCATGTTGTTTGTAGTGACAGTACCTACATAAGTTCTGTAGAGCGTTGTCTCTCCCTCTCAGATCTGTTCACAGACTCTTCCTAAAGCTTGGTATGTAGGCTTCCTGTAATTCCTCCTTACATTGCTACAACACATCCACACCCCTCACGTGTGTATGTACTTACGTGTAATGTTTGTACAGCCGATCACACCTTAATTCTATAAGCGCCGTCTAAATTCACTTAACAACACAAACATAAATGTGTTCTAATAACAGCCATTGATATCAACCTTGGAATAATACATTACATACAATTATATTTGCCTGAGATTCACAGGCTTTTTGTAAAGCATGCGCGGTTTCTATCAGATCAGGCAGCACACTCTTTCACACTAATGTTGCAGACATGTGCTACTCATGACGTAAAGTATGTTTATGACAGGTGTCTGTAAGGTACAGTAAGGGAAATTAATTGTTTAGCAGATTGGTATTGCCATTGGACTATCAAATAATGACGTTTTGAATATGTGGACAATTAAGTTGTTACCTAGTCAATTTGCGTAGCAATTATTTCCCCTGCCTATCCATGACGCAGTAGCAGGTGTACGTACAGTCGGTACAGTAGGTGTGTGTCGGTGCAGTAACGTGTGTGTGTTGCAGGGTGCGGGCGGCCGTGCCGCTGGGCAGGAAGTCGGAGAGCGAGAAGGACAAGTAGGCGAGCGCCTCACACGCACGCGCGCGCAGTACTTCACTGTTTGTTATATTTATTATTATGTACTATTAAAGATAACTACTTTACGTGTAAAGCTTTATGAGACGAGTCATGCGGAGATTATTGTATTTGCTTTTTGAAATTTTAAATTAAAATACTGTCGAACCGACCGTTGTTTTTATTTGTTTTGTTTTGTGAACCCCTCTCAGTTGGATACTATTCCACATGTATTCGATCACACTCAATAGATCTGTGCAACTTCACTGTGCAGTGAAGTTGCAATCTACAACGATTTACAGCCAGGGAACTTGATTGTTGAGCAGATTGACACACTCCATCAATTCGCCGAGTTAGCCATTTCATAGGACGTAAGTTACAACGAATGAAAGTTGTGGTTGTGACTGACAATATTTGCTTTTCCATGCTCATCATTTTCAAGTTCCCTGGTTTGACAATACTTAAATGAACAAGACGAAATACGATGATTATCAGAGCGACTACGGGTGCAACCCGCACTCTTATTGCGTAACACACTGTCGATCACAATCTGAATCATTTTGAAGGATATTGCTATCATAGCAATATCCTTCAAAATGACCACCATCAAAGATTTTAATTTTGATAACACAATTCAATACATCTTAATACATCCTTTCGAAGCTGACTGTACCATTTATAAATTCGTCTCAAAATCTCGATTGGCCGCGCCTGGTTGTAGCTGCCGCCAGCGATTAACGAGAAACGAGTAAAACTAGCGACTAAACTAAAGTTTATATCGATTAATATCGCTTGTATGTGTATGTACCAAGTGTCTCTAGTGTTCTGTCTGCCAAGAGAGAGTCGCTGAACGAGTATGTACTCTATTTGATAGCTCTTGTCGCCGGCGGCGACGAGCACTCGAAGGCGGTGTGAACAGTTAGGGGATCAACTATCAATAAATGTATTTTACTGACACGGAACCTGCAATCTTTTGTACTTTTCTTGAACTAGAAAATAGCCTTAACTAGTAGTTTCCTCGTCGTCGGCGGTGGGACAGGTGTCTTAGTCAGTAGACTCAATTTAGTATTTTTTTGAGATTGTACACTTGCGAAGAGACTATGTGGGCACATTGTGTGCGTTATAAAACTCAGCAGGAACTGCAGGAAGGTGTGTAGGTAGTTATAGTTACTGAAGGTTCAGACTGGTAACAATTGCAATACAGAAAGCCGTCCTCACTCGTTGACAGAGGATAGTGCCTACTCTATCTATAAATACGTCCTTACTACTTCGTCTTTAACGCGCTATCAGTGCCACTGATGTGCGATTGACTGTACCATACGTAGTATCTCTATGTAGTATGTGACTGTAGCCGACTGTTTATTATTAGGTGGGGGGGGGGGGTTGTTTTTTTTTAGCACTTTTGATACCTACAAAATTATTTATTTCTTTAAATAAAACGGTTTAAAACAATTAATTAAAGATAGTCTGTTTATACACATAAAAGATAAAATCATCAACTAAAAAGTTAACAACACCTTCAAAAATTCCTCTCACAGTACTGACCTCGACCTGTCGACAAAATCTTCGCCCATTCATCCGCAATCGAATAAATAATCGATCGAACAGCTTGACAGTTGAAGAGGTATGTACTGACGCCAGCACATCAAGCTACTACAATCTGTCAAATTTATTTAATAGATTTTCAACTTTATCGTTAGAGCATTGAAAATTTGACAGTTTCGGGTAGCTTGACCTGCTGGCGTCTGTACATACCTACTAGTTCAAACCATTTATTTCGGTAAGCAAACTCTACCCGATTAAGAGTGGGTTAGTCGATTGAACTGAAAATAGAATCGATTAAGGTCAAACTATTTTAGGATCACTACATTCACAGTATTATCTTTTTAATAAAAAAATAAAATCCATTTATTTCAGGTTCTCCCATATTACAATCAAGTCACGAAACACGAGATATATACAATCACAATATAAAAATAAATACAATGTCAACAAATCATAAATACAATGTCAAATAAAAATAAGCAACTCAATGTCAAATAAAAATGAAAATTTTAAATTAATCGGAAATTAATAATATAAACTACAAATACAAATAAAACAGAAGTTCAGCATATTTTGGACGAAACACGAGATATATACAATCACATTATAAAAATAAATACAATGTCAACAAATCATAAATACAATATCAAATAAAAATGAAAATTTAAAATTAATTATTAATATAAAATTTAATACAATGGAAGTTTAGCAAATTTTGGATAAAAATAATAACATAAATGAATAAAACACAGCACATCACGTCGCTCATTACCACATACTCAGCCTATAATGCTCCCACTGCTGGGACACAGGCCTCCTCTCTGTGAGAGGGATTGGGCCGTAATCCACCACGCGAGCCCAGTGCGGGTAGGTAGATGTCACACGTCTTCGAATTTCTGATTCTAGGACATGCCAGTTTCCTCACGATGTTTTCCTTCACCGTTTTGAGAGTGTTTGTGATGATATAATTTACACACACGCTATACCCCCGCTAACATGCACTGGCTATATGCCTACTGCAACACTTCCTAATATAAGGGCAGTCCAATCGTCCAGCAATCATCTCTAGGACAGCATTGGAGCTGACCCGCACCCTGCGCACCAAGGACGCGCACCGCTTGCGCATTGTGGTGTGAAAACAGTCGGTGCGCGCTTCCGCAAACATGCCCGAGGCACTGCAGAAGCGGGGCAGCCCCAATACCGCCCTGAACGCGTTGTTGTACTGGACGCGGAGGGCACGACTTCACACGACTTTTTACACAACTGCCCAAAAAGGAGTGAGTAGAGACTGAGAGAGTAATGTATTCAGAGTTGATATAAGTTTGTATGTATGTGAGTTTCTTTATTCCACCATAACTTTTAAATGCCTGAACAGATTTGGATGTATGGGGTATCGTTAGAATCCTTGAAATCCTTTGAAAAAAATCAATATGGCGGCAGTATGGCTCCATTTAGAAAAGTGAAAAAAAAATTGTTCAATTATTACAATATGGGTATCAAATTGAAGGCCTTGATGAGCACATTCCAAATACATATAATTTATGGGGACCAGGGGGCCTAAAAAGGCCACTTTGGCAGAATCATAATATGATAAAAATATGAGTCATAATAAAAATCGTAAAATGGTCACCAACTGACAATTCATAATATGATCTGTGTGCAATTCATATAACGCAATTTACCTGTTTGACAGTTTTGTATGGAAATTCGTAAAATGGGCCACCAATGTTTACACCAAATATGATTGATATGAAATGAATTGTAGGTGATTATACTAGTATGTATAACTATTTAACGAAAATTAGAGGAATTGCTAATGATCTGCTGGGAATTCAGGAAATGAATAGCTTTTAGAGGTATTGCTTAGTGGCCTTTTTAGGCCCCCAGTTTTACTTCGGTATGGTGTACGTGCAAAACAAACATTTCATCTTTGGCTGTGCAAACGATATAATCAGACTTTAGTAAGACTGAGAATGTCTAAATGAGTGAATGGTTTCGTAGATGATTGAGTTTTAGAATTCTTTCTTTCTTTATTTTGAAGTTTTAGATTATGATACAACTTTATTTATATTAAAAATAAAAGTGAAGGTCGTTATTTTGAAATCGCAAACAAATAAGTACTTCAATTTTTTTTTTTAATTAAAGCCACCTAGTATGAACAAGCTTGTCACTAAAATGTATAAAATGAAAATAAATAATTAAAAAAATAAATAAAAACACGACTGCCCTGCCAAAAAACGAACTAAAAAGTAAAAAACAATTTGTATTCCCTGACTAAACAGATAAATAAAATTGTCAATGCAGTCGGGGGACCATTCTGATTCTGTGGAACACTTTTTAATGTAAGAGGTTATACAACCGGCCGCGCACAATGGTCGTCTGCTCGTATGTTATAATGTACTCGCACGCACACACTCGTATATAATGAAAAGAGACAGAGAAAGGGAGTGAAAGTCTCATGGAGGCATCACGCTTTTTCCTTACGTAACGATTTCTACCAGTTAACTCCTTCCCCAAGCCGCACTATGGATCTTTGTTGCAAAAAAAAATTAAACCCGGAAACAAGATAATATGTGTGCCTGCTTAACGACAATAGGCTCGATTTCTTCCACATGGTCTCTAAAATTGGTACATACATCTAATTTTTTTCCTTTTTTTATAATATTTTATTTATCTGTTATACCATGTGTGGTAGAAAATTTACATATTTTTAACTGATGATCACTTCCTGGTTCCTGTCCGACTGATTTAGAGAAGAACCCCTAACCAGCTCAAAAGAAACAGGTGATGGCAGATGGTCTCTAACGCTATAATTTGTTATTGGGTCTTGTAAAGTCCGAATGTGTACACGTACAGGTTAACATAAACTGACTTACGAATTTCTAAAAAAAGTGTATTTAAATTTGTCCAAATCTCATTTGACTAAAATATGTAAAATCGCTTGTAGTCGACTAATTCTTTTCTATTACCTTTTAGTTTGGTAATTGGACAACCTTATTCTGGTAGACTTTGAACAGCTGTTGTTTGTCGTCATGTACTCATGTGCAGTGTGCTGTCATAGTGTCATTCATTGCTGTCAGAATCATTTCAGATTCAGGAAGATTCACTGAACATAGTTTAGTTTCTAAGTTTATCTACGAATTTACATTTACTTTTGTACTTATTTATTTTATTAAGTTCCAAGTGTCAGCCGACGTCATTCAGATCGATTTCCTACAGTGTTTGAAAAAGTTTTTAAGGCAGAGCCGATAAAGGAGAATGATGTAAGGAAGTAAACTTGTACGCAACATTGAAACTCTTGAATGAAATACTTTGAACCGTATTGTGATACCGAACGGACAACAAGTGCTGAACAAGTGCCTTAAAACTACAGCATGGCGAGCAGCGTGAGGTTTGTAAATATGTTTTTAAACCAATGAATATCACCAGTGTTAGTGTACAGTTTCGTATGCCTATTGCCTTGTCACAGAGTCTAGAAATTTATGTTCACGTACCCTTGACGTTTCTCTACAAATTATTCTGCTTTTTTTATTAATTAATAATAATTACTTAGAAAGGCTTTATTTAATTTGTGGAAGCTTGTGATGTATGTGATGGTAAGTGCTAATTGTACATTAGTTACCTAGATATTAGACTAAGCTTTCTGAAGAATAATTAAATAAATTACACAATTTGCAGTTTCCAGTTCCATATAGTATATACTAACATATTTATGAACTAATTATTCATTGAAATAATTTTGTAATTACTTATTACCTGTTAATAAAATTACTACTAATGAATTAGTAAATACCTTTTTTATTAGGTCTCAGTAATTGTTATGTCCAGTAAGGATCTGCTAGTTGTGATTGCCTCCTCTGTAGTGTAGACACTCCTCGGTAGTGCTGAGTCAGGTGGAATTGAAGTGTTGTGGTTTCCAGGTGACAAGTCTTCTGAACTATCTTCTGTATACATGAGGGGATAATGCCAGCTTCCTTTGCACAGTATGTAGTTATTTTCACTATTCTATCTATTCAATAACTTTTGCTAAATGTGGTGGGTTGGTTTGAGTGAATTGTACTAATTATCTAGTTGAGACTTGGCTGATTGCTCACCAATTAATTTCAATTTAGACTCAGTTTTGGTTCTTACATAACAGTTTAAGCTATTGATTTTATTCTAATAAGTCAATGGTCAGTGTGTTTGTTCATAATTCAGTGTTGCAATATTATCATCATTATGGTGCAGCTAAGTCTTCTCATGTGGAACATCTAAGTATACAAATGGTGAAAGTTAGACATCTGTTTGTAATTTAAAGGATTTGCTTCTGAAGGCATCATTTAATTTATTTTGTGTATTGTTACCAGTGATAGGCTATGTTGCATCATATCGCGTTACACAATATTCTATGTTGCATCATATCGTGTTACACAATATTCTATGTTGTATCATATTGTGTTACACAATATTCTATATAATATTGAATATTCTCAGAGACTGTTCCCCGCATGTTACTATTATCCTCAATGTGACAACTGTAGGTGTGTTGAAAACATTGGGCAATTCCTAAATAGCTGCTTAACTAACAGGCAAATAACTATTAACTGGATCTTCTTTTGGGTTTTTTCTATATAATAGGTATAGACTATAATGACTTAACTTTTAATAATACATGCTGGGTTGGGTCATCAACTCATCATGAAGCAATAAGTACTAATGGGAATCGTTTGACTGTTTCTTAACAGATTTTTATGTTTATGACAATCATAAATTTTATTGCTAATAATTCAGAATAGTCTAAATCGGCTCAGTTGCCAAAAAAGAAAAAAAAAAACTTCTCATCCCTCAAGGCTTACCTATTGTTACAAAACATATCTCAAGACTTATCTCTTACATTGCCATCAAGAGCTTGCAACATTGTTTGTTACATTAAATATTAACTTAAAGCCGGCTGTCTTGCTGGTTGTTTGTGTTCACTGCATGTACAGTCACCAAAGGAGATAAGTAACCAGGGTCGTCGGATATAGTTGAAGTTTAGTAAGAAACCGATGGATGTTTTCAAATGAAATTAAATTTGATAAATGAACTGTTTGTTTTCTAAATTTTATTCGAAAACATCCATTGGTTTCTTACAAAACGTTAACTATATCCGACGATCCTGGTTAATTATCTCCTTTGGTGACCGTACTTGATAAGGCAAGAACATACCCAGATGGTCCCAAATACGAGCTTTGTCAATATTGTGAGATATATTCTGTAGCAATGGCGTCGCTTCCAGACGGCGGCTTGCGTGCCAGCGTGCATCTGTGAACACCACAGAGCTGCCTGAAGGCGACCGCCCGTGTGCGCCAGCCGATCTATCGACAGACACGTCGTCATATTGCTACCGCCGTTCAGATCAATCTGATGATAATGTTGTATCGTCTGCAGTTCACCGATGTGTCTGTCGATAGCTGGCGTGGTGTGTGTTCCGCTTGACCCATTCCATGGCACGTGTCACAGCTAAGGGCGCACGGCCGGCTTGCGGCGGGCGGCATGCTCGCGCGCCGCGCTGCTCCGCCGCGCCCGCGACTCCATGGCTCTGCCCTGCCGGTAGGTATCTACTAGTATCTGTGTACACACCTTATCAAACAAGTAGCACACCCTGAACAAATATTTCAGCGGCCGAGTGTTGAACAACAGCCTCCCGGCTCCTGACACCAATCATGTGGTATTTACTTATGTAGATATACGACCGTGCTGAATGCTGGCTCGTCGGACCGTGTGCTCTTTATTCAGACAAGACTTGTTAATAAAGGTGGTTGTGTCGGAATTCATTAAAAAAGCTAACACTACTTATTCATCTCTCGTTCGACTGTTGCGTCACAATACACTCCATCGTATAATTGTTCAGTTAATTATCAATCAAAGGGAGTGATAAGAACTGGTCTGCGGAGACGTTCGTTTTTTAAGATGTAAGTGGTCGTTACATGTAGCTCAGTTGTCGGGGAGCCCTGCTCTGCTGGCGGTGCGTCGAGGAGCTGAATGTGGCGTCCTGCGTGCGTTCGCGCACGTCCTCTTTACTAACTACGTTACTAACAAGTTTTTCTTTGAAATGGATGACGGGTATGTTTAATCGTGCACTGTTTCATTGTCTCTACTATAACTCGTTGCATTTACATAATCTAGCCAATTTATTCACTTTATTGTTTTTGTGCTAGTTAGTTTCCCTAATTTACAATAATGTACCATAGGTACCTACTACCCAGTGGCGTAGCTCATCCTAAAGGGGCCCTGTATCAAATTTTTTTGGGGGCCTTTTTTACCCGACTGTAGGTGAAGAGTAGTGGTGCAGTAGTGGACCAGTCGTAACGGCCGCGACTACATAGTTGTTGGTCGTAGGTTCGAACCCAGGCAGGCGCTTGACTTTGTGTAAATAATTTTATCGCCACTGTTCTCAAAACGGTGAAGGAAAACATGTCCGAGAATAAAAAATGTGTGTGGTGGATTACGGCTCACTCCCTCTCACAGAGAGGCCTGTGTCCCAGCAGTGGGAACATGCTAATTATGTATCACCTTTATTTTTCTGTTATTTTCTTCTTCTCCGTTTATATACTATGTTTGTACATAGATATTTAAATAAATAAATAAAGATTTCGGGTTTTAATTTAAATATTTTTTAGTGATTTATTCAAATATTATTTTTTAAATGTTGGCTTAAACACGTCGCGTCGTGGGTCCCTGTAGCTCAGGGGCCCCGCATCGTTGATACGCCTCGCCCCTGCTACCACCTAGTTAGCGAACGAGCGGTTCCTTTACTTGTGGTATGACGCTGGTCTATGTATGTGTTGTATAGTTGATATGAGCCGACTGCTGAAACTTAGATTGAACCAAGTATGATGGTACAGGGGCTGTCGTCCATCTCTTTACAACCAACATTGTATTAGACAACGGAGTTATTTATTACAAAATTACAATGTTTCCACGAACCACTCATTTACATAGTAATTAGTATAATATGATAAATTAATAATTATTTTAGCTATTGTTTTAATTGTGGCCGTGACCCCGACGATTTGTATTGCGTCTTGCGTCAAATTACGTGTCGTACGAGTTATCACAACTTCTCACGGTAACAGCTGACACACAATAATAACTTACATGATATTGTTCTGATAAATGTTCGCGGTTCACAAATAATATAAATGACTTACTTAACTTATGGCCGCTGCCGCGTCGTGCCTCGTGCAGCAGAACATGCGATCGTGGTATTCAGCGACGTTCGCCAGCGTCGGACTGCGCAGGACAGTCGCGGACTCGTCTCCGCCAGTAACACGTCTTCATCGGAACCCGTCTAAATATTACTAGATATATCTATAATCTATCGTCGTGTTCAATCGGTACTATCGATAAAATTACTGCTTCATATTTTAGTTATTTTATCGGTTTCCGTCCAGTTCATTATCAGTGGGCGGTTCCGTGGCACTAACACTCGAACACGAACTCCCGTACCTATCACTTGCAGTTTATACTAACATGTGGAACACAATGCTGGTAGCATGAAGATGATTGATAGACGGCTGTGTAAGGTCAGTGTGCACTATCTGTTCGGCAGCTGCAGTCGTCTCCGCGATTGCTTCATCAGCCCACGCTCGTGGACACCCGTCGCTAATCTTATCAGAGCGCTATCTTAAACTCACTAAGTATATAATTATAAAGCAACAATTCACACGTTTATTTATAGTGAGAAGTTAGCTCACGATAATTCGTACAATAACGTAAACAAATAGACTTTCTTATAAGTTGTTACAAATACAAATCGTCAGCATCGTTGCAAGCCGCCCTGATATCAGTCACTCGCCAAACGCAGTGCAGTGAAGCTAGTGCTGAGAGTGTAAGCGCTCGTCGTGCCGCAGGTTGAACGAGGACAAGGAGAGCTCGCCGTGCCTTGAACGAGGAGACGGAGCCACCGCCAAGATGTGGGGTTCGCAGCGACTCGTGGCGCTGGACGTGCTGATGGTTTTCTGGGGCATCGGCACGTGGCTCGGCGTCAACGGGCTGTATGTGCAGCTGCCGCTGCTGGTGGACCGCCTGCCCGAGGGTTGGGCGCTGCCCTCGTCCATGGTGATGGCCGTGCAGCTCGCCAACAGCGGCCTGCTCCTGTACGCGCTCATGCGCCGCTTTCTGCCCAGCGTCAAGGACGCCTTCTACATTTACGCACTGCTGGTGATCGGCACGCTGGCGCTCGTGCTCAACGCGTTCCTGTACGAGAAGACGTCGGTAATCGGCGGTGAGGAGCGCTCAGTGGCCTACCTGGCACTGACTTTCTTCGCGGCGCTGGTGGGCTGCACCAGCTCCGTGCTGTTCTACCCGTACCTGCGCCACTTCCGCGATGTGTACCTCGCCACGTACCTGGTAGGCGAGGGGCTCAGCGGGTTCGTGTCGAGCCTGCTGGCGCTGGTGCAGGGAGTGGGCGGCGAGCCTGAGTGCCTGCCGTCGGCCGACAACAGCACGCTGGTGGCGCACTACCCGCCCGCGCGCTTCGACACTATGGTGTTCCTGCTACTGCTGGGCGGGCTCTCGGCGACCAGCTTGGCCGCTTTCGTCGTCATCAACAACTACAAGGGATTCCAGACGGAGCGCGTAGCGCCGGCGGCCGCGGCGAAAGACGACGAGGCCACGTCGGAACGGCCGTCGCTGCTGGCGCCGCGCTGGGTAGGCGTGATGCTGCTGATGGTGCTGCTGAACGCGCTCAACAACGGCGTGCTGCCGTCGGTGCAGTCGTACTCGTGCATGCCGTACGGCACGCAGGCGTACCACCTGGCGGTGACGCTGGGCGCCATGGCCAACCCGGCGGCGTGCCTGGCGGGCGTGTGGCTGCGGCCGATGGCCGCGCGCGCGCTGGGCGCGCTGCTGGTGGTGTGCCTGGCGCCCTTCGCCTACATCCTGGCCACCGCACTGCTCAGCCCCGCGCCGCCGCTGCAGCACACCGCGGCCGGGGAAGCTTTAGTTGTGAGTATTCCTTTAAAATTTATTTTTATCTCATTCCGAAGAAAGTGTCCAGATAAGCTAAGTAGCTAACCGAAGCCCTACATCTACTGGCTAGTGGCTTCTAGTTTCTGGAAGTATATTATGTCTATTGTGCAGAGCCGACAGGTGATTCCATAAGTTGCTCTTCGGAAACTCTTGTGAGATAGAAGTCTGTTTGTTCGAGGTCTTGTCGTGAACAATTTGTATGTTTATCTCTTAAGCCCTTTGTTCACACACGTTTTTCTTGTCGTGAAAAACTACGGTTTACCGCCACTATGGAAGCTTGTTGACAGACACATTTTTTCTACGGCACGGTTTATATGCATGTAAAGAAACCGTCCCGTGTACAAAGTGCCGTACGGTGCACGCGGGTCACTCCGTGATGTTATCAAGCTTCATTAACATTATCTAAATTATCCCAAATTACTATCACACACACACACACACACACACATGATCATGAGACAACTTTGTGATGCAGTATATAATTGAGTTTTGTGTGTATTTGTGGAGGCCTGGTAGAGTTATCTGATTTAATACTAAGATAAATATTTCCGTCAGGTTGCACGTCGACGTTCACATATCCGTGAATACAAGACATTGGTTGTGCTGTTCGAGATAGTGATGTTAGAAGATTTACGTGTTCTGCTATTCTCTTTGGTAACAATTTCGCATGAGAATCTACTTTCGTCGTTGTCAAATTGGTATCTTCAGAGTACATAAATACTAGATTTTATCTTTGCAACAAGTTGAGTTTGCTATCAAATCAAGATCCCAGGACCAGGAGTTTTTAAAATCTCTGAAATCGTACGCGACACTGCCAGCACGTGGCCAGCACTGTCGGTGACCCGTGCTCATAGGTGCGGTCAAAGTCAAATAATTTATTTCAAATACGCACATATGAAAATAAAGCGTCTGCGGTGACCTATTTTCTTCTGCCTCGCGTACTGAACCCACTTTTAAAACATTTCACTCAATAAAGCGTGACGTCATTATTTTTCTTTTAACAGGCCAAAATCATTGTTTCTCTTTAGCATCAGGCCGGATTTTTTTTTTTTTTAAAACGTTGCCCCACACTAGGAATTACTCCTGTATCGTGGGTGCGTTCACAAACATTTAAACTCACATACACAAACAGCCAGACCCGGAACAACTACCTGTAGGCCATACAAATATTTGTTCCGTGCGGGAATCGAACCCGCGACACGCAGCGCAGCAGTTGATCGCTCAGCCACTGCGCCAACCGTGTCGTCTAAATCGCTCGATTGTTCTGAAATTCATGCAAAAATCTGTGACTGATTGATTGACTGAAGCGTGAATTATCATTATAGTAGGTAATAATTGCGTTGATTAGGAGTTATCTGTCGTTTTCGCTGGTAGCTTACCATTATCGTGGATATACCAATGAGTGATAACTATCGTAACATGCTAGACGAGCTGTCGATACTTCCGGAGTGAATCCGTGCGAATATGTATAATCAGACTGCATAATATTATATCATAGATGCAGTACCTTGGCTTGGCGATATGATAATTATCCTATCCTGAAAATAGTTGGAGCTATTAGAACTTTTATGTTGTAGAATAAATGACCAACTTCATTACTTGGACGGATATTCTCAATGAAACTAGGTACCTATAGCTTTAGTGACGTCTACTTGGTGTAACATAACAACCGCTGTATTCCCCGAAGGGATGGGCAGAAGCATAGATATAAGAAAGTAGTTTTTTATATTTGTATGGGTAGGGTGCATTTAGCATAAAATGGATTTTTGATAGTAATAAATAACTATCTTGTTATGAACCGATTGCTTTACCAGCACTTGATTATTCTCCTTCGATTATGAATCGAAGCAGACAATCGCAGTCAATAATTTCTATTTGCGTTCTGTCGAGTGTCGAGTGTCGTGGGTACATATTACACTTCTATAAAACACTCGGGCGAAAACGCAAGATAATAACTGAATAAGGTTCTATACCTATTTTGAAACTATTCAGATTTCTAGATTGCATAACTATTTCCCTAACGCGGACTCACCCGACGTTGACTCGAAATTCATTTCATACTCATATTTCTGTTAGCGACAAATCATTCAAGGTAATCTGAGGTTTTGTGTTCCAGACTATTGCGTGAACCGTTAATACGTATTGCCCGGCGGCCGGCGCCAATCTCTTCGGGTCGGTTAGTTCGGGAATCATCTTTGTCATATCTACGTAGAGGAAGGGTTAGGGGTTTTTTGAATGTCAGTACCTGACCTGGTGCAAATTTGTTTGGCAGGGGGTTATAAAAAAGCATGTTGGGAGTGTTGTAGATGAGGGTTGTGTGAAATAAATGGAAGAAAATAGCGTGTTCGCCGTGACGTAAATTGGAATTTATTTATTTAAGGTAGCAAGGGAAAAGGCAGGAGGATGGTTGACTTTTAGACCCTAAACCTGACTGTGATGTGTTGGCGGACGAATGAAACGCAGATCATATCAGTGCTGTGAGAGAATCGGCCGATGGCAGCTTTATATTAACATATAATAACTACATGAAGGGGCACTGCCCCACTGCTAGGCAAAGGGTTCTTTAACTCTAACGTCTACTGGCGGTGGTGCAAGCAGTGCAGCCGTTACATCAGCTTTGGTGCAAGCAGTGCAGCCGTTAGTTACAACACCGTTTCCTATTATACTTGTGTTTGCTCAAAATTGCAGTGATTTTAGGTTCGCGTGGCACTGTTTCACTTGGTGTTCACTGGTAATTTGTTCACTGGCCTTGGGTAACACCGGGCCTGTTAGAATGCATGCGTAATCGTCATTTCGCATGCATTCTAACAGGCCCGGCGTACACACAGCCACGCAGCCGGTGTAGTACCTACAGTTATTGATGACGATCAATAACATATTAAAACCATTAAGAATCCAAATAATGAGTTAGTACCGGTAGTACTTTGCGCTTACAGAAGATACAGGATTTTTTGCAACGATATACCGGGTGTAAGGCGGAGGGTCAGCCAAACACGGGCTCGTAGCTAGACCCATTTAGGAAATACATATTTAGTTTGAAGATCCTAAAGGTTCACAATTTTTTTAAATCATAATTTTTGTAGTTTTTTCAATAATAAAATTTATTTTACAAGTGTCTGAGGTTTTCTTTGAAAGTTTTTGGTGTATAATGCATCCTTGGTCTAGCAAAGGTAATGGTAGATGCAAATACGAACTGAATAATTAGTTCCCAGCTCTCAAAGTAAAAGGAACGAGACAAAAACTCAATAAGCCCTAAACTTTCGCTCACTAAAACAATAATAGAGAAAATGCAGTGAAATGAAACAAACCATTATTATTCGTTTTTGTATTTAACAATTACAAATTTTGATCAAATACGCCTATATCTGATACAAGCGCGACTACTTCGTCGGAACTCTACCGTAATCGTACGAAGTCGTAGTCGTACGAAGTCGTAGTCGTACGAAGTCGTAGTCGTACGAAGTCGTAGTCGTACGAAGTCGTAGTCGTACGAAGTCGCATCTCTTCTTTGACTCTCCCAACAGCCGAGTTGACTCTCCGGTGGCTCCGGCAGTGGTTCATCCTCACGACAGTACTAAATACAGTTTCTCCCAAAAGCCGTTTTCTTGGCACTTTTCTTTATAACCCAATTACCTATAACAAAAAATCTATCTAACCGCATACATAAGCTAGGTATTTGTAAAATAAAACTACGCATTTGGCTATTAAATCTTTAACACATTGCCACTGAAAACTTATTAAAACCATTGTTCTTAACACCGACATATCTACACTTACAAACATTATTTGTTATGCTTATTCTTATTTTATTTGTTAGGTAGATACCTATTGTGTTATATGTAGAGAGCGGGTGATCTGCAGCTCAGGACCCTTATGTCACAGACACCCTTCTCTATATAAGGTTGTGCATTATATTAATCAGTGCCTCTAATATGATGTTGAGATAAATAAAGATTATAATGAAGTGTTGTTGTCCTGCAGGTGATAGCGTGGGTGGTGGTGTCGGGCGTGATCTCATACGCGCGCATGTGGGTGTACGGCTGGGCGCGGGCGGGCGGCGCGCGCGGCATGCGGCTGTGCGGCGCGCTGGGGCAGCTGGGCTCCGTGCTGGGCTCGGCCGGCATCTACCTCGTGGTCAACTACACGCCGCTGTTCGTGCAGCCCGCCGCCTGCCCCGCCATTTCCGCGCTGCCGCTCTCCAACCTGTAGTGATCCAGGACTTAGATTAATAATATAGACTATTTATGTTGATGTTATTTCACTTGTTTTATTGTTTTCCTCAGTAAGTGCAATTTAATGGCCGAACTTGGATTTATACTTGGTTTAAAACTTCAAATATTTGGAGGTCGAAAACAATATCTATTAACAGGTTTAGCAATGACATTTATTTTAAAGCAAACAAAAAGTGTTCGATCATTCGACCCCTATATTCGATTCGATTCCATGTATTTAGGTGAGTTGTAGAGGTTTCTGTAACATGTTGCGCAACAGATAAGAAATGTACTTACAAACTAACGCAGGTGACGCGGAGCTATGCCTTCACTGTGCGCTGATAACCGATACAATGTACGGTTTTGTTGTTCTCTATAATCCGTTAGTCGCGTGGTAAGCATTTATATACTTAATCGCTGCAGAAGATTATCTGTCTACACTTAACCTTGTTGAACTTCGGCTATCAACGAGATGGGAACAAACAATGCACCCAGAGATTGAAAATGTAAACAAGGGCTATGCCACAGTCCAGTCTTTGGTTTATTTTCAAAATAAGGGGAACATCTACAGTGATACAGTATCCACTTGTACTTCTTCTACTACTTTGTTCTTCTTCAATACTGCTTATGGCTGCTGCTTCATAAGCAGGTGCAGTCCAGTGCAGCATAGGTGGTTAGGTAGGTACCTAAAGTTTCTTCGGAACAAATTCTTTCATAAAGAGCTGTGAGTGCGACTGACACCCAGAAATTATATGGTGACTATTATGTATCTAGACGAAGAGATTATTACAAACACACGGCAAGACGAGCTCTGACCGGCGCGGCGGCGGCGATCAAAGAAACAGGACGGAAGTTTAGCAACACTCGCGGTTCGTCTGTTTGCTGAGTCTTTCCAACAATTGAAATCTAGTAACTTGTGGGTAGGTAAGCAGTAAGCACAAGCAAGAAGTTAAAAGAATCGCACATCGTTCACTATTGTTGCGGCGAGCATGCTTGCTCACAATATTGCTCTGAAGACAGCGGTGGGTATGTGATTTGCCTAGTCAACATACTTCATCATGATTGACTGACGTCTTTTTCGGGGGGAAAAAGAGACTATTGTATATAGACTCATGCGATTGTTTACCTTGACCCTGACCAGCAAATGGTAATATCTTCTTGTTATATTCAATTAGGATTATTAAGCGAGCTATTTTCACTCATTATGCGACATTATCTAATGCTACGTAATAGTGCACAAAGATCGCTCCACAAACACTGCGCCTTTTATAATGATCGCCAATCTAATGGGCGTTAAGGAGAAGTAGGTCATTTATTAAATTAACCAGTCGATTTTGATTAGAAGGATGATTGGCTGGAATACCAAAATAATGTCAACATTATTTAATTCTCATAACTATCGATTTGAACCTGTAATGACAAGCTACATGCCCAGACATAAATATCAAATGAAGCGGGAAAAAAAGCAGCCACAAGGCAACAGACGCCGAAAAAACACGTTTCTTGTATGGAGACCCCCCTTTAGTTCTTAACTTTATTTTATTTTTATTATTATTTGTTGTTATAACGGCAATAGAAGTACACATTCTGTGAAAATTTCAAATGTTTATCTATTACGGTTCAAAAGTTACAGCCCGCTGACAGACAGCCGGACGGACGGACAGCGGAGGCCTAGTGACACCCATTGGCAAATTTTGGGTACGGAATTCTCAAAACTAATCAATAGATAATATTACCGTGCTAATGATGAATGAAGTAATGAAAAAACTTAGTGGTAAATGTCAGTTAACATGGACAATAGTGCAACAGCGCAAGTAGGTACAACACGTGGTGAGATATTCAACGGAACTGGTTTACTTATAATAAAACAAAAGAGAAACAAAGTTTAATTTCAATAACATTGGTTTCGAATGTCGAGATATTTGTATTATGAATGACAATTCAAAGTTAATTGTTTTATTACTGGATTGACCGCATAGTTCGGAGTGAGCACTAGTAAATAAGGGGAAGGTTTGTTTCTGTAGTAGGCACAGGTAACATAATATACCTACATAAAGCGTAAAATAAGATTACGTTGAGCAAAGGCCTTCCCCTTAACTACCCGCCTGGGTCTACGAGCGGCGAGGGGTTGCGCCAGTGCGTTACTGCGCACCCGTCTGCCACCGAGTCAACATGGAGCTGATAAGCTTCATACTGACGTACTTCCTCACCAAAGATCTGTCCATGATGACTGCCTTCATTTGCTGGACGCCTGGTAATGCAGATAGGTTTAGCTATTTTATTTCAAACAAAAATAGGTACCAATCGAACCATTGAATAGCTGTTAAAGACACTTTAAAAAAATAAATCCTATCCATAGCGTATCTTTTCAAAAAATTAAAAAGTTAAAAATAATTTAAACCTGATAAGAAGAACCCATTTTTTATAAATAAAAGCGTGTTAGAACATTAAAGAACATTTGCATTATTTTTCTTTTGCAATCACAATGTAACACGCTTTTATTTATAAAAAAAGGGGTTCTTCTTATCAGGTTTAAATTATTTATAACTTTTTAATTATTTTATTAACAAGTAATAAAAGCTTGTTTTTAAAAAGGTTTTTTTTGTCTTTTAATTTTATTTTTAACTTTTTAGTATTTTTGATGCGAAATTGACTACGGCGTAGTTCGTAGCGCGTAGCAGTGTTTTTCCGTTAATGAACGAACGAACTTATTTTCCCAAAGATGGGGTCGCATATTCAAGTCCACCAAACCACCACCACTCACCACCCATCAAAAACGGTACACCCATCAAGACGAATCAAACTCGAGGCGGTTGTGTCGCTTAATTACTGAGTTCTTAAGACCACCTTCCAGCTCCATCATCATACCCGGTTACCATCTAGCACCAAAGTACTCCTCAAGACGAATCAAACGAGCCCAAACTCGATAGGGTTATGTCGTTTAATTACCGAGTTCCTATGGCCATATTCCAGCTCCATCATCAGATCAGCTCCATGTTATAATAATTTTACATTGTCGTCCGATTTACACATGCATGCAAAATTTCAGCTTAATCGGTAACCGGGAAGTGGATCAAATTTAATTTGCAAGATTTGATTACAGACAAACATATCGGGACAGGTGATACTAAATAAATGCTTGTAAAAATATTAGGCGATGATTAGGTACGTAGGTACGATTCCTGACGCGGAAAATGCTCTTCTTCCTTTTTAAGTAGTAACATCTAGCTCGTCACATAGGTATAGAGATATTTCATCAAGTAATCCTGTTCGCTTATTCTAATAATTAAATAGAACATTACAAACAGTACATTTGTAGAGCAACTATCGGAGCTTTACCGCACCAGCAACCGTGCCAGCGTGCGTGTGGCGCTGGTCTCCGACTTCCTGCGCGCGCCGCCGATGACCCCGCGCGGACAGTTCCCGGAGGCCATGTTGCTGGACCTCGCCTGTCCTGGCGCCGACCTCATCCTGGGCCAGGTACCGTCCAGATGACTAGCATCCTCCTTCAGCATTATGTTTTAAGCAATCGGAGTGGTAAAGTGGAAATTTTCTTTAGTTTTTGTCTATATTGTATAGTTAGTTATATATGTTAGGGCCGCGGTGTTTCAATGTTCAGATAACTTTTATACGAGGAATAAAAATTATGAGAAGATTAAAAAATCGGCCCTGGTATGTAAGGATCATAGCATGTGGCTTTCTGTGGTGTCTATACCTACCCCTGCCCATGGGAAATAAGCGTGAGTTTATATATGTATGTGTAGTAGGTATAAGCATAATCAGCCTATAATGTTCCCACTGCTGGGACGCAGGCCTCCTCTGGCTCCTCTATGTGAGAGGGAGTGCCATAATCCGCGGCCTACCCAAATGGTCTTTCTTTGGTATTGTTCGTCGAATCGTTGAGATCCTCAAGTTATGAGTTGACAAATGCGTGCACTGACTGGACTGGTCCACTCAGTCCAGTCAGTTCTTTCCTCAAAAGACCAGTTCAGACACCAATCTATTGCCATTTCAGATACCTACAATCTTCACATAATCTGACCAAGATTATGTCTGGACTTTACTTGTGTATGTACTGGCGGTTCTTCTCAGAGTAGTCATATAGGAAACGGCGACCTCATCTTGACGTGTAAAAGTGTTTGTACAAACCTACTTACAGAAAATAAATCATTTATCATTTTATCCACCACTACGCGGACCCAGTGCGGGTTGGTAGATGTCGCGTGTCTTCGAATTTTTGGTTCTAGGACTAGGACATGCCGGTTTCCTCACGATGTTTTCCTTCACCGTGTTTTGAGCAGTGGTAATTAAATTATTTGCACAAACTGCTCTCTATGTAGGTATGTGTATTGTGTGTGATGTTATAAATAATAATAATAATAATCTTTATTTCAACAAAATGCTTCATATACAATTAATTGTGTTTGGAGCCTCCTTTTAGACAAACAATGCCTGTGTTAGGAGACTCCGCTCCTCCATATCTTAGATATAAGTTACATAATATTACAGCATATTGTTCTTATTTAATTTAATCTTCTACTTATAATAAATCTGTAGAGAGGTCAATTCTGTACATGAAATATATTTCCAAAACAACTATCAGGGGGTGATTAGGGATCGATACTGATGCCAAAAATGCAATCAGTAAAATTTTTGTCTGTCTGTCTGTCTGTCTGTCTGTATAACCGTTATAGAAACAAAAACTACTCGACGGATTTTAATGAAACTTGGTACAATTATTTTTCATACTCCTGAGCTGGTTATAGTATACTTTTCATCACGCTACAATCAATAGGAGCAGAGCAGTGAAGGGAAATGTTGGGAAAACGGGAGAAGTTACTCCATTTTTTACGCTTCCGTCGCGTGTGCAACCTTAATAGTTAAAGCTACACAGAAATCATGTATGACGGAAATGTTCTCCTTAAAATTATATAAAAAATATCACACGACAGCATATGTCTATCTTTTATGGTTGACTCACAATAACACGTGTAACTCCCGATAGCTTAGCAGTTCGAAGCACTGACTAAAACCCACCCGTGTTCCTTCCTTTGCCCTTTATGTTCCAGGGCAGCGGTAACCCTTTCGGACGATCCCGCTACCCCTTCTATAGATACTTAAGCCTCATGTGAACGTGATCTAAACAATATTACCAATACATTAACTTAATAACACACAAGGAGTTACACGCTGACGGAGTCGCGGGCACAGCTATTAACAATAATATTGTGCGGTTCCGTATTGCGATATTTTTTAACAGTATTGTAGATTGACATATTATATTTCCGTACTAAAATACGAAAGTTAATCTGTCTGTTAGGTACATCAAAACTACTGAACCGTGAGGAAGGACATAGGCTACTTTTTTTTACGAAAAACTACGGAAACGTGGACGAAGTCGCGGGCAACAGCTATAGGTACTATATAAAATTATATATTCTGTCTGTAGGTATGTTACATTTTCACGCCTAAATCACTGAACGGATTTCGATAAAATTGCCTGCCAGCAGATGCCAAAGAGATAGATGGCATCCTGGGGAAGGACATACTTCTTATCCTTTCCGACATTCACGCGGGCGAAGCCGCGGGCAGAAGCTAGTATAATAATATAATCAATAATAATGTCATATTGATGTATAATTTCGAATTATCTGCAGTTTGAGTTTTGTTAAACATTGAGTATGTACCTATTGATAGGCGATTATTTATTTGATATGCAATTTTTAATATCCCTTTCCTTTTTAATTTTTTTATTAAATTGTTACAGTAATTCCTGTATCTAGTGTAAGTGATTTTTTGTATTTTATTGTAGGGTGTACTATAATGCCAAATCGAATGCCAAATAATCGAATATAGGGGTCATTGCGACTCTGTTTCTGTAGGTGATTTCGGTTCCTAATACAGCGTAGTATAGGTACCGATAGTGATCCATGGTTTGATGATCCTTTTACTATTCGGAACTTTTTTCGTGATCGTGTTTACATTTATAATAGAAGTTAAGATATTTATAAAGCTAATAATTAATAAGTCTGGGTCATCACAAAATAATAGATCAGATAATTTCTTCTCCTGTAAATAAATGTGTAGAGTTCGTATCATAATTTAGCTAAGTACTGTTATTTTGTTATTATTACAATGCTATTTGCATAATATTATTGTAATGTCGCGCGCCACAATTAATGCCTGATACATGGTGACATTAGTTACCACTAGCGCCATCTAGTATCAAGTGGCAAAACTAATATTCACCAGCACCAACTATTATCGAGTGGCAGAACTAATTTACCACTAGCGCCATCTAGTATTGAGTAGTAGAACAAATAGATCCTTCTAGAAATTTCGATACTAGAACTATCGACAGAGGTCAGTCGGGGCCGGTATGTACTCGAACATTCTAGATGTTTCTACAATAGAAGGTTCTAGAACAATCTGCTGCACTATATAACGCCGGGAATAGCCGCGATCGACATCGACACAGTGTTCGATAAGCGATACAGGCGAATACATCGAAAGCGATCTTCAAGTGCGTGTTTTATAATTAGTGTGTTTGAGTCGTTATTAGTGTTGATTAATTAAAGTGTAATTTTTGGTAATTTATATCGGCAGTTTTTATTATCACGAACCCGAAGCTCGTAACAATTGGTGTCAGAAGTGGGATTAAAATCATGCCGATTTTACCTAAAGACGACACGGAGGGTATCAGTACCGTACCCGGAGTCAACGCCAACAGGAGACGGACCAGAGACATTTTGGTGGAGCTATGCCGCAGAGGTCGGAGGGCCAGCTACCAACCACGGAGGCCGACCCGCCCGCAGCAGCTCCAGCATCAGCAGCACCAAACTTTGCTGCCCTGATGATGACGCTGCAGGAACAGGCCCGCCGACAGGAGGAACAGGCTCGCCGACAGGAGGAACAGGCTCACAGACAGGAGATACAGGCTCGTCGGTTGGAAGAACAGCTCCAGCTGGATAAGAAGGGACAGGCCCGTCCGTTGGAAGAACAGCTGCTGCGTGGCAGGGAGGAACAGGCTCGCCGACAGGAGGAACAGGCTCGTCGGTTGGAAGAACAGCTCCAGCGGGACAAGGAGGAACAGGCCCGTCTGTTGGAAGAATAGCTGCTGCGTTACAGGGAGGAATAGGCCCGCCGACAGGAGGAACCGGTTCGCCGCCACTAAGAGCAGATGCTCCTTTTGAAGGACCTTCACGCTACCTTCGGGAAAGACATGAAGGAGGTGAAGGTAAGGTTGCTCAGCATGACAACCGCCTGTCGGAGGCTGAAATCCGAATCGACCAAGTGAATAATCGGGTTGACAACGTGATGGCTGACGTGAAGACAACCGTGATGGCTGACGTAAAAAAAACGCTGGATTACCTTAAAAAAAAAACCCCTAAAAACCCCTAAAAAAACCTATAAAAATATATTATAATGAATGATGAAAACTAAAACCCCTTAAAGGATCTAGGTCGACTTAACCTGTAACCTTGTATACATGAATTACTTTTCCCAGAATATTCCCTATCCTATGACATTGTTTGCCGACGACAGTACTATCATTGTTAAACTTGACAAAAATAATAAAGACTTTGAAGCTGACATAATCAATGCATTACATTTACAACAAACCGTTAACTGGTTATAACATAACAACTTAAATTTGAAGAAAATAATTATGAACTTTCGTCAAAGAGTAATAAGCTAATTTGGAATTAAATGTATGCTTTAATAAGGAAAAAGTTGAAGAAGTTGCAAATACAAAGTTGTTAGGGTTAACAATCGACAATCAACTTAATAGGAAACCACATACATCAATATTAGGTAATTTAAAAAAATAGTCATTTTGCTTTTGCTTTGTATAAACTAAAGAAAGTAGTCAATCAAGCAGCGGCAGTCACTGCATACTATGGATATGTCGATTCTATACTACGCTACGGAGTCATGTTTTGTAACTCCTGCAATAAGGACATGGTTTTCAAATCGTAAAAAGATGCATTAGAGATTCCCTATCAAAGACCGCCTTGATGCACAAAAGCATACTTTGCATGGCCCCAAAAATATTTAATAAATTACCAAATGGAATCAAGGACTTACATATTATTCAATTTAAAACAAATTAAGACATCTATGACATTATATCTTTATCTTTTTTTTTTTGTTTTTTTTTTCTTTCTTTGTTGTATCTTTATTTCCATTCATTATGTTATGTTGTGTTTTGTTGTAATAATTTTATTTTAATATGTTGATTGTTCTTTTTTATAATAATTACTACCTAATTGTGTGAAAGTGAAAGAGTGTAGGTAGGTACACCTTGAAGGTAGATTTTTGAGGAACTGATTATTTATTCTTAAGATCTCATGTAAAATGTACCAAAAATCACACCAATAAATGAATTTGAAGGTACTCCATCGCTCTAGTCGCTAGAAGATGGTTAGAGACATTAATTTATTCCAGGCATCCGCCTCCCGCGGGTTCAACTACCGCCACTCGTGGCTGCTGCTCCACAACTCCTCGTCTGAGCGGTCCATCATCGAGGCCACGCTATCGGCCTGCAACATCCTGCCAGATGCAGACGTGGTGTGGTCCTCGCCGGAGAGCTTGGTGGACGTGTACAGAGTCAAGCCGGGCATGCCATACTTGCAGTCGGAGCTGGGCCTGGCATGGAACTGCTCGCGGCAGGAGTTGCAGGCACTGTGGGCCGCGCTGCCCACCGCCGTGTCCAGGAGGAGAGACTTGAGGAACGTGTCGATGAAGGGTATTTCCATAGTAAGTGTAGGTGGATAACAGGGGATCCCTAATCTGGGGACCAGGGAGGTTCGATGGACATGGTAATTACCATTAATGATTGATTGTCAAATATGAAAATCGACGAAATACAATAGCGGAACATGGCGAAATGTCGATCAGACACGCTGCGTTATCAATTACATGCATTCTGATTATGATTATAACTTACATCGGTATATTATTGTTAATTATGGACATTTTCCGAATAGCCTTTTAAGGTTTTCGAAATGAAATGTGCTTCTTTAATTTTTCTGCTCCTTTTCTATTCTTAGATTTTATTTTGAACAGCTTGCTGTAAGCTATTCTGTAAACGTGTGTACCCAGGTGTCGGAGCCGGCCTACTTCAAGGGCTGGTCGGACCTGCGCAACCGGCAGATCGACACCTTCCCCAAGTTCACGTACCCGCTCATGATGTTGGCGGCGGAGGACATGCACTTCCGGTTCGTATTCATGGCGTCGGCAGATTGTATGATTCGACATATCATACAAATGGCGCCGTCCGTTTGTAGAGTCGCTGTTATGTGAAATGTCGTAGGCAAATTTATGATGCTTTTAATGGTATTCATTTCGCCGAATGACATACACTATGTTAGGAACCATGCTTTTAAGAGAAGTTGTAAAAAGGGAAATATCACAAGCATCACAAACAATATTCAATTGCCGTGAAAATATTATAAAACCACAATCATTACTCATACCTTAATACATAGTAAGCACCAGTTCCAAGTTTCTATTACAACTACTTCTTAACGATTAATTTTTTGCATACGTTGCCTTATTTTCTAGTTTTTGTTATGAATTATTCAACACATTTTGTTTACCACCGACTATAAATAAGAGCATTCATTTACTTCCTTAGCAACTCATAGTTGTAAATACAAAAACTCATCAAAGTTTTTCTCGTGAGTTGGCTGATGACTGTACGAACATTTCTGAAATTCTCACAAATATCTGTAGAAAACATGATTGTCTTGTAGAGTCATATTATTTATAAACTTCCCATACGTCGGGAAAGTATGTCACATTGTCCACGAATTACCTTGAACGACGTGTGTCTGGTAACGTTCTGTTTGTGCAGCTTCGATCTGCGCCAGGTGGACTTCTACGGCGTGTCGCACAACGGCTCCTTCGACGGGCTGGTGGGGCGGCTGCAGCGCCAGGAGGCTGAGGTGGGGCTGGCCTCCCTCTTCATGAGATCAGACCGCATGCAGGTGGTCGACTTCTTCTCCGAGACCTGCGTGCTCGCGTCAGTACCTGGTCATCTTGAGTAATCCTCAGTCCCAGTTGCTAGATAGCCATGGCGGGTGGAGGAGCCATCAGACAGGAGTCGTGCATTTATGACATCCGTAATAACTTGGTTCAGATTCGGAAAGTATATTATATAAGAGATGTAGCAGTGGATCCGTGATCCTCAACAATGGCTGAGAATAATGAAATCATTTTCGTAAAAAATAAGGTAACTCCCGGCAGGGAATTACCATATTTTTTCTGAAATTCGCATTAGCTTATTTATCTGAAGTCGGTATGTGTTTGTTGGTTGTTTGTTTTCGCTTGCCGTGGGAGTGCAGGCACAGTGCAGGTGTGCGATCACTCACACTCACACACACAGGACACACGTCATTGTTCATCACTTCGCGGTATTGGTATCTGTAAAGATAACGTACTAGCACACTAATAATTATGTTGCAACACTGTAACTCGCTTGTTACTACTACTACGCAATAAATATTCCGTTTAAGTGGTATTAGAAAAAAAAAACCTATCGAG